>OZ025243.1:32980027-33255027 GCA_964019155.1 Osedax fenrisi
ATGGATTATATACATTACATAAATAAACACGACGTGTCTATTTTCAAAATATATATATATATATACATATTTTCCATTTTAATTAAATTATTTATATCTATTTATTAAATAGTTATTTATCTAAAATGAATTGTTATCTAATTGCATTCAGTTTACAAAAATAAAATGAATAATTTTAAATCTTTTGTTAATATTATTGTTTCTAAATTATATATTCGTATTTTTGTGTTGATATAGTGTTTAAACACCATTTAAATACAGAATTATACTTATACTAAATAACTCATATTATACTATAATATATATATATATATATATATATATATATATATATATATTATAGCAGCCTATCAAAACTAATTATTTATTAAAAAGAAATGTGTCTACGCAAAATATTATTAATTTTACTAATGATATAGCTGTATATGATTGGTCTACAATGAAAAGAAGCAGTGATGTTAATAAAGCGTTTAATATTTTCCTAGAAACTTTCAGTAATATATATGATAAAAATTGCCCATTTATTTCACATACGATTAATAATAATAAAAAAAAATTAATAATAATAGTATTTAGTTATATGGATTAATAATAAAATTAAAAATGCTATTAAAAAAAAAAAAAATTATATCGAGATTCTCTTACTTTGAAAAATACAGTAAGTATTAATAGATATAAGATATATAGAAACAAGGTAAATGCTATAATACGTAGACAAAAGAATGCAGCTTATAAACAATTTTTTTGTAACAATAATTGTTCAGATATGTGGGTTAAAATTAAGAAATTAACTGATCATAAAAAATATAATACCATTCCCGATAATATCTGTTATGGTAATAATATATTTAGTAATTGTGAAAGAAAAAGTGCATTTAATAAGTTTTTTAGTTCAATAGCTACTGATCTACAAGATAAGTACTTACCAATAGTTAATAGTGAAAATAGATCATCCCACGAGAGATATTTAAAAAATCCTCAAAAAAATACATTTTATTTTTCACCTATATCTGCTAATGATATTTTGACAGCTATTGGGGATTGTAAATCTAAATCTTCATTAGATTTTTGTAACATTGACATGAATATAATCAAAATTATTTTTAATTTTATTTTAGGTCCACTAACTTACATTTTTAACTTAATAATTTGTGACTCTACTATTCCAGATAATATGAAAATATCAGTAATAACCCCCCTTTTAAAAAAAGGAAAACTAGATGATATTAATAACTATAGACCGATTTCCTTATTATCTCAATTTTCAAAGATTTTAGAGAAAATAATTTATAATAGATTTCTACATTTTATCGACAAACATAATTTATTATATACTAAACAATATGGTTTTATTAGAAATTCTTCAACTTCGCACGCACTATATGACCACTATAATTTTATTGAATCTAACTTAGAAAGGAATAATAAAGTAGCCTCATTATTTCTGGATCTAAAAAAGGCATTCGATCTTGTAGATCATAAGATTCTATTAAACAAGTTAAAATATTATGGTTTAAGGGGCACTTCTGATCGTTTAATTTGATGCTATCTGAAAGATCGAATGTTATCAACTAGAATAGATAATGAACTTTCTGAAAGAAATATCATTAATGTTGGGGTACCACAGGGATCCATTTTGGGACCCTTACTTTTTATTTTATATATAAATGATATCCATATGGCCTTACATAATTTTAATATTAATTTTAATCTTATACTTTTTGCTGACGATACTTCGGTTAGCATTAGTGAACCAAGTAATAAGATTCTATGTAATAGTTTAAATTTAGTTATTTTAAATTTACATGAATGGTTCACTAATAATAGATTCATATTAAATATTGATAAAACAAAAGTATTACCTTACAAAGATGCTCATATTATTAAAGCTATATCTATTAATTAAACTAATATAAGCTTAGTATCTAGTTATACTTTTCTTGGTGTTATTATAGATAATAATTTAAATTTTAAAGAACATATAAGGAAAATACAATTGAAATTATCACATGTTATTTATATATTAAGAAAGCTAAGCTATTTACCTATATATATTTTAAAGCTACTTTATAATTCCTTGTTTTTGCATCATATCATGTATTGTTTAGAAATGTGGGGAAATAATTTTAATAATAACCTTCAATGCATTTCAACTCTACAAAAAAAGGCTATTCGAATTGTAAATAAAAACATCTTTAAAATTGTCAATAACATTTTTATTTTGACTAATACTAACAATTTATTTTTAAGTTCTAATATATTAAAATTTAAAGATTTAATAATTTATAAAAATATTTTATTCATGCATAATGTACATTTAAAGAAATGCTCAAGCAGAATTTCATTATTATTTCCTACATATAATAATATATACAAAAATACTTTTCATAATTTTAAATTACCTTATATAAAATCAAGCCGTCATCATAATTCATTATCATTTAAAGGCCCTAAATCATGGAATAATTTATGTTTAAATAATTTATTATTTACAAAAATTTATATAAAAAACTTTAAAAAAATATTAAAAAAACATATTTTATAAAAATATGAAAATTAATTAAACAATTGATTGTAATCAATAATTATCTAATTTTTTTCTTTTTTTTACGGGTACTTTTTTTTTACTATTTATTATATCTTTCAGTTTTTTAATTTTAGTTTGTACATTGTATTTTTGTTTGGTTAGTTATTTCATTTCATTTATAGTTTGGTATTCAGAATTCAAATTGTTTCTGTGCTTTTTTATATAACTTTACATATTTATTTTTAAACTTGACTTATTGATACATATTTTTTTATTCTTTACATCACATATTTTAAACTTGACTTATTGATACATATTTGTTATTCTTTACATCATTTATTTTAACTTGACTTATTGATACATATTTTTTATTCTTTACATTTTAATTATTTATATTTACATTTTTTACTCATGAGAATCTAACTTATCTAGAATATGATGATTGGGGAAGTCCTCGCAAAAACAAATTCATTTATTTATTAACTTCTCCATTATTTCATGCTTTACAACATGAAATAATAAATCTGATTTATTTATTTATTTATATATATATATATATATATATATAAATAAATAAATACATCATTTAGTTAATCTTAATAGTTCTACTATAATAGAATATTTAAACACAACTAATAACCATACTTTAATGAGCATACAAATAAATAATTAATTTAATATTATATATAACATATTTATATATAGAGTATATATATATATATATATATATATATATATATATATATATATATATATATATATATATGGAGTTTATATATACAATTTATTTTATAAAAATTCTATGAATTATATTAATTCAGAATTTAATTTATACTAATGATAATGCATAAATATGTGCTAATATAATATTACGGGATTTTAAAAAATGTCCTTATATTTTAGTTTTTGAGAATTTTATTATACAACTATATATATTGTTTATCTTAAAAATAAATTATTATTATTTATTAAATTAGTTATAAATTATAAATTCAATATTCATATCATCAACATCGTGTATGAAACTGGTTGTCATCATTATAATAATAACAACATTACAATATTTATTTTAAATATAATGAAAACATCATTAAAACAAACTGTTCTTATACTAAAAATATTTAAGAAATTATTATATTCATTTAAAGAAATTACATTATTTTATAATTGTTCTGTTTAAAACTCATTTAGTTATTATTAAATTTTCCGAAATATAGGTCACAATTCTATATTTTGAGGAAGTTTAAATTATACCATTATTTATTTCAATTTTACAATTGGGCGACTCATAAATATTGTATGGTGATGTTCTCGTATTAGTATTGAATTAGATTACAGATGAGTCAGTTAAACCAAAATATAGATAACATAGTTTAAATGTTATAAAACAGAATAAAACAGATTAAAAAGTATATTAATATGAAAAATGGTATATACAAACTTTATATAACATATTATATTTATATTTTAAAAAAAATTTCATATATTTATTTCAGTAAATAAGTTTTTGTAATTAAAAATAAAAAAAATAAAAATTTACAATGAAAACATAATATTTTTTTTAAACCAAAAAGTTAATTATAAATAATTTTACATAAATTTCAATAAAAAGAAATAAAATAATGAAGAAAATTCAAATAATAAAAGATTCAATAAAATATGTTTATTTTATAAAAAATAAAGCCAAATAATATTATTAGTCAATAAAAGATATTAATTAAAAAATTAAAATGATACTTAATTTATTTTTGTATTTTTACATAAACGTCAATATATAAAAAGAGCAAAAAAATATAATAAAACTCTCATGTTTACTATATTATAAATCCTATATATTTCCTATTATTATATTATATCTAACGTTACTCAAGCTAATATATTAGCTGGCCCCTATATCTATAATGTCATTTTCATGTAATCATTGCAAATAACTTGCTTCTAGCTCTTATCTACCATATACTATCTATCTATATACATCTTTCTACCACCATATATGTCTCTTCCCAGAATTTATTATATTCAAGTCATGAACTTATATCAATGGTCTACCTCCATCATATGCCTTTGCCATTTTTTCTTACCCCAATTTTACATTTACATGTCCCTTTTGCCTCCTAAACACCAAATGCATCCACTACATTCTCTTTTCCACCAGTTACCCCTACTCCTATACATCGCAATAATCCCCCAATCCGACCCCCAATACCTGCCCAATTACGTATTCCCAAACTTATGGAGCTTAAAACTTTCCCCCAATCCTTCATAACCGCTAATACCCCATCACCTTTCCCTTATCATACATCGTATGCATATGTTATTATATCATCTTCCTCTCCTACCCCTATTAAATCTCCTCTCGTCCACCATTTACCTTCTAATTCTACCACACCCTATACTCCTCCCATACCTCGTAAACTTCAACTAAATAATATTATTCGTAACAGTTAACTTATCATTGAACATTTAAAGCACTCTGATATGAATACTAAATTGATTTCATCAATACTTATATATATGCTACTGCCTAAAATATCTATTTTTATAGTCACATTTAAAATTAACAATGCAATTACCCAGTTCTCTAATAAATCATTTTGTGACATATTTCTCGGAAGATTTAGTTCTATTAAATTTAATCCCCGATTCTCCCATCTATATGTACGAAATTCCCTACCTTACAAAACCCGTTTATTAGGTAACATCCTTTATCATGCATATATATTGAAACTAACACCTATAAATACTAAAACTATATTTAATATATATACAAATTCATTTGAAATACGACTTATATCCAATTCTATTGACTGGTCTCTTCCACCAATTACCATACATCAAACTCTCCTTATTGACTGGGAATCTTCCTACCATAAATTTAAATCTTCCTTTCCCTCATATAGTACTCTCTCCATTAATACTAATTCAGACTCCACACCTGATAATCCTTCTGAAAATTTCAACTCCCCTTATTTTCCTGTAAAATCAACTCCATCTATTGATTTAAATAGTTCCACCATCACAAGTGTCCTACTTGTTCATTAACTAAAATCTAATTATATATCTACACCTTCTCTAACTAAATATGAATGACTATCTTAACAAATTGCCCTAATAAATATTCGTTCTCTTCGTTACAATGCCTCACTCTTATTGCCATTCCTTAAAAATTCCGATTTTAGTATTATTGCATTAACGGAAACATGGATCTTTCAAGATGATTCCGACATATTTGCCCTATTTCACAATGTTGGTTATACATTACTCTTATCGACACGATTATTAAGTCGTGGTAGTGCGGTTGGCTTCCTCGTACAAACTTCTCTACCTTTACTATGTATATCCATATCCCATAATTTATCCTACTCCTACTGCCTAGCTATATTATTCACCCTAAAAGATAAATCTATATCCATTAATGTAATTTATAGACCGCCTAAAACATAATTCGCTTCCTTTCTAATTGAGTTTAACGATCTTTCTATTTATCACATAAGTTCACCCATATACTACACTATTATTCTTGGTGATTTCAACTATCATTTTAATGCTACCTCAAATCAACATATTATGTTCACTAATTTAACAAATTCATTATCCCTATCACAACATGTAAATTTCCCAACTAATATAAATTGTAATATTATTGATCTTGTATTCTCAAGTTCTCTCCATTCTGAACTCATGGTGAGTAATATTTCTAGGCTTGATCTACTTTCCGATCACTTCCTAATCTCATTCAAAACTAACTTTACTATCACTCCAAATCAGAAAACACGTATTACATATAGACCCATTACGAATATTAATTCCATGATATTCTTAGCTGAATTACATTCTGCTTTAAGTGACTACTGTTATTCTCCAGTTGTATTCAATTCCATACTATTCCATCTGCTCGATAAACATGCGCATTCAAAAACCATATCAGTAACTCTACATCATGATACTCAATGGTTTACTTCCCACCTCATGTCCTTGAAACGATCACTTCGTAAATCTGAAAGAATATACATATTCTTGAAATATTGATCTTCTAGAAATAATAAAGATTATAGCGCCAATATTGTTATTATTAAAAAGGTTATTTATTTGTGACTGAATTTGTCAATTATATATGATCACTTATAAATATTATTTTAAGAACTATTTAATAATCCGGGCGAGGTTTGAACCCGTGTCATAATATGTTTGTGTCTGATCAGATGTCTGATCAGCATCGATGCCTTATAACGGATCCTTATAACATATAGTCAGTTTTTAAATAAATAAATATATATATATATATAACCAATAATGTATTATTTGTTACATTCCATAATTTCCAGTTATTTATTAATAAATTGTCATCATAACCTAATATTTTTATATATATATATATATTTAGTTATCAAAATATAATATGTATATAAATACATATATATATATATATATATATATATATATATACATATATATAATAATAATAATAATAATAATAATAATAATATTAATAATAATAATAATAATAATAATAATAATAATAATAATAATAATAATAATAATAATAATAATAATAATAATAATAATAATAATAATAATAATAATAATAATAATAATAATAATAATAATAATAATAATAATAATAATAATAATAATAATAATAATAATAATAATAATAATAATAATAATAATAATAATAATAATAATAATAATTATAATTAAATTCTGATGGTCATAACTCTATCTGTAAATTAATATCGAATATTTGTGATTCAATTAATCCTACCATAATTGTGGTGATTTTAATTTACCATTATTCAATTGGAATGATAACTCATTTCCTAATTATCCATCATACTATTCATTATTTTATAATACCCTAGTCAAAAATTCACTTGTTCAACTTATTAAGTTTCCAACGCGTTCACTGAATGTACTTGACTTATTATTAACAAATAGTCCTTTAATACTTTCTGATATCAATGAATGTTCTGAATTTGGGACTGGTACTTGTATTAGTGATCATATATCATTTTCTTTTTCAATTTTCATTCATTTATATCTAACAAAAGTAAACGATTATGGTTTAAATTTTCGAAAATTAAATTACCCTGCTATGCAAGAGTCGCTTTCTAAAATTTACTGGATACAATTATTTGATGGTGATCATGATATTAATTATATGTTTGAAATTTTCTATAAAACTTTATATGGCATATTTGATATTTATGTTCCTAAACATAAACCTAATAAAAAGGTTAATAATTATCCCAAACATATTGTAAAATTAAAACTAAAATGTTTCAAATTATTCAAAAATAGACTTAATTCACATAATAATTTTATAGCCTGGAATTGTACTAAAAAATCACTTTATGAACAAACCAAACGACTGACATTGGATAGAGAGCATAAAATCTTGTTATCAAATGATAAATCTCATTTCTATAAATATATAAATTCTAGATGTTCATCCATTTCATCTATTGGTCCTATTAAATCTGATAACGGGGCTTATCTTTATTCTGATTTGGATAAGACTAACCAACTAAATAAACAATTCACTTCTGTATTTATAAAAGATAATAGTATAATCCCTCCTTTAATTCCACCAACAAATGAATCTAGTATAAATAACTTCTTGTTTTCAAGACATAAAGTGAGATATCATTTACTAAAACTTAAAAAATCTTATACTTTACCTCCTGATAATATTCCAGCAATAATATTTAAAATGTTTTCTTATGAACTGTCAATTCCACTAACATTACTATTCAATAAATCATTATCATTAGGCGTATTTCCTAATAAATGGAAATTAAGTTTTATCGTGACTATTTTCAAAAAAGGGGATCCTACCGATAAAGAAAATTACAGATCTATTTCAATAACTTCTATTATATCTAGAGTTTTTGAACGAATACTTGTTGAGCATATATGTTAATATATTAACTTCTACTTAACTACTAATTCTATTATCTCTGAATCTCAATTTGGTTTTAGACGTGGAAAATCTGTAGAATCACAATTACTAAAGTGTTATACACATTTGATTACAGCATTAGATAATAAAAATTCGTAGATATTATTTACCTAGATTACGCTAAGGCATTTGATAAAGTATGTCATAATAAGTTAATAGCGAAGTTATCAAATATAGGTATTGTAGGTCCTATTTTAGATTGGATAAAAAGCTTTTTATCGAACAGATCACAAAGAGTTGGGATCAATAACACTATCTCTGAGTCTGCAAATATTTTATCTGGAGTACCCCAGGGTTCTGTTATTGGTCCTTTGCTATTTTTGATCTATATAAATGAACTAGTTGATAGTATTGATACAGATATTACAATTAATTTTTTTGCTGATGATACGAAACTAAGTTTAATTTATAATAGTTTAAATGATAGAGATAAACTTCAATCAGCAATTAATAAATTCTATAATTGGTCAGTATTATGGCATTTAGAAAATTCGGCCAAAAAATCATTTTCTTTGACTTTAGGTAAAGTTACCATTCCAACATACTATGTTAATGATGCTAGAAATAGTTATTGCTCTTCATATATAGAATTAGGTATAACTATCTATGATAATCTATATTTAAAAAAAATATTGGTGTGTGTTGTGCTAAAGCCTATAATGTTATTAATCGTATATTTCGTTGCTTTATTACTAATAATGTCACTGCAATATTAACAGCATATATAGCCTATGCTAGACCTCATCTAGAATTTGCATCTACAGTATGGAATCCTGATATAGAGGCGAGAGGCTATATAGGACTTAAACGACAACTTGAAAAAGTTCAAAGGTACTTTACTCGGCGTCTTTTTGGTCGTTGTAAAATACCTTATCTAAGTTATGACGAACGAATTATATTCCTCGATATCGATTCTATCGAAATACGCAGAATTAGATTCGACTTAATAATGATATTTAAACTTATTAATGGTTTGATTGATATTGAACCATCTTCAATCATTCAGATAAAAACTAATAATATTACTCGAGGCCACTCTAAAAGACTATTAATAGATAAGGCTAGGATTGACCTACGGAGAAATCTATTGAAAAATAGAGTGGCCTCTGTATGGAATAATCTAGATGATAATATAGTCAATGCAAAAACATTGTCAATCTTCAAATCTAAAATTAAAAATATTATTAAGTAATATACTTATTAAATACGTAAAATACATATCTGTATTTAATCTGTGTATTATATTGTTTATTTTATTCTATGTTTATTAATTATTTCCCGGTACATATAATTCGTCATACTATATTATGACTTATTATTATTATATTTTTATTTTACGTTTTGTTATCGTTTTGCGTTTTATTTTGTATTATTTATTTATTGTTTACTATTCATAATATTAATATAATTCGTAATAAAATTAATTCAATTCAATTCAATTCAATAATAATAATAATAATAATAATAATAATAATAATAATAATAATAATAATAATAATAATAATAATAATAATAATAATAATAATAATAATAATAATAATAATAATAATAATAATAATAATAATAATAATAATAATAATAATAATAATAATAATAATAATAATAATAATAATAATAATAATAATAATAATAATAATAATAATAATAATAATAATAATAATAATAATAATAATAATAATAATAATAATAATAATAATAATAATAATAATAATAATAATAATAATAATAATAATATTTATATATATATATATATTTATATATATATATATATATATATATATATATATATATATATATATATATATATATATATATATTACTTTGATGTAGTTCATTTGAAAATGGTATTGAATCATATGTGTAGGCTAATGAACAATATTTATATATTAATTTATTTAATATGTAACAAATATTATAATACAAATAATGTTACATAGCTCTATACGTTCATATATATATCACTACATGTAAGTATTTGTATTGGCCGTATGTAGTATAAGTCCGTATGTTGTAGCTAATTTAGAATACTGGTATATGGGGCTAACTAGACGAATACTGAGGATTGCTAGGTGTCATCTATAATAAAAATCAGTATATATATATATATTGTCATATCATAATAATCTGTAGTATATAACATTCCATTATATCAATGCAGTCTGTAATATAGAACAGTCTACTATATCACTGTAGTCTGTTATATATAACAATCCTCTATATCACTTATTATTTTTATCCATGTTATATTCAATGTATATTATTATAACATTTGTATCATATTATTATTTTCTTCTCGCACGAACGAAGTGGTCTATATACATGACACTATTGTAGTGCTTAATAAATTATATCATCATCATAACCATCATAATATGTTACTGATGTTTAGTTAGGAATGATTTACCCTCGTATAATAGTAATTTGCGGGTATCAATATATGTGCACATCATGACGCCCGCAATATATTATTGTCTTGCATTTTGAATCTACACGGCCATATGATGTAGTCGAGTTTATAAGACTTATGCCGTAAATAGCTGAAGATAAATTCCACTATATTGTTAATTATTTATATTATTCCTATTATATATTAACTATGATTAATATATTTAATAGGTTTTCTCGTCGTATTATATTAATTAATAAACTATAAAAAGGTCTATATGTAGGCTTGTTCATTGAAACTATAAAATATATGATCGTATATTGTATAAAATGATGATTATGAAGGTTTATTAAATACTATAATAGGCTATTTAGTCACTTCGATATAGCATAACATTAAATTATATAATAGTATATGTACACATAATACAAAATAAATAATGAAGATAAATAAAAAAATTAAAAATAAAAAAAAAATATAAATACAATACAATATATACGTCTTAGATACAATTTATAGGATTAATTGATAATAAAGAATAGCAACATTAGAATATCATCTGCATATATATTTTTTGTATATTAGGGAATTTTTTAATTATATTATAAATAGGGTGAATATATATACATAATAGTACCTACTAGGCCTAGTACCAACCCTCGTGAAACAAGACTATTGACTGACTTAAATATTATGATTTCAGGTTGAGAGTCATTGAAACTTTATTCTGTAATCCTATTTTTATATACTCGCCGATTTTATATTATGACTAGCTCTTCATTTATGCTGACATTCATTGTATTTATAATAATAAATATAAACAACTATATCGATACATGTATAAAGATTTGTATGCATTTCATTCAAGCATATTTATAAACTAAAGTATCTCGCTACATTGCTTGATTGAATATAAATGTAAAAGTTCTATAAATGTATTAACTATTAAATAATTACATTAAAATATGATAAATAATTATACAATACGGTAGTTAAGTTTATTAGAATATACCTTATGGTATCTATAATGATGTAATTGCCATGGAATGATATTTTTATAGTATGATATAATATTTTAATATTTTACCCATTATTATGCTTATGTGTAACAACATTAATCATGAAATACAATCATAGTTTATACAAATTATAAATTATAAATGAAATATAATATATTTTATAATTTATCACACTAATATCCAATAATAAATGGAATATATCATATTTCGTAGTAAGATAAAATATCAAGCTAATTAAATTGAATTTCGTCCTTCAGGATGCATCATTAAGTTAATGTAACTTATGAAAGGATATATTTTAATATTTAATTAAACATACATATTGAAGATAACATCATTACAATTATATAACAAATATAATATTATCGATACTATATCTTTAAATATAGTATAATATTATATATATATAGATTTCTCTCAACTAAGTATTATTATTTCTATAATGTCGACATATAGTATATACGACATATATACAATTTATACAATTATCAATAAGATGAAGTATATTAGAAGGTTTCAATATGACAATAAGCCATCCTATTATACTATAATTCTTATATATATAAAATTATGTGAATATATTTTTATTATTTTATGTTGTTATATATATTTTGTTAACATTTATTTATTTTATGAATTTTATAGTAACACATATATACTAAATATCATATTATATAATACATAATATATAAGGATATTCATATTTATTAAATATATTTATAGTTATATTATAATAATTTGGTATTCATATTATACAAGTATTGCAAAATATAACCATTGTTAGCTATTTGTTAAAAGATATCCATGAAGGTTAATATTTATCTATTAATAATTATGATATTTTATTTGAATATGTTTAATTATTTAAAAAATAATGAATAATAAAAAACATATAAAAATAATATCTACCAAATATATATTATTTAAAAGTCAATTAATTTGTTGCCATTATTACGATAAAGTTGTAGTTGAAATTGTTCAAGGAATATTCGTCCCAACCTACTATTTTCTAAGATGCATTCTATATTTAATAAGATACACAAATTTGGTGCATGTACAATTATTTTTAAACATATAAATAAATAAATAAATTAATTAATCAATTAAAAATATATATTTATTATGATTGTAACATTTAATTTATGTATGTAATATATATTATACATTAGTAATATAATATCGAAAGGTACCATCATAATATATACATATATCGAATAATATAATATATTTAATTTAATACGGCATGTTTACTAAATATTTATATTTATGGATTCAATATATATGGATTGTTAATTAATCATTATTTTAACTACTTATTTTTTAGATTTAAATTATTATTATTAAATGATTATTTATAAATATTATAAAAATATAGTTAATAAATATATTAATGATATACTATTATTATAAGTTAAATGTATCGAAAAATTGATAAATTATTACCATAACTATTTGGTAGACATGACATTGTGTACCAAATAATCATTCTACTAAATGTTTAATATTATGCAAGAAATGTCTACTAAATCTGGTATAGTTATTATATATATATTTACCTATGATCATAATATTAATTTTACATAAATATTAAATATAATTATGTATTTTATTGAATTAATATTATATTATAAATGTGTAATTAACCTAATGATATGCTATAATTTACTTCATTGCAATAGTCTTGTAAACATATTTTCCAACAAGTTTTGAAATCTAAATATATTATATATATATATATATATATATATATATATAATACACCCATGTATTGATAAAATTCAAGGTGCCACTATTATCACTATATAAGTCATTATATGTCACTATACACTATATATAATGCATATAACTAAATAAATATTAATAAAATAATAAAATGTAAAATATAATATCATTTTTAGAAAATAAATGCCAAGTTGAATATGTCTTAAACGATAAATTCCCCTTAAATAGTAAAAGCTCAAATATTAAAAAAAAAAATATTTATAAATAAATTATATAATTAATACAAAATGTCCATTCTCGAGTAATTACTTCATCATTTAAAAATAAATTAAAGTAAATAAATATAATAAATAAAATTAAGTATATAAAAATTAACTAATATATTAAATATATGAATATTTAATATAGAAGAAATCAGTTATATTCAGAATTTAATTAATAGAAATATAAATATATTTTAATCTTCTAGTAAACATATTTAAATTGAAATCTGTTTTTAAGAATATTCCATAAAAAGAACATTCTAAAATATAATGAACAATATTTTATATTTAGACGGAAAGAAGGAATACATTGTTTTAAATTTGTATTCGAATATAAATACATTATTTATTACAGAAAATATTTAATAATGATTGGTGTACAATTATTAACAATCCTAAAAATAAATGTTAAAGTATTTAATTTCTTAGAAAAATTCAAAATTACATTTCTTAGAATTTAAAATATATATATAAATAAATAAATAAACAATAGAAAAATAAATAATAATTTAAAAATTCTATCAGATTGGTTCATAACCAATACATTATAACTAAATATTAGCAAAATAAAAATAATGTACTTATAATAATGATACACGCCTTATCAACACAAATAATGTAATAACTATAATCATTGAATGTGTAAAGTAATATAAATGATTCGACATAGATAATAAATTAAATTATAAAAAAACATATCACGTAACTAAAAATAAACAGTACATTGCACAAAATTAACATATATGATATTAAACTACAAATATAAAATACAATTCATTTAAAAAATATATAAAATTCAAATATTTAAACAAATATTAAATTAATTATTAGTTTATTAATTAGTTTCAATATTACAACTAGTTATTTTAATTAATTATACATATCATATGTATTAAACATATCCTATATATTTATTTACTATTTTTATATTCTATAGGGGAAAGTAACTTAATACTGACACTTAAACAATAATCGGGTCAAATGAGAATTATACTAAACTAAAATAGGTTATCAATAAATGGTCTTAACATTTTATGACTCATTATTTTTATTAAAAAATACAATATTATTATGATTTTATAATTTTATTTAATCTTTTAATTTGATAGATAATGGGGATATCCGTATTCGGTACCCATGTTCGAATCCGGACACCCTATATACCACTAGAAAAACTATATATTATTGATGAATCAATCAGACAAATTACAATTACATTATTTATAATTAATTTATGAACATTTTATTCTAATTTAATTAGTTAATAATATTTTTATTTTTATTATTTTTTTATTTAATAATACAATTTAAGTATCTAAATATTAAAAAATGTTGATTAAGCTTTATTGGTGATAGTAATATTATAACACATGTGATATTTATAAAAATTAGAATAGCTCATACGTTGCGCGCTGCTTGGTATAGGGTGTCAGTTAATCCGGTTCGGCACGGTAAATGTTTTATGAAAATTGCGTTATCCATTGTTATATGAACTAGATAACATAATAAATTTAATAAAAAAATTAAAAAATGTATTATTGGTACCGTCACCTTATTAAAGTTTAACATTAAGAGATAGGATTTTTAAAATGGAGGATATAGTAAATATTAGAATTTTCGATTTATTATTATTACATTTTGTTTTTGTAATTATATCATTAACTATAGATTGAATTATATATTTTTGTATAAGATAAATTTGTATAATATTTTTTTTGATTTTCCAGAATATTTCCAGGATATTTTGAAAAAATACAAATTATTTTAATTTGAATTAAACAAATTTATTTATAATAAAATATAAACATAAATATATATATATATATATATATATATATATATATATATATATATATACATAAATATATGAGTATACTATTACATGCAATTAATAAGAAACTAATTAATGTATACAATATGGTTATTTATTCACTATTTTAATGTAAAAATATGAAAAAATTTATATTTGAAAAAATATTTCTACGAATTATTACAAATATTTAATCGACTGGATTAATAATAGTGTTTTTTTAAAGAATTTAAATTGTTAGAAATGTTGTTAAATATATTTCACGTCTTATTTTTTATAAATTATAAATTATTAGTTTGTACTATTATTTTTTTTATTTTGTAAATTTGTAAAAACCAAGATACAAATTATATTATAGAATTTAAAGAGCTTTGTAAAAATATAAATTATATTAATTTTAGATAACACAAATATTATTAAATAAAAATCCAATTTTTTCCCATATTGGTCAGTAATGCTGATAATTTTGTTATTTCTAAATGGTTTGGAGTTATATAAAATATAAAAAGGTGTAATAACACAAAGGTTTGTGGTTAAAAGTATAATAAAAATGAATACAAATTTAAAAATTAATTATATATAATGTAATTGTCATGTGATTTCAATATATGTAATAGCGATATTTTTTCTATATACAAATAATGATATGTATTTTTAAAATCTCTGACACATGTCAATACTACATATAAATAACACAAAATTATACCATTTTGAAAGAAATACCCCAAACATTCATAAATATATTCATAAAAAATTAGTGTCAGTATCTGTGACTCATATGACCTCTATATATATATGCTTATAAGTTTAGGAATATTTGATAACAAATATAGAATTTATATATATATTTTTAGAATAATTTATTTTTTAATAATATAGTGTTATATTTATATTGATACATTTGTGTATTATTGAGAAGGTTTTAAGTTGCCTTTTTTTCATAAATTTAAAAACGTATTAAAAATATCATTTTATTGGATATATCATCAATATTTTAATTAATTAAAAAATACTTATTTTAATTATACATTAAACATTTTTGTTGTAGGATTTGTGGTTTCTGAGATACTGAGAGTGCCCGTATTCGGGCATTGTCGTATTCAGTTACTTTCCCATAATTTTGTAATTATAATATTTGTTTTCGTTTTATTATCCCTAATTTTATTGTATTAACAATATGATATTATTATTTTATTAGATAGTACACTATTTGTTAGTTTGGATTACGAGATAATATCTGGTTATATCCTTTGAGCAGAACTTTTATTTTCTAGATCGTACTTTCTGAACTCAATAAACTATTTTCATTCATTCATTTATATATATGTATATATTCAAATATTTTATATTTTATATAAATATACAATCATCTCACCCTAAATATTATTGATAATTTTTGTCAAAAATTGTAAATAATAAATCAATTTCTTATTTTGAAAGATAAGTGTATGGATAATATTCACTACATTTTACATGTACTGACTATCCTTAATGATATTAAATTATATATTTGATAATATACGGTATAATATAAAATCTATGTTATAAAATAGTTAATATGAAATAAAATTATAACCATAAAGATGAATGCTATGAACTTATACATAATATATTTTATATCGATATTATAACTTTATTTCACAAACATAGTTATAATAATCATAACAAATAATAAATATAAAATAAATACATCATATAAAAATATATAAAAGTAATAATTTGTATTCTTTATTTATAGTTTTATAATTTAAATAAATATAAATTATAATGTAATATATATATATATATATATATATATATATATATATATATTAGCTGTTGTTAAAATAAATATATAAAATCTAACATAATTGCATATAAACTGTTCTATACTTTCCAAATGATTTCATAAGACCTCTAACATGATCTGTTAACTTAACATTGTTGATGTTCTCTAGTATTTTTTCGTAATACATATTATTCATCGGAATTATTGCAGTACAACCTCTAATTATATTAATCTATAAATTATGAATGCAATATGTTTATTATATTAATATATATAGCTTGTATTTGTGTATTATAATTTATACTATCGGTATATCATACTAAATATATCTCAAAAACTCCGATAAATGAGACTTTTAAAATATAATTTTAATCTGTAACTGTGTATACGTATGATACAATAATCTATATATCAGACATATTTATTATGTTAAAGTTATATTATACTTAAATATCTATATAAATATCGAAATAAAATTGAAATCAAAGATTTTACAATAACATATATAACACTCACTATAAACGCAACATTATTACTATTCAGGGGTATCGCTTCTAGCAGTATTATCAAAATAACTGAAATTGATTTAGGGTTGGCGAGGTTTCTATACAACAATTTATGCAATGCTTTGTTAAATACATACAAAGTAAATAACTTTTATTAAACATATATATGTATATAATTTAAAACCTCCATATAATGAGATGTTTTATATATTAGCACATGTATGTATTAGCACATGTATAAACAATATTTATAGATTGTATTAAGTTATTAATTAAAATTAGTGAAATTAAAATAGAAAATGATAGTAATTATAAACTTTTATAATAAAATATTCATTTACATTTCATTAAGAAAATGTTCATAACTAAAATATATAGGCATATGCGTATGTAGCTTATAATTTAATAGAGAAATAATATGAACGTAAATAAATAATATATTCTGAATGTGTAAGTCAATGACCAAATATAAGTTATTATTAGCAAAAACATATGTATGTATTATGTATTAACCCTAATTTAATATATATTATAACTCTAATGGTTGTGATGTATTGTCATGGTTTACTTTCGGTTAGAAACAGAAAGAGAAATAAAGAGAAAATAAAATAAAAATAAAAATAAGATGAAAACTTTACAACTATTAAATGCAACTAAACGATTTAAATTCGGATCATTGGATACCCAAACACTTCAAAAGTATATAAAATCCCAGAATTTATAGCCTCAGCTGAATTAACTGGAAAAGATATTATTTGCATTCAATAGCATAGATTTATATATTAAGATACAGTCATCAAAGAACATGCTTATGATAAATGTAAACTACTATCTCTATCAGCTTGGAAGAATATTATAAATGATGGAATTTGAATGCCCGATGGCATTGCCCATCAGCAACTAAGCTTATAACACAATCATTAGTGTCAAATAATATCACCTAGAATTATGATAGTGAATTTTCAAGGTAATCCAAAAACGTCAGTGATCTCATGTTACAGTCCAACAAATAGTAGTGCCATACAAGAAACTGAGATAATCTATACAAAACTTACATGTTTGATAATACAGATACCAAAGCATAGTGATATAATCATAATAGGAGACTTACATGCACACATCTGAAAAGACAGTGGATATAAATATGGAGATCATCAAACTACAAATCAAATGGCCAAATGCTCAAAGACTATCTTCAAGAAAACAATATGCTATGTATAAACACTAATTTCCATAAAAGAAATTGTCAGTTATGGACGCATAATTCTCCAAATGATTTAAAATCACAGATTGACTTCTTAATAATAAATAAGATATGGAAGAATAGTGTAAAACAACTGCAAAGCATCAACTCTTTTAATAGCATTGCGTCTGATCACCGTATAATAATAGAAGATATAAAATTGAGTCTTAAAACTAATAAAAAGAAAAATAGTAAATGCAAACAATATGAATGGACAAGATTGAAACATGATACTGAAATTAGAAATGAAAACATCTGAAAACATCTGTCAAAAACTTAACATACTACACAAAGCAACACAATTGAAAGAAAGCTCACCTACACAGATGAATATCAACAAGTTTATAAATGCTCAGGAATATTTAGTTAATTATTATGATTCAGATCACAAACATTACATAAATAAAAAGATATATTTAATCCAAAAGGCTGCCTCAAATAAGAAATTTGCACTAGCCTGGGAAATAATAAATGTAATCAGAGGAAGAAAGAAATCAAATAAATCTAAACTAAAAGCAAAAATGATAATGAACGAACTTTGGCATAAACATTTCAAAGAGTTACTTGGCAAGAATATCCATTCGATAATTCATAGCAAAAATTCTGATCATATATTGAATAATCTTGATATCAAAATCGGTCATTTCACAAAATAAGTATTTATGAAAGCTACAAATAATATATAATATGGAAAAGCAGTAAGTTTGGACGAAATACCGGCAGAAGTTTGGAAATTAGATGGTTTTATAGAATTGTTGTTAGAATCCTGTAATCATGTTTATTTCCATGAATCTATAATAAGTTGGACTAATGGATGTATACTTCCTTTTCTTAAAAAAGGAGACCTTTCCATCACAAAAAACTACCGAGGAATTACTCTGACAGCAATCTTCGCAAAGATATATAACCTGATGTTATTAAACATAATTAGACCAGAAATTGTTTCAATCCTAAGAAAAAATCAAAATGGCTTCCGAACAAATAGATCAACAACAGGACAACTACTGATTATTAGACGAATTTTAGAAGGAGTAAAATCTAAAAATCTGCCACTAACTCTACTTTTCATTGACTTTTCAAAAGCTTTTGACACGATAAATCGAAAAAAGATGAAAGAAATACTTTTAAAGTATGGCAGAAGAAACAGTTTGTGCAATTATTATGATCTATAGGAATACTCGCTCAATGGTTCGCTCACCAGATATAGATAAACCTTACTTTGAAATTACAACTGGGGTCTTACAGGGTAATACACTTGCGCCGTTCCTCTTTATAATCTGTCTCGATTATATTCTAAATACGTCATTGTATAATAATCGAGAGCTAGGTTTTACTCTAACAGAGAGAAAGGGTAGACGAATTCCAGCTGAACAAATTACCGATACGGAATATGCTGATGATATCGCCGTAATAAGTAATACTCTGAAAGATGCTAAGAAGTAATACTGTACATTATTACTGAAAATAGAATCATCCGCAAAATAAATTTAACTTTGCATTAACACTGATAAAACTGAATATATCAATATCAATCAGAACAACCACATACATATGAAAAGTATCTGTGGAAGTGTAATCAATTAAGTATAAGATTTCAAATATATAAGAAGCTAAATACTCCTCTTAAAAGACATTTTTTCAGTGCTTCTGTTACCTGGACTATAACAACCTCGTTAGAGAAAACGATTGATGGAACATACTCACGCATGCTCCGAGCTATAACAATCATATCCCGGAGAGATCATCTAACAAATGAGAAATTATATTGCGATATTCCAAAAATTAGCAAACCTATACGCATGAAAGGCTGAAGTTTGCTGGTCACTGCTGGTGAAGATGAAGAAGCGAGCGACCTAATACTCTGGCAACCACAGCATGGTAACCGTTCGCGTGGACGCCCATCGAAGACGTACTTAGATCAACTGCGGGATGATACCGATCTGCTAATGATAGACGAAATAAAGACGGCGATGAATGATAGAGAAGGATGGAAGAAGTATGTCATTGACTACCGAGAACGCTCGACCTGGTAAGGGAAGGTAATAACTCTAATACACAGTATTACATATAAGCACTATTATATATATATCTAATTATTACATATAATGGTTAATAAACGCGTATTTACATTAATGTAACAGATTAATTATATATTTTAGTATATTAAGTATTTATTTTAGGAATCATATATACAAATTTGCATTAATTTTATTAATTTAATATATTTTTCTTTTAATATATTTGTCATATATATATTACATATATAATAATATATTATAAAAAATCCTCATTATATACATCAACTCCGTTTTTAATTCTATGTGCGTAAATTCGGTTGCGTGCGTTATTTCGTGCATGTAATTTGTCAAAAATAATGCGTATTTCTATTTCTACGAAGTGCGTGAAAATTAGGAAATATTCTAGTTATATGCATGAAAATAATTTCACGCAGCTAATAGTAACTTTAAATTTCGATAGGTGGAATGCACGAAACCGCATTTACGCACATAGAATTAAAAACGGAGTTGATGTGTTAACCTATTATATATAATGATATATATATATATATATATATATATATATATATATATATTATAATTATATATATATATATATATATATATATTTACCATTTTGTACCGAACATATAACATTGTATAACATTCCGATGAACATAATATATATTCCATACGTAAATTATATATACCTATACATGTTAATATTTATATAAATGTCATTAATAATATATATATATATATATATATATATATATATATATATAACATATCTTGCAGTAACAACATATTTTATAATATTTAAAAATTAATGTTATGTTATTTAATGAATATTAGATATTATCTAAAAAAATGATATATATTGAATGTCAAATCATAATTTTTTTTAAAATATTACAGTAAATTAGCTATTGTTATAGTATATTCTACTAAAATCGTCAAATAGATGAGAAGAATAATCGTATAACTATAAATAAACAGTAAAACTAGATATATTAAATTTACAAATGTGTACAGTAATATGTAAACCATAATATTGTTTATAATATGCGTACATCGTATTACAAAACTATATAATTATATAGTAGCTTTCAACCCTACATGAAAGATATTAAATATCAATACCTAACGTTATGTATATGTGTGACTTATCAATTATTGTTAAATTATTTAAATTAATTTATCACATATGTATATTATAAACAAGGTAATAGATGAGTAATAATAATTTATGTTTAAACGTATTTTATAAAATGTATATATATATATATATATATATATATATATATATATATTTATATATAAATATATATATATATATATTTATATATACATATTTGTGTGTGTATAAATGTGTGTACAATAATATATGAATATTTATATTGACATATTGACATAAATAATAAATAAACAATTTAAATAATTAAAATGTCATATACATTTTTAAATATAATACTTATAAAATTAGTTTATTAATTATTAATTATTTTAATTATTAATTATTAATTATCATATTAATACAATTAAAACAAAACAAATAAAATATTTGTTTAATAAATTAATATATATATATATATATATATATACATATAAATGTAAATATATGTATACATAACCTAATTCACAAGATGTTGCTTCATATAAATAATACCGTTCACTATGACACGATAAACAATTTGTTATAATATAATTCGATCTAAATTAAATTAATTATTATTAAATTGGATATATATATATATATATGTGTGTAATTAGAATAATTATATTATTTAATATTTTTTAATATTATATAAACTATGAGTAATTAAATATATTTGTTTATTAATATGGAATACATTTTAATTGAATTAAACATTAAATCTACTATTATTAATATATTAATAAGTATTAATATATACAAATAAGCTTTACAAATGATAAGTATAATAATTGAAAAATATTAATATACATAAACATAATTTAGAACTAAAAATATTAAGAATACTTTATAATA
Source organism: Osedax fenrisi (assembly GCA_964019155.1). Lineage (NCBI taxonomy): Eukaryota > Metazoa > Annelida > Polychaeta > Sabellida > Siboglinidae > Osedax > Osedax fenrisi. Next base: position 33,003,242 of record OZ025243.1, read on the forward strand.
TTTAAATATGAATCAAATATACACAGTAAAAAGTAAACTTTCATTAGACATTTTCAGAGTCTAGTGTACGTTTAATATTATACAATTTAATCTAAACGTTCTTGAAATATAGTTGTATAATGAACGTTTATCAACAGTGTACAATCGTTCTTTAGACATTTCAGAGTCCAACATTTAATATTATAAAATTTAACCTAAACGTTCTTGAAATATATTTGTATAATGAACGATTATAAACCGTTTTTAAACATTCTTTAGATATTTGATTCCAATGAATCTTTAATATTATAAAATTTAATATTAACGTTCTTGAAATACAGCTGTATAAAGAACCTTTATTATAACTATATAAATATTCATTAGACATTTTCAGAGTCCAATAAAACTTTATCGAATGAACATATTATGAAATTTAACATAATCTTTCTTGGAATATATGTTTATAATGATCTTTTATCAAAAATGTATACAATTTTATTAGATATTGAAAAATCAAAATGAAATTTTGTATTAAAAGTATTATATGATTATAAATTAAAGATAAAATATCGAATAGCGAGAAAATATAGTGAAAATAAAGTGATATAATTATATTGATATTATTATAGACATATTATTAAATACAGAATTATTTTTAAACAATTTTTGCTAATAATATTAATTTTCGCCTAGATTTTAAATACAGATAAAGTATCATATTTTTCCGTTCTTTATTTTTTTAATTGATTTAATTTAATATTGATGGAATTAAGTATCAATTATTATTTAATTTCAATATTGAAGTTAATAATATGATTTAATAAATAAAGTTACTATTTTAAAATAATGAAATACATCTATGTTATTTTTATAATTAAGTTATTATCATAATTTAGTTTATGTGTCAACTTAATTATAATTATCAACAATAATTATAATCACTATTATATTGATAATTAAGATAATATAAATTTGAAATAATGTTATAATGATTGCTCAAACATTGAAACATTGTATTTAATATTAAAAATATTATTTATGTTAAATTCATGTTTTAAATATAACATATATGTAATTATATAATATATTGTTATATATATATATAAATCATTACAAGTTAAATACTAATATTAACATATCCCCGCTACTACATATAGAATTATAAGCATATCAATTATTAATAATATATAATATTCAGAATATAGAGATTAAAGAACGTTTGTACAAAAACGTTCATCAGAATATATAATCTAATGTATGTTTAGTTTTTACTATGTATAGGTATAGTGTACATTATTTATACGTTAATTATATTTATCAAATACATTATAACTTATAAAATGTTTATATAAATTTCTAAAACAAGTACGAAGTATAGAGTATTGCTCTTATAACTATTTAGATTTAATGGGTTATTAACGTCAATTATATATTATAACCTAAACGCTTGATATATACACATAATAATGTATATAATAATATTATATTTATTATTAAATATATAATTATATCTATTCTTATATATATATATATATATATTATACTATTATACCTATTAGTTAACTCATTATTATTATATATAGTATTATATATAATAATATATCTAATAGTATACATAATTTAATGAAGTAAATCCATCAAATGATAAAATACACAATATATAATCAACAAATTGTAAAATAAATCACCAATATCGTAAATAATTACCAACATACACAAACATGGAAATTATAAAGAGTATATAAAAATAGCCTAAATAAATAAAAGATAAATCTGCAATAAAGCTGAAATGATTATTGTATAGATTTCATTATTGATTTGTTTATCATCACGGAAGCATGGTTATCAGATGATAATCTTTCAACAATTGCATGACTCACTAAACCACTATTTAATTATTGAAATTGTTCTCCTCAAATAATTAATGTTTTGGTGCAATTGATATATTACCAATTTAAATATGTCATTTTCGAATAATTTTAATTATTCAAATCAGAAATGTTAACATATAAATTCATACATACATCTTACTCTATTGCCAACATTAATATAACATATCCACTGGTATCACTTAAATTTCATTATTTATATATTATTTTCATTATATCGCTTATCTCATTAATCATAATAATTGTAGGTGATTTAATATACATATTTATAAAATGAGTCTCATGAAATAATAATATTTTCAAAATTCATAAATAATATATGCTTTTGAAAACACATAGAATTTCTAACTTATATTCACTGTAATATTCTTGATTAATATCTTGCTAAGAATCAACACTAATCAGCAATTATACTCGTTCAGCTTTTTATTCGATCATTACTCTATAACATTTTTTATAAATTTCACTAAACAAAAAGTACCAACTACAACTAATAAATATTGAAATATATCAATTTTTACATATACACCTTTTCTCAAGATTTGTCTTAGAATATGAATAGTATCATACTATTATATATACTATATTATCTATAGATAGTAAATATAGTAAAGAGTGTACTATTGTATATACTATAATATATACTCACATATATACATTTATATCTACTATTATATATAATATAATATATATGAGTGTATATACTAATATATCTACTCTTATATATAATATTATATATATATATATATATATATATATATATATATATATATATATATATATATATATATATATTATATCTACAATTATATATATTATACTATTAACTATTATATCTATTATGATATCTACTGTTGTATATTGTATTATATTTACGATTATATATACAAATAAATCTACTTTTATATCCTAATATTTTATATACTATTATATATATATATATATATATATATACTATTATACATATTATTATTATATCTAAAAGATATGTATTATAATATGACTATATTATGTCTATAAATATATAAATTATTTTATCTACTCTTGTATCAAAAATTATATATTTATATACAATATTATTAGATATATTATTTTATCTTATATTATATCTACTCTTGTATCTACTATTATATATATTATTAGTATATATACTTTATACCAGGTAGTGTATTTATTATTTTAACTAATCTTCAAGAGAATATAATATAGTATATACTAATTTATATCCACAGAAACATTTATAACTACCTAAATAGAACACATGAAAACATATATCATATAATTAATATAATGTACACAATTATGATTGAATGTGCGTATACGCGAGTACGTATCATATATGATACATACTAATTAGTATTATTAACTAATTATATTGTGGTATAACGTGTACGTTAGATGGGTAGTGTTATACAATATATTTATTAATACCTATATATATATAGATGTAATATATCCTGTTAGTGAGAAATAATAATACAATATACATCGACACATGTAATGTAGGTATATATCGCATATATTTTTCGCATTATTCTGGCTATAAAGTCTGATATATTGTTTTAAGCGTTATAAGCAGCATTTGTTAAATGAAAGTACACGTATATCTCCTATATAAGTAACACTCGTATGGTTAGGTATTAGCTAACTTTTACTCGTCTAATCATACTGTTCCTCTGGTATGTGATTAGTTATTATTGTTTATTTAGTGATACTATATTATATGTATTTATTATTTAATATATATGTATTTATATATATATTATATATATATATATTATATATATATATATATATATATTTATATATATGTAATATATGTATTTATTATTTAATATATATATATATATATATATATATATATTTATATTACTAACTGCATTGCAATACATGCATGTATTAGTATACAAGCTAATATTAGCCTTAAACACATACTTTATAGATTGATCTTTAATTAATATATATCACAATTATATGTTATGTATATATTTTCTATTATTTATTATTTCGCAATATATTTAATTTTATTTATTAATACATTTAATTTAATTTATAATATAGTTAATTTTATTTATTTTTAAATTGTAAAATAATATTTATTTATTTAATGTTGAATATATTCATTTATTTATATATAAAATATAAAAAATGTTTAAACTTCACCCTTAAATAATGTATATGATTTTCTTAATATTCAAGTTACAGTTTAAATATCTGACAAATAACACACACAAAATATCTTATCATAATATGTAATTTCTATTTATTTAGTTTCTTGATAATACAAAAAACTAATCGTGTCAAATGTGGTATATATATATATATATATATATATATATATGTCCGATATATATGTATCTTATAGATATAATCTATATTTAACATTAGTTTAAATATAAATTATAATGCAATGTTACCATACCGGATATATATATACAAAATATAATATAGTAATATATTACTATGAATGAAATTAATGAATATATTCGTAGATTAATAATTATTAATTATAACATTAACAATTATTACACTATTAAATTCATATATTATTATAACTTTACCATTTCCAATACATTTACTAATATCACTAACAATTAGCTCTGACGTACAACTTATAAATATATATATGAATTAATTAATGAATGAATTGGTTTATTTTAAACACCGAATATAGCGAAATCACTCTCTGGGGTATAACATAATCATATATAACATAACGTGTTTATAACATAATATAACTAAAAAAAAATAAAAATAAACGAGTTGATTTTAAGATTTGTAGTTAATAATATATAAATAAATCATATCTGAATACAAAGGTATTATATAGAGTTAAAGTGATTCTTTAATTTAATATTAAAATAATATGACGAATGGATATTGCGTAGATCGTATGGTAGACTATTCCATGTACGAGAAACAACGGAGGAGAAGTCATGAGAATTGAATCAGAGGGTTGTATCAATTTACCACCAATAATCACAGATGGGACAATTGTGGTTATTCGAGATACGTTCAGTAGTTCATTTTTTGATGTATTCACTAGAATTCATAATTCATAATAAGCCAATTCATGATTTCTGAAGTACACTCTAAGAGTTACAAATTAGAGGTAGGCGAATTAATGGGAAGTTTGATGATCAGCTGAATATATTCTTATGATATATCATCAGAATATATATGGTAACTAATGTTAGAGAACTTGTTAATAATTAAATAAAGGACGCAAATAAATAGAAAATAGTAAAGGCCCTAGAACCGAACCCAGAGGAACCCCACTTGATATATTAGGGTGAGAAATAAAATCATTGATTTTATATATTGACAGATGAAGTACGATCGGTAAAAATGAAATTAACTATCTAAGAGGGGTTCCTTCAATACCAGTTCCTTAATGCGCTCAATAAGCATATTGTGATTCAATGTATCGAATGCGTTCGAGAGGTCGAATAACAGTAATTGTGCACAATGAGAAAAATCAAGCGAGTTATACAGAGTATCAGTAATATGTTTGAGATCAGTTTCAGTATAATATGATTTTTTGTATGCACTCTGGAAGTGCTCAAGCAAATTATTATTTTAAAGAGAATATATTAGCTGGCGGCTTACAATACGTTACATAATCTTACTGATAATCGGAAGTTGGGATATCGGTCTGTAATTAGACAGAACATCAGGATCGAATGATGTTTTCTTCAGTATAGTTTTGATAATAGCATATTTAAAGGATTTATCAATAATACCATCATCAAGTGATTTACAAATCAAATATAATATTGAGTATTTGAGTGTGTGAACAAGGTTTTTGAAAACAATCAAGAAAAGTGGGTCTATTGGAAAGATATAATTGGCTATCATAATCAAGTTATGGATTTTAATTATTGTGGGAGATGAAAAACTAGTAAGTTTGCTAGATAAAGGTTAGAGCTAGCTTGGATTTAATGCAATCAGAAATACTGGAAAGTTTAGAAGATAATAATGTCACATATGAAGTACACATAAAGAATCAATCAGTGCATTATGTTTTTGATTAATATTACTTTCAAGTATACTATTAAAAATCTTTCTTGAATTGTTGCCGCAAGCATTCAGTTTCTGTTCATAGTAAATACATTTCTGCAAGATTAATTCTTACTTATATGCTTTTCTGGCCACCAGGAAATTTAATTTATGTAGGGGAGACTCGTGTATCCTTCGTTCAAGTTTCCTTAAAGATCGTTTTAAATTTGAAATGTGGGAAGAAAACCAAAGGGATGACGGATGGAGTTAAATGTGATAATGTGATTTAATAGGAGCCAGTGAATTAAGGGAAGAATATAGACATCCATTTAGGCTGTCAAATGATAGGTTGGTATTTGATAAATTATATAAGGTTCTAAATCCAAGTTCAATATAATGTAGGTGTCTAAGCTCTCTATAATATATTAAGGATTTAGTAGGAGGTTTTTCTAAAAGAAATGAAGTCATCATTACTTAGTATTCAGTCAATAGGTTAGAACGTGTACACGAAGAAACAAATTGAAGAGAAATCTCGCTAGGAGTAACTATAAGATCTAAAATGTTACCACTAACATGAGTATGACAGTTTATATGTTGATATAAACCAAGAGATTCATGCAACTGACATTATTAAATTAAATTAAATAAGGAATGTGGTTGAAAATAAGAATCAAAATGATAGTTAAAATCACCCACAATCATAAGTTTATATTCATTGTGATGTAAACTTGCATTAATTAAGTCAGAGAACTCATCGAAGAAAGTAGATAAATCAGGCTTTGGTGGACGATAAATTGCGATGATACGAAGTGAATTAAATTTAAGTCTGAAAGTGCAGGACATACATTCACCATACGATATAGCAATATAAGATATATCAGTAGGTTGTAAATCCATATGTATTAATATACCAACACATCCACCACGACCAGAAGTGCGTTGGTGGAGAAAAAGATTATAATTAGCAATATTACATAATGAAAATACGCCAGTGTCATCAAGACTAATACAAGTTTCAGTTAGAAAAATAATAGATAAAGGGTTGGTTTTAAGAAAAACCAGAAGAAGATCAATGTTAGATATAAGTTAAAGAAAAGTTTAACCTATCTATATTAGTAGATATTCAATTATTAGACTTAGCATTATATTTTGTATCAGTAAAAGCTGCATATTATGTCCTTCAGGATGATAAATCAGATAGTGAGGGAGAGTAACAATATGAGTTCCAATCTATACGATTATCAGTTAATTTCCTCAGTTCGTAACACATAGTACGATTATTAATAACCGATTTATGTGAAGTAAAAGCGCCGGACTTGATAGCATGATAGTTGACTAACACCACTTTCCTAATCTCAATTGGTATAGATTGCAGTATAACAAGTGTATTATATGCTGTGTTTTTAAATTCTAAATTTAAAAACCTATCCTTAGAAATTACTGTGTTAAATAATACAATAGATATACCGTTCTTGGAGTTAACTTCATTGAAAGTTGAGTTTTTTATACAATCAGTATTCAAGTTAGAATTATTAATATTTTTAATTATAACAGATAGATCATCCATTGTAGCATGATCTATTTCTCTAGGGATATCAATAATTTTAAAAGTCAAAGAATTAATAGAAGATTTTAGAGTATCCAAATAAGTATTATTTTTAGTATGATGATTATTGTTTATATTATTGGAATCAACAATTAAGGTTTTTATGTTATCAATTCAGGTAATAACATTAGAATCGGAGTCAGAAATATCATGAAGTCTAAACAGTTATTACAATTAAATACGAAATATTAAGGTAGCGTATTATTGTTATTGTATATATATTTAAATATATATATATATATATATATATATATATATATATATATATATATATATATATATATATATATATATATATATATATATATATATATATATATATATATATAAACACGTATATATGACAATTAAGCAATTCAATTATACTAAGAATTCAAATACGGCAACCAAGATTTTTAAAAGAAAAGCTATTAATACTCTATATTTACAAAACTAATTGAATATTAATTATTTCTCTTGTTATCAGTATTATTAAATACGCCGAAATAGATTTATGTTTTTATACAGTAATGTATCCATTGGTCCATGCAATATAAGTAAGATTTTACTTATTTCATAGATATACCCAGTAAATAATATTTCGAAAATATATTTTTTAAAACATGAATTTATTTTTATATATAATACATTTACATATAACAGATGACTTATTACAGCATTACTTAATTATATTACTTATTAATTATTATATTTAATGATGGTATTAGTAATTTTTAAATATATAATTTAGTATAATAATATTTTAAATAAATATTTACAAAATATTAATGTTTTTAAAAAATTAAATATATGAGTTTTTGAATCATAAATGTTTTAAATATCTTATATGCATGAATATTGAAAACATAATTTAAAAAAAATCAATATATCACATATATTATTATACATTTAATTGATATACTATTATTAATAATATGTATATAAATGTTTTAAACAAAATATTAATGTTTTTAAAAAATAATAATGTATATATTTTTAAAACATAGATTGGTTAACTTTCTGAAACATACTTTTTTAATATCTATATTCTTGAAGTATATAAAACATAATTTTAAATTAATTTACACAAAATTTATATTAATATGAACTTAATTTATATACTCTAAAATTTAAATACTTTTTTATTTTTATTTAATTTATATAAATGTGTACATTTAATTAATTAATAGTATATGAATGACATATGCATATGTAATAGTGTAATATAAAATATGGTAAATATAAAATATTGTGTTTTTGGGGATCAGTAATCTGTAATGTTCGCCTTTATGCCTCAAAAACTACATTATTGAATCGTAATCCTTCGCCTACTTACTTTCTACTTTTCTTATTGATAACACTTTAATCTATCCTTCTTCTACTGCATCCAACTTTAGTGTACTTTGTTTTATTCTACTCTTTCATTTATTCCTAATATTACACTTATCACTAAATAAGCAAATTATCATCTTTTTAGAATTATAACAATTAATGTATGCTAGTTTTAGAACCATGTCAAATAGCCGTGAACTAGTTTTTAAATTAATATTTGTTTTAAAAACTTTATTTCGAAACAATTATTTACTGGGTATATATATATATATATATTGTTATTGTTATTGTTATTTTTATTTGGTGGAGTCCTTTCATCCCATCCAGGAATATATATATATATATATATATTATTTAGAATGAAAATATCCTATAAATTTATTATATATTAGTAATGATCATTAGTTTTCATCATATAAATAATAATTACAAATATAATTTTTATATTAAATAAATGTATAGATTGATATGAATTTTAATTATAATTAACACTTTTGTCCGAAATAACAAATTATGGATGTGGCGCTATACATATTTTCTATACAAAATTAAATTACGCAATTGTATTAAGATTAACACACTTAAACACTAGTGTTATATTAACCCTAGAAAATTGTTGAGGTAAAAACTACACGATTATTAATAATTATTTAAACTATTAAATAAAATAAAATTAACATCGTGTTCTATAAATATGTAAATGTATGTTCATATTCATTTTTATTTATATAATATACATTTAGTGTTTATTCATATATGTGTATATATTTGTAAACTATTATATAATATCTAATTAACGCAGATATTCGTTACGACATAACATATACATATATTTTATTATTTTTCAAACAATTTAAATTTTATAAAATAAATTGACTTCTTGATTCTTCGGTGTTTAACAAGCAATGAATGGTTACAGCCGTGCTCTCTATTGTCCTATTAATATAACTAATTTTATGGAATATATAATAGGGAGAAGTGGATATATATGTTCTAAAAGTGTCAGTATATCCAAGTTGTATATGGTAGTTCTTTGTGTGTAGGTGATCTGTATATAACATTATTTTTCAAATTTATAATTCAGCGGGATGATTGATAATATTATTAGATATAGTAAGGTACTAAACAGGTAGGAATATATCCAAAAAGTGAATTTTACTATGCTTAGTTACATTATTATGAGAATAATATATATATATATATATATATATATATATATATAAATTCCTGTGTTGCTCAGTTGGCTAATGCGTTATACACACAAGAATTAAGACGCGGGTTCTAATCTCGTCTGGTCCATAAAAATAGGTCCTAAAATAATATTTAGAAGTGATCTTATATAATTGTGTAAACATATACATATATTGTTGTTCATTATTATGTAATTTACCTGTCAACCTTATGTATAAACTTGAGAGTATTCAACGTCGTGCTATACGTGTATTATATAAACTAAACTTTGCTTCAATTGTTTCTATATCTGATATAATGAGATCATTAGGCTGGCTTAAATTTAGATATATTTGTATACATAGGCTATTGTGTATTACACATAAGGCTATTCACCGTGGATTTCCTGAATATATAGCTCAATCCATTACTATTCATAGTTCAAACAGGTCAAGTCGGTAGTGCCACATCATGAAGTTGGTGCAGCAATCTACATCGTTGGCATTCTCTGAATCTGCTTTCTCGGTTATTGCTCCGAAAAGCTGGAATTCTCTTCCTTACGATATTCGTTGTATTTCATCAATTTCATTGTTTAAACGTAAACTGTATGTTCATTTTAAGTCATTGTAATTCGTTCTATTTTATTTTATTATTCGTTCTCTATTTATTTTTGTTTTTGTTTTTTATCTATCGACGCCTATAACCACACAGTGTTTTTGAAGTAAATAAACTATATATAAATAAATAAAGGGTTGGTTATTGTTAAAATCATAGATGCCATAACATGAAAGCGGCTTCGAAGAAACATTAGAGCCATATTGTTATACGTTAAAACTTCAATATAGTGAGACATGTAAACAATGTTCGAGTAGTAATGTAGAAGTATATTCATATAGACGTATTTATAGTAAATAAGGATGCTGGCTTAAGAAGAAGATATTGTAAATACTCGAATACATTCCATAAATATGGATAGCTCTTATATTTGGTTATATAGAATTCGTATGATAGATTGAGCTCTCTTATCACAACTCTATCGAATAATAATTCAAACATAGTTATGAGGAATTATATTGAAGAGATTACTATATATAAGAGGGGACATTTGATATAATATAAATGTTAAATAAATAATATGCGAACCCGAAATGGTAGTGAGATATAGTACTGATGATATGAGATTAATTTAATATGTGAATTTAATATATTAATTATGTGTTAAATATCTAAAGCCAAATTTAAAGACAGTAAATGATATTTAGTTATCATTGCCACCACTCACCCATGTTAGATGAGTACATATAATCAATTCTAAGGACAACAGTGTATTTTTATTTATACTTTAAAACATAGTATGTATATAGACTATTTATGGTATATCATATATAATAATAATAAAATCAGATTTGACTATTACCTGGGTGAACGAATAAGCAGAGCTTATCGAGTCTCTCACCCATTTAAGATTACAAGATAAAAAAATCATATAAGAATATAATTAAATACAATAAATAGTAAAAGTAAAAAGTAAAGTAAAAAATTCAGTTATTAAAATATATAATCAAATCCTAAACCATAAACATCCATAGTATATCATAATTTCCGAATGTGGGTTCATCAAGTACAATACCTTAGGAAAAATACTTTCACCAATAGTATATACACTTGTAATATTTGGAGCCAGCAAATGCATTCGTAATACCCGATATAATATATGACAAATTTATGAATAAGATTAAGAATAAGAATCAACGAAATACAAAAAAAAAGCAAATTCAATAATTATTCTAATATCTCTAAATTAAATATATAAATATAATAGAAAAAAAATTAATTAAAAAAATATAAATATAAATAGTAAATAATGTATAAGTTTATATTTTTTATAAAGAGCAGAACATGATTTAAATAAAATAATACACATTCAATAATATTATTAAAAAACTCCTCGTAATCTGCTAATCATTTTAAAAAAATATATAAATATATATAAACATATAGATACAAAAATAATAAAAATATATACAAATTACACAGTATTAAAATTATAACTATTATTAATTAAATCTATAAATAGGATTATAATCTTTAAAAAATAGTTTTAAAATCATAGACATGTTTGCACTAGAGTATTACAACAGAATCTAAAAAAAAATGATTTAATTTATTGTATATTATTTTATTTTCATTCTTCTTTTTTGTTCATATTATACTATCATGATATTATCCTATTGCATTTTTATGCTTATTATAAAATAATCAATTTTTTCTTTAACAATATTAATTTTTATTTTTATTTATATAGTGTTACAGTATATGTCATATTTATAGTAACATTATTTATTTTTTTATTTCTTTAATATTTAAATTTGAATGCCTATTCATAATCACAAATTTATTTTTTATTACATGTATCAGATTTATTTATATTTCTTTTATTATTGTAATTTTATATTTTATCTTTCTTTCTATTTTTAATTTTTATTATTTTCGTATGTGATTAACCTTTTATTTAATCATTTCATTATTTTTTATATTACTATAATTTATTATTATGTTTATCATTATTTTAATTTTATAATTTTATTTGAATGGAAATGGTGATATAACATTAAACAATGTGAAATGCATATACTGTTAGGAGGATTCTAATCAATAAAGCTGATCGCTTTCACTGATCCTCCTTAGACTTTTTCTATAAAATGAATTCATTAATTCATTCATATATATTAAAATAGAATAGTATTTAATTCAATAGTATTTCAGATTATAGTGATAAGTATTATATTATTTTGTTTCGTAATATTATTGGTATGTTTTGTTATTAACTGTTTTTGTATATGTATATTGGTTTATTTTATTTGTAACTTGTTCTGTTTTTATATATATATATATATGTTTCAAATTGATTATACAATTAAAATATAAATTAATAAAGTACCTACTATTATTACAGATTTTGGTAAGTATTACATTATTTGTTTGGTTCATTCTAGTATTGGTTTATTTGATTTTTAATATGTTCTGTTTATAATATATTTAAAATTTAACATTTAAAATTTAACATTTAAATATTAAATTATATAACTAATAATTTATTACTAAAACAGGATACAAGATGAAGAATTCTATAAAGTTAAAGTAGAAATTGAATATTTCGATGCCACTTACAAAATAATGTATTTTATTTCTATTTTCGATTATTTTTACGCTATATTTTATTTCTATTTTGATCATTTTTCGTTTATAATTACTATATGATTTATTTCTACTTTCGATTGTTTTTCGTTTATTTTTACGGTAACTGTAAAACGTTTTAATTTCCTTAATTTTTTAATTTCGTATTATTCTTTATTTATTTCTATAACGTATGTTATCGTTAGCAAATATTTATACTTTATACTTTCGATTATATTTTCGGCTATGTATTTGCTTAAATAAATTATCAATCAATCAATATTGAGGTTATATGAATACACTAATATGTCGGTTGGTCTAGTTTATTTTATTGTGATAGTTCAGCGAATCGTATATATTTTGTTTATGGATGACATGTATATATTCGTAGTATATTATTTAAATAATATCATCGTATATTATATATTACGGGAGGAATGTATATAATATGCACACACATATATATATATATATATATATATATATATATATATATATATATTTCATTCATGTATCGTCTTTCATCAGTCACGTCTCGTCTCTCATAGCGTACGAACGTTATTTTATTCAATATTATAACTTTCTATTGCATTTAATTTCTATTCTTCTATTTCGTGTGACGATTTCTATTGAATATGCTTATCTATGTACTACATGTAATCTGATTATAATCCTGCATATAATAAATTATTATGTATACATATAACTTGATCATTCCTGTAGACTCGTGATCTGAATACGGGAATCTCATTCGAATCAAGCTTATGAGGTAGTCGGCTACTACTTACACTGCATATAAGTTTAGTTTCTCATATTTATTATTCTATGTATTATAAATAAGATACATTACATATAATAGCAAGAATAAACAAAATATAACAATACAATATAAAACAAATAATAAAATATTACAATAATAAACAATAAGATAATATATAAATATCAATATATTTTAAATATATCGATAATATATTATATATAAAGAATGACACAAAAATGTCGACACCAACTTAAATTTAAATGATTTAAATGATATGTTATCTAATCAAAAAATTAAAATTGTTAATCAAGCAATAATAATTGAAAAAAAATGATGATAATTGCTTAAATTTAAATTATATATCTAATCAAAAAAACAATAATTAATAATCAAGCAATAATAATAAAAAATTAACAAACACAACACATAAGTCAGATTTACAATCTTTCGCAGAAATTACAACACTAAATATAAATACAGCAATACAAACTAATATATATATTATTGGACATATAATAAGATAAATACTATAAGAAATACAATAATAGAAAATAATGTTAACGTTGACAAATATAAATCCATAATATTGCATAATGTTAAAATGGAAAATTATGACAATTTCGAAACTAGAACAAGTAATAAATTAAATAAAATACATGACAAACTGAAAAATACTGAATGTGATTATACTTACCTTCAATAATAATCAATAAAAATACATTTGATTCAAGTAAAATAGCAAATATATTAATGAACAATTTATTAATAATATACAAATAATAAATGCATTTATAAATGTATTTTTATTGTTTTTATCTTTAATGTATGTAATATTGTGTTTATTTACAATATTATATACAATGCAAATCCAATGTTCTTTCGATGTTATATTATCGTTTATTTGTTTGTTTATGTATTTTTATTTTGCTTATTGTATTGTGTTTTGTAAATTATTTATAATTTATAAATGCATTTATTATTTGTATATTATTAATAAATTGTTCATTAATATATTTGCTATTTTACTTGAATTAAATGTATTTTTATTGTTTTTATCTTTAATGTATGTATCATGATCAATTTAAAAATCAATAAATAATATATCATGTAGAAATACCAAATATAAATAATTCAATATTCATAGATCCAACCAATAAACAAGAAATAACTTCAATAATAAAAAATAGTAAATTAAAAACCTCATTAGATATAAACCTAATTAACATGAAAATTGTAAAATTATCAATAGATTATATGTCCTGACCACTAACATATATTTTTAATTTATGTATTAGTGAAGGTATATTTCCACACAAAATTCAAAATTCAAAAATAAAACCCATATATAAAAATAAAAACCAATACTAACCATGAAAATATAGACCCATATTAATTATATACCAAATTATAAAATACAAATTATATATATATACCAAGTCTTAATCATAACTGTGAATTCTTGATAGATTTTTTAAATATATTAACCACAAAACCAGAAATAATTTGCCTTTCAGAAACTTGGCTAAATAATATAAATAATAATAACTTAAATATATCTAATTATAAACAGGTAAAACAATAAATAATAGAAATTGTCAATTTAAAAGACGAGGAGAGGGAGTATGCATATATGTAACAAACAATCTAATATATAATATAGTAAATGATCAACATTTAATATAATAGATTATCTAGAAATAATTACAATAGAAAGAATACAAGAAAGTAATAATACAAATATTACAGTATCATGTATCTATAATAGTCCATTTAACAAAATTGAAGAGTTTAATAGAATAATTTATGATAAATTTTATAAATTCATCAACAAAAAACTTATAATAGTGGGGGATTTTAATATAGAAACGACGAATAATATAAATTCAAAAATAAACCAATTAATGCACCAATTAGGACTAACACCACGTATACATTCAAATACAAGACCAAAATACAACACCACTATACAATACAAATATAAACTTAATAATTGACCAAATCTACACTAATATAGATATACATTTCATAGGAAAAAGTGGTATTATACAAGAGCAAATTACAGACCATCTTCTAATATATGCAAACTTTAACTTAAATAATAGATTACTAAAAAATAATACACATTAATAACAACAACACAAATTAAAAACAATAATATTGTAACATTTATTAAAAATCTATTACAAATAAAATGGGACACTGTATATAACAACAATAATATATAAGATGCCTATATTATTTTCAACAATCAATATATAAATATAATAAACAAACCCTTCCCATAATCACTTCAAAAGTATCATCATAAATATTCTCTTAAAATTGGATAACAAATAACATAAAAATAAAAAACAAAAACTATTTAACTCATATCTACAAAGTAAATCAGAATTAGATTTATACGTTTATAAATATTATAGAAATAATTTACAAAACACAATACAATAAGCAAAATAAAAATACATAAACAAACAAATAAACGATAATATAACATCGGAAGAACATTGGATTTGCATTGTATATAATATTGTAAATAAACACAATATTACATACATTAAAGATAAATTTATCAAAAAATATTCAATATTTTTTATTTATTTTTATTAGTTTAGTTTCAATAAATTTACTTAAATTTAATAAAATAATAAATAATTAAATAATTGGTAATATTATAGATAAATATTTTGGACTAAACAATAACTTGGATTAAACTGTGATATAATGATCCAAATTTCAACTAGTTAAATATGGATCAGCTAAATCCAAGTTGATTTCAGTTTAAAATAATAACTTTGATTAAACTGGAATATAATGATCCAAGTTTCAATTAGTTAAATATGGTTCAGCTAGATCCAAGTTGATCTCAGTTTAAAAAATAACTTGGATTAAACTGGGATATGATGATCCAAGTTTCAACTAGTTAAAAATGGATCAGATAAATCCAAGTTTACACCACCTAGATCTTCAAGTTTGGACCAGATTCCCCCAGTTTCCCAGTTAGATCCAAGTTAAACACGAGTATTGAATACTGGGTAACTTAGTTTTTATTAACTGATTCTTAACTATAATTCGATAATCTATGATTCATTATTAATTAATTTTATAATATATATAGGGGAAGTAACCGAATACGGACATTCTCAGTATCTCAGAAACCATACATAAAATATTCATAATTATATAAAACTTAATATAATTATATCATATAATTACTTAAAACCTTCTTAAGAATATACAAATGTATCGATATAAAATATAACACAATATTATTAATAAATAAAGAATTCTAAAAATTATATATATATAATTTCTATATTTATTATTAAATATTCATTAAGTTATAAGCATATATCTAGAGGTCATATAAGTCCCTAATACGGACACTCCATATATCTTAATACGGACACCCTATAACCAACAAGCGCGCAGCATATGAACTATTCTGATTTTCATAAAAATCGCGTACATTATAATATTAATACCATCAATAATGTTAAATCCAATAATTTTAATATTTAGATACTTAAATTGTATTATTAATTAAAATAATAAAATAATAAAAATAAATAAATTATTAACTATTAAATTAGAATAAATTGTTCATAGAATTAATTATAAATAATGTAATTGTAATTTGTCTGATTGATTCACCAATAATATATAGTTTATCTAGTGGTATATAGGGTGTCCGTATTATAACACAGTGTGTCCGTATTCGGAAATGTGTACCGAATACGGACACCACCGATATCTATAGAATTAAAATATTAAATCAAATTTTAAAATCACAATAATATATATAATCATAAAAATTTAATATACTGTATTTTCGAATATAAATATTGAGTAATAAAATGATAAGACCATTTATTGTTAAAGTGTCCATATTAGGTTACTTTTACTTATATATAATTTTAAATAAAATATAAAATATTATTAATATTAAGATATTATATATTTATTAAATATTATCTTGTAGGTTGATATTTCGTAAACTTCTTTATCTAAATGTAATAATGTATTATTAAAATAAAAAATATTTTTTTTAACATTTTATTACACACACACATATATACTTAGAAACACATACACACTTTATAAACACACACATATATATATATATATATATATATATATATATATATATATATTTATAAGTGTTAAACATACATATATTTTAATATATATATATATATATATATATATATATATATATATATATATATATAAATATATATATACATATAAATATATATTTAAATAAACATATATCATGTTAATATAGTATATTCATAACTAATTATTTATACTTTGCCGTGTTAATAATCCATGAACCATTGTAATATTTAACACTTTTAAACACTGATATTACTGGTATTACTGGTATTTAATTATATCAAATAAATGTATAATTAAATATAAATAGAGTAGAGTAAATTAATACAACTCTAATTATATATCCAAGATTAACAAAACATAGTTTTTAACAAATTTACAAATAAACCATAACATTATATGTAACAATTATTATGATTAGTGTAATTAATTCATATATATATATATATATATATATATATTAAAATATGATTATATATACATATAGATAATACTGGTTGACATTTGAAAATTCCATGAAGTATGGGTTATGTTAACTGATTCTAGACTAGTTTTTCGCACTGATTTAAAATATTCGATTAATTTGTCCAGCTAAAATTACGTATTTTTTTATTTAACTTTGAAATTGTTGTGAAAATTATAAATATTGGAATAATTAAGAAAATTTGCGCAAATATAATACATCAATTTCAATAGTATTTGGTATATATTAAATATATTAAATATTTGTATATAATGATTCAAAATAATAATTGACATAAATAATAATATAATATTCATTGATTAAAAGATTATTTCAATGATTTTTCTCTATTTTATATCTTTTATATCATTTTTTTAGACTCCAACTGTAACCATATAGGATGTTAATAGTTACGTTTCATTGGTATATATTTTCCATTGTCAAAATATACCGATTAAATTATTCTTTTTGTTCTTCACTATAGTTAAAATAGTTAACAAGAATAATAATCTAGATGTGCACTGAGGAAATGAATCTTTATGGACTGGCTCAGATATATATAAAAATATGTAAGTCTTTCATAATATTTAAATATTCTATACATATTTGATTATATATGAAATGCTTAATAATTAATATAATGCTAGTTCGATCTTAATTCAATATATCTTATACATAAATAAAAATGTGTGTTTCTTATTAACTATATATTTTCTGGTCCATTATAAATTTCCTCCTTAACTTAGAGTCAATTATATGTGGAAATAGTTGTTGTAAATGATGAAATCATGCCTCTGATTAATATAATGCGTTTACAAAATTATTCATTAACCTAAGTGTAATTTATAATGGATGTAATGGGATATTATTAATATATATATATATATATATATATATATAACATGTCTGGATTAATAAGCGATTGATACGTAGCCTTGCATGAACCAAACTAACATACATAAATAAATGCTATTTTACAATTTTACAAATCACATTATATACTATGATTAGCATGTATACTAATAGGTATACATATAGGAACTACTATCTCACAAAAAAAGAAAACATGGATATATTGTGTATCATGTTTATCATCCCAAAAGTATCGATATAACCTTGCTCTGCTTCTATATTTACCCGGTTGTTAAAACCAAATCTTAAATCTGAAATCTGAACCGTATATGAGTTATCACATATATTATAACTATGATATTTTATGAATCAAGTAGAATATACATGTTGCTATATTTTCCAATCAATTGTGGCGAATATCCCAGAATAAGAAATACAACAGTATTACTATTATAGAGAAATACATATTTTTATTAAAAAAAACTTGATCTGATCTCATAAAATTAATCACATATTTATAATAAGTGCACAAAAAATAGTCTAGAAAATATTTATGAAACTCAAACCTCAAAAATCATGTCAATCAGTGTAATATACGAACAAGTTTAATACTTATTTGATTCGGACTGATCTATAAAATAAATATATTATTATTACATTAATATTAAATTCATAAATTTATATATATATAATTAAATATTACAATTAATAAGTTAATTTATATATATATATATATATATATATATATATGTATATATGTTAAATATAAATGTGTATACAATAAATCTATATCTCAGTATTCGAGTAACATAAGAAATGTAGTTAATATATCCGTTTTTTTGCAAGAATTAAAGTTTGAATACATTTATTTAAAAATAATTATTAGGTTTCATTTACATTTTTATAATTAATGTCATATAACTTTTTTATAAATAATTTATTAATTTCATATATTAAAAGCAATAATATAGTATATATATATATTATAATAATAATTTAATAATATTTTATATAATCATGTATATATCTTATACATAAAATAACTATATAATATGTTTATTATATTAATATATATATATATATATATACAGTTATACTATTATAAATTAAAGGTTATATTGGTAACATATCATTCAAATTTCTTTTTATTATTCAATATTTTATTATTAATTGTGTATGCCAATAATAATAATATATTACATGTATTGTAATTATTAAATTTCGACAACATATTATTTAATAATATTTTTTCTTATATCCTTATTAATAATTTATTAATAATTGTAAATATAGCATTAACAAAACTCAATATGAAAATAATATCAATAATATATCGTTTATTTTTGTTAATTTGTTTAATATAATTTTATATATTTAAATCGAATATTTATTTGTATGTGCTATTATTTAAATATAGTCTTTTATTTATATATATATACATATATATATATATATATATATATATATATATATATATATATATATATTTATATATACTCTACTCGAGCTGCCAAATGGATACAATGCAGTATCGCTCGTTCTCTAGAATTGCGCCAGCCAGATGGAATATACTGCCGTACTACTAATAAAGTAAATTGAAGTCACTGCGTACTTTTTCGTATTGTCTCAAATACTATCTAAATTAACATATGTATTGATCTTGATCGTGATCATAATTTTATTTATTACTTAACTATTTTATTTGTATATTCAGTTTTTATTTGACTATTTTGTTTAATTTTTTATGACTTTTTACGTTGTTTATATATTTCGTTTCCACACCAGTGAGAGTAATTGTTTTACCATATTGGTGTTAAAATAAACTATCCAATCTAATATATATATATATATATATATATTTATCTTTATTAATATTAATAGTATTTATTACATAATAATAATTAATATATATATATATATATATAACCTTTATTAATCTTAATATATACTAGATATGAGCCAATAAGTAATATTATAATAATGGTATAACCGATTGCTTCTTTCATACCATATTCTGAATTGTATATTTATATGAATTTAATACAATTTATTAATATATGAATATATACATGTTGTTGAAAATAATAAAATATAATATATATATATATATATATATATAAAAATATAAAAATAATATCGAAAAAAATGTTACGTTCCTATTTTAAATGTAGATCATTTTTTTCCAATTAGTAAAATCTATAATCATAATAAGAATTTAATTAATTTGAATAATAAATATAATTATATCATGTATATTAATTAATAATAAATAACAAAATGTCAAATAGATATCCCACCACTATAGAATGTCCACAATTGCAAGTAGAATACTATAGCTAACAAGATCAACAACTGAATGTAATACGTTTATTAATAAAATGTAATGTATAATTGTTGTTATAATGTAATGTATAACATAATAATTATTATTATTTTAAAGCATAGTAATTTTCCTATATAAACTAATCCATGCCAGTATATACATTATTTGTTATATTTTTATTTAATTCCCATATCATGTATTATTAAAATTGAAATGAAAATTAAGATTTAATCAATAATTATAAATATAGTATTTCATTAGGTTCTCATAATCATTACTTATTTTTAATTATTTGCAGTGTATATATTTAATAAATTAATATTATATTAACTTGTAAATGACGAAAATGATTATCTCTATATTTATATAACCCATTAAAAAACAACAACAAACACACACATGAACATATTATGCACATACACATATGAACATAATATACATATAACATAATATTATGAACATAATATGAGCACAAAATTATGAATATAATAATAACATACAAATATGAACATAATATGCATATACAAATATAAACATAATATTATCATAGAATGTTAAAAATAATTCGAATTATGAACATAATTTGCACATTGATATTTATATTATATTTATATATATTTATATATCTATATATTATGTATACCTTAATATATTATTAAACTTGATAAAGCTTATAAATAACCTACTACAACTACTAAACTACATTTATATAGTATTCTGCTGTGTTTATATTAATACAGATCAGAAAAGTGTATTACATACAGATCTCACACTGCCTTCAATATCTGACTATCGGACTATCGTTTCCCGGCTGCCATCAATTATAACAGGTGAATGTTAAAGTCGGTGTTCCTCGATACATCTCGCCGTATCGCCCATCTTACTGAATACACAACCTCTGCCATAATTGCCCATTAATGACAAGTATTAGTCATATATTGAAGAGGCTGTTGCGTATCTGAAGAGTATACTTGCACGACGAGTTCCTACTATATTGAAGAATCTGACTTATATGTGGACTCTTTACTTTACCAAAGAGTCAACTTCATTGCTTACTATATTATATCTTATATTTATATCTTATATATTTCCTATTATTATATTATATCTAACGTTACTCAAGCTAATCTATTAGCTGGCCCCTATATCCATAATGTCATTTTCATGTAATCATTGCAAAGAACTTGCTTCTAGCTTTGATCTACCATGTACCTCATGTAACTCATTTACCACCATGTATGCCTCTTCCCAGCATTAATTATATCCAAGTCATGGACTCATATCAATGGTCAACATCCATCATATCCCCTTGCAATTTTTTCTTCCCCCAATTTTACATTTACATGTCCCTCTTGCCTCCTAATCACCTCATCAAATGCATCCACTGCAGTCTCTTCTCCTCCAGTTATCTATACTCCTATACATAGTAATAATCCTCCCATCCGACCTCCTATACCTGCCCAATTACGTATTATCAAACTTGTGGAGCTTAAAAATAATATGCTACTGCCTAAAATATCTATTTCTATAATCACATTTAAAAACAACAATGCAATTATCTAGTTCTCTAATAAATCATTTTGTGACATATTTCTCAGAAGATTTAGATCTATTAAATTCAATCCCCGATTATCCCATCTATATGTATGAAATTCCTTACCTTACAAAGTCCGTGTAGAAATACAAAGTCCAAATAAACTATATAAATAAAATATTATAAAATATTAGATGACTTCCTGTTTACATACATGTTACCTGTTACCTGTTACCTAATTGGTTTAGGCACTTCCATCAACTTCTTTATTGAAGTTTTCGGACGTGCTTTCAATATATTATTGGGCAAAAAGGTATGTTTTGAGCTTTGATTTGAATGTTACAGTTGAGTGAATTGATCGGATATGGTGAGGTAGATCATTCTAGATTTTTGGAGCATGGATGGAGAAAGATTTATGTTGGGAAGATGTTAAATGTAATAGAACTGGAGTTTTTAATTTGAATTTGTTTATGTGTCTGTGTTCGTAAATAGTTGTGTTGGGAGTTAGTAAGTTAGCAAGATAGTCTGGTGTGTTATGATGTATAGCTAAATGTATGGTCAGTGAAATTTTGTAAATTATACGGGATTTTATTGGCAGCCAATGTAATTTGGTTCTCAAAGGGGATATATGTTGTCTGGAATATTTAGTTATGTTGAATATGAATCTGATGGCTGAGTTCTGAAGACGTTGGAGTTTATTTATTATAGATTGTGAGGAGGCATAGAGACATGAATTACAGTAATCAAGGCGGGGGAGAATGAGGGATGTAGCGAGGAGTTTTGCAGTATTAAAATTAATGAAGGGTCTTATTGTTCGTAAGTTGTGTAGTATGTAGTTAATTGACTGTGATAGTGATTTAGTCTGGATGTTGAATTGTAGTGTTGGGTCGATTAATATACCAAGATTTTTTATTTTATTAGCATAAGAAATACTCAGATTGTTAATGGTAATTTGTGGTGGAATGAATATGGTGGTAGATATTTTAATATGCATTGATTCAGTTTTAAGACAGTTTAGTGATAATGAGTTGTTGGTGAGCCAGTTATGTATTTCAGTAATGCAGTTGTTAAGTACATTTATATCGTTGTTAGGGTCTATCAATCTACAGTGTAACTGTATGTCATCAGCATACGAGTGATAGTCTATAGTGGGGTATTTGTCAATAATTCTAAATAAGGGAAGTAGGTAGATATTGAATAGGAGTGGACCAAGAACCGATCCTTGAGGTACTCCATGAGTAACTTTACGAGGTTTAGAGATTAGTGAGTTTATACTAATTTGGTAAAAACGATCAGTTAGGTATGAGATGAACCAATCAAGTGCAGTACCAGAGATTCCGATAGAAGTTAGTCGATTTATAAGGATATTATGGTCAAGAGTGTCGAAGGCAGCTGATAAATCAAGGAGAATGACCACTGAACCATGTGGTGATGCAGGAGATAGGTGAATGTGATTAAGGATATGTATCATTGCAGTTTCAGTACTTTTGTGCTTGGTATAGGCACTCTGATATGGGTTTAATATATAATTTTCATGGAGATACGAATTTAATTGACGAGCAACAACTCGTTCTAGGGTTTTGGAGAGCGTTGATAAGTTGGAGATTGGTCGGTAGTTGGAGAGGATTGATTTGTCAAGGTTTGGTTTTTTTATGATGGGTGTAACATATGCTGTTTTCATGTAGATTGGAAAAATGCCTGAGGTAAGTGAGTTTTCTATTATTTCTTGGTAATAAGATGCTAGATAAATGTGGTACTTATTTAATATAGAATGAGGAATTGGATCTAGTTCGGAAGATGTATTTACTGCACTGAGGAGTTTTTCAATGGTAGTAGTTGATGGTAATGTGAAGGAGGAAAGGGAATATAGAGGTAGATTATATGGTTCATCCAGTGGTGTAGGGAGTGATTTAATTATATTCATGACTTTAGTATTGAAATATTGGTCAAATGTATCTATTAGCGTTGTTATGGGTTCATTTGGTAGAACACGTAGTGATATTCTACCAAGTAGCTGGTTAGAAATAGAGAAAAGTTTCTTAGAATTAGTTGATGCTTCTTTTAATAGATTATTGTAGTATGATTTCTTAGACTTCTTGAGTAGGGTTCTATATAGGCTACGTTGTTTGATAAATATATTGTAATTATTGAGAGATTTAGATTTTCTCCAATAATTTTCATATAGTCGTAATTTGCGCTTTGATGATGAAAGTTCAGAATTAAACCATTTGCAATTTGGACGTTGTGTTATATATTTATATTTTATGGGGGCAAGTTCGTCAAGGGTTCTTGATAGAGATGTTTCTAATTTTGATACTAAGTTTGAAAATTGTGTGTTATTAATTTTTTTAGAGAATTCAGTGATGAAAGTATTGGTGTCAATATTGTTATATTTTCTATATTTAATATTTATAATGGGTCGAGTTGGTCTTGGTGAGCTAATATGGAAGAATACTAAATGATGATCAGAAAATAGATTCTTTATTGAGTGGGAATTGGTGAGGTTAGAATGTGCATGGGAAATTATAAGGTCAAGTGTATTGCCTGCTATGTGAGTTGGGGATGTTATATGTTGGACAAAGTTAAATGAGTCTATTAATATATTGAATTGCCTGGTATAATTAGTGTCAAGATTAATTGGGATGTTTAGGTCACCGAGAATGATAGTATGATCAGTGGATGTAGTCAGGAGGTGTTCTAATTCAAGGAGAAACTTAGGAATTGACTTATGAGGTGGACGATAGATAACTATGATGGTGAATTGACGTGAATTAGCCGGGTGAAATGTACAAGAAAATGATTCTGAGTTTTCTAGTGCGAGATCAATACTGTTTATTAGATTAATATTTGTCTTATATAGGATGCCAACACCACCACCAAGATGGGGGCCGAGTCTATTAAGTTGTGCAAAACTTAGATTGTTAATATTAAGGGATGCAGATATTGCAATATCATTATCCTTAAGCCACGTTTCTGTGAGAAAAATAAGATCAAGATGAAGGTCATTAAATAGGTCAAGTGTGTGATCAACTTTATTGCGTATGGAGGAAACATTAAGGATGGCTGCATTAATCTGAGATTGTGATGTGTTGTGAATAAATGGTGGAATTGATAGTGTGGTATCTATTGAGGTGCTAGGAATTGAGATTGTTCTGAGATAATTAGGTCGAGTGGTTGAATGTCATTGTGAAGATTGATGTGATGACTGAGAATTACTGATTGATGAATTCAGTGAATTGGTATTTAATCTATATGCATTGTAGGATGTAGACCATGTATTGTATGTGTCATTTGATATATAAATTGGGTTCTTATTCCAGTCTATCTTGGAGTTGGTCAAATGACGAAGTTCAAAGGAGTTAGTGTAGTCATTGAAGGTACATTTGACATTAGATGGGGCTAGGTTAGATGTTGTTGCATGGAAAAGAACTCTACCATGTGTTCGCTCAGTGATAGATCGTTCAGCACGAATGTATAGGTGATTGTATATTGAGTTACTGCGGATGAATGGAATTTTGGAGTAAAAGTAAGAACACTGACTTGATGTATTAAAGAAAATAATAACAGTTGCATTAGAAAAATTATATGATTTTAGAGCATGTGTAGGTATATTGATGTAAGTGAGTAATTCTAGAAGAAATTCACGAGATTTTTCGGATGGTTTAATATGCTCAATAACTACAGAAAAGGGGGATGGGTGGTTAGGTGAGTAATGGTTGGTAGTGGAAGATGGATTAGGGACTGGTCTAAAATGAGTTGGTAATTTACCGACAAGAAAGTTAATAAGTGGAGTATTGGGGGGGTTATTAATTCTTTTCCATGCAATTTTATCAGATTTGGGGGGGGAGTAAGGGAGGTATGCATGCGCAGTGAAGGTTATTAAACGAGGGGGGTTTAGCTATGGAAGTGATGGATTGTAATCGTTTAGTGGCAACAGGGGATAGGCGAGTGGGGATAGTAAGGATGGTAGGAACAGTGGATGAGTTGTGGGGTGACTGGTGTATGGACTCTGATATAGTTTTGGATGAAGGGTTGGGTGGTGGGGTGAGCGGTGAAATTGTAGAAAAAGTGGGTTGTGGTAGTGCATGTGCAGGGGAGTGATTGTTAAAGATGGGAGGTGAGCTCATGGGAGAGGTTTGGGAGGAGCTATTGGATAGTATCTTACGTTGGGACGTTCTAGAGTCAGTTCTGCAGATGGTACAAAACCAGTAGAAACCAGATTTTTTGAGGGCAGTCATTTTGTTAAGGGTAGATTTGGGGAGTTTGGAACATGATTGGCAAAGCCACTTACGGCAATGGTCACATTCCGTGAGTGACGTGGCGATAGTGTTACATGAGGAGCATGTGAAGTCAGTGTGGATGGAGTCAGTCATAATCGGGGGTAGAAGTAGTTTAGTAAATGGTAATAAATATTGGACTTAGCTTGATTATAGGTAATAAAGTTAAAATTAAATAATTAAAAATTTTTAATTTAAAAGTTGTTATTGTTATTGTTGCGTTGTCATGCGAACTTGGTAGTGTAATGATATAGAATATGACTTACTTATAGAATATGACTTCCTGTTTACATACATGTATACAATGAATAACATAGAAAAATAATATAAATTGTTTGAACTTGCCATAAAATTATGAAATCATCATTTAATTATTTATAAATAAATAACTAAAATAAATAATAAGTACTATAAAATAATACACTAAACAAAAATATAGATAAATTAGTAAAAATTAAAAAAATTAAATAAAACTGAATAACACTGAATAAAACATAACAAAAAGTATATTCAGAAAGATAACTTTAACATTGCATTAATAAATATTCTTTCTCTTCGTTCCAATGCCTCACTCTTATTACCATTCCTTAAAAAGTCTATTTTAGTGTTATTATTGCATTAATATCGTTCACATCCATATCCATATCGTTCACCCAAAAACACAAATATATATATCCATTACTGTCATTTATAGACCGCCTAAACCATAATTCGCTTCCTTTCTAATTGAGTTTAACGATCTTGCTACTGATCTCATAAGTTCACCAACAAACCACCCTATTATATTTTGTGATTTCAACTATCATTTTAATGCTACCTCAAATCCACATATCATGTTCACTAAATTAACAAATTCATTATCCCTATCACAACATGTAAATTTCCCAACTCATATAAATGGTAAAATTATTTATCTTTTATTCTCCAGTTCTCTCCATTCTGAACTAATTGTGAGTACTATTTCTAGGCTTGATCTACTTTCCGATCACTTCCTAATATCATTCAAAACTAACTTTACTATCACTCCTAATCAGAATACACGTATTACATACAGACCCATTAAGAATATTAATTCAATGATATTATTAGCTGACTTACATTCTGCTTTAGGTGACTACTGTTATTCTCCAGTTGTATTACATTCCATACTATCCTATCTTCTCGATAAACATGCGCCTTCAAAAACCACATCAGTAACTCTACATCCTGATACCCCATGGTTTACTTCCCACCTCATGTCCTTGAAATGATCACTTCGTAAATCTGAAAGAATATATATATCCTTGAGATCTTCATATTCTAGAGCTTAATTCATTGAGCAACGTAAGTTATATATAAGTTAGCAATTTCATATGCCAAATCTAGCTATTATACTCAGGTTATAAACGATATTGCTTCTGATAACAGACGACTTTTCAGACTAGCTAATAAGTTATTATCTCCCCCAAAACCAGCATTACTACCATCTATAACAAACATTTCTCCATTCCAATTAAGCTGTATTTTTTCTGCAAAACATTTTCTAATAAGATTGACTCCATCATAATAAAGATCAAGAACCATACGCTTATTGCCAACTATCCTTCAATCATAGTTACCCCACCTATATCTTTTTTATTAAGTTTTTTTCGTCCGCCACATATATCTATCATATCTAAACTGCTAAATGCATCCTCTTCGATATCTCCATCCGATCCTGTTTCACTATCTATTTTTAAACTTTACTCAGATTATCTTTGTCCAACTATCTGTAACATCATCTCATATTCTCTAAATTCCGGTATTGTCCCTTCTATTTTTAAACAAATAATAATCACTCCCATTCTTAAAAAACCTTCACTCGATCCTGAATTACTTCTAAATTATCGCCAAATTTATCAGCTACATTTGGTGATTAAATTTTTGGAAAGAGTTGTATCTCGTCAACTAATTTCCTATTTAACCGCCAATAATCTCCATATTCCTCAACAAAGTGGTTTTCGCCGAGAATACTCCACAGAAACAGTACTACTAAATATAATTGATGTAATCACTTCTACCCTTAATACTAAAAATTGCTGTCAACTAGTAATGCTGGAAAATCCAGTGCTTTCGATACACTTGATCACATACTTCTACTGTCCCGTCTATACCTGCTTGGAGTTAAAGACCTTGCCTTCTCATTGTTTACTTCATATTTAGCTGACCGTAGTAGCAGTGTAAAAATATATAATTCATTTTCTTCCCCTTCTCCTATGAAATATGGTGTTCACCAGGGATCAGTACTCAGTCCTTCACTTTTCTCAATTTATTTATACCCACTACCATCCATAATGTCTAAATATCCAAATATATATTACGATATTTTTGCATATGACATACAATTATATATGTTTCTTCTAACTAATTCAAAACCAGGTCTCAATAATAAACTCTATAATTGTGCTAATGATATTAAAGAATGGCTTATTTCTAATAATCTTCTCCTTAATACCTCCAAAACTACATTGTTGAATCTTTCTCCATCACCAACTTACTTCCCTCCTTTTATTATTGATAACATTGTAATATCTCCTTCTCCTACTGCATCTAACGTAGGTGTACTTTTTGATTATACTCTTTCCTTCATTCCTCATATTACTGCCATCACTAAATCTGTAAATTATCATATATTTATAATTAGAAAAATACGAAAATCAATTACTGTATCTCTTACTAAAACTCTAGTTAATTCCCTTGTCCTCTCATGTATAGATTACTTTTCCTTAATCCTTATCAATCTTCAATTATCCTCTATTTCTCCCAGAAATCGATTTATTCGTTCATCAATCCGTACAACATATAACCTACGTATTCGAGTTAATTCCTCTACTTCCTCATAACAATACTTACCTCCATGGTTCACATTTAACAAACGCTATGCTTATCGCATATAATCTATTTTGTATTACTCAATATACTCTTCAAATTGCCCCTCCTATATTTTTGCTTTTCTAGTACAAAGAACCTCCCTACCATCACTTAGAAACCATGCATCTCATATTCTATCTACCCCTATTCTATGTCCGCAAAAATGAATACTCGGGCACTGAGTTATATTGGTCCTAAGCTATGGAATTCACTCCCGCCCTATATTAGATCCATAAAATAGTATAAAACATTCATGAGATATATACAACAATTGATCTCAGGTGTGAACCTGAAATACTAATATTGTTAGTCATTATTATTTTATTTTTAATTTCCGTAAGGCTTATTCTATTTTATTTTATTATTATTAATGGTATTTATTGTTTACCTACTTTTATTAATTGTATTCTATATATACACTTTTAAGAAATCATTTATGATTTATTTAAGTGTATAAATAAATATTCAATCAATAAATAACCATTATATTTATATCATATGTTATCATATGTTCATTCCTCTACTTCCTCATAACAACACTTACCTCCATGGTTCACATTTAACAAACGCTATGCTTATTGCATATAATCTATTGTGCATTACTCAATATACTCTTCAAATTGCCCCTCCTATATTTTTGCTTTTCTAGTACAAATAACCTAACTACCATCACTTAGAAACCATGCATATCATCTTGTATCTACCCCTATTCTACGTCCGCAAAAATGAATACTCGGGCACTGAGTTATATTGGTCCTAGGCTATGGAATTCACTCCCGCCCTATATTAGATCCATAAAATAGTATAAAACATTCATGAGATATATACAACAATTGATCTCAGGTGTGAACCTGAAATACTAATATTGTTAGTCATTATTATTTTATTTTTAATTTCCGTAAGGCTTATTCTATTTTATTTTATTATTATTAATGGTATTTATTGTTTACCTACTTTTATTAATTGTATTCTATATATACACTTTTAAGAAATCATTTATGATTTATTTAAGTGTATAAATAAATATTCAATCAATAAATAACCATTATATTTATATCATATGTTATCATATGTTCATTCCTCTACTTCCTCATAACAACACTTACCTCCATGGTTCACATTTAACAAACGCTATGCTTATTGCATATAATCTATTGTGCATTACTCAATATACTCTTCAAATTGCCCCTCCTATATTTTTGCTTTTCTAGTACAAATAACCTAACTACCATCACTTAGAAACCATGCATATCATCTTGTATCTACCCCTATTCTACGTCCGCAAAAATGAATACTCGGGCACTGAGTTATATTGGTCCTAAGCTATGGAATTCACTCCCTATATTAGATCCATAAAAACGTATAAAACATTCATGAAATATATACAACAATTGATCTCAGGTGTGAACCTGAAATACTAATATTGTTTGTCATTATTATTTTATTTTTAATTTCCGTAAAGATTATTATATTTTATTTTATTATTATTAATGATATTTATTGTTTACCTACTTTTATTATTTGTATTCTATATATACACTTTTGAGAAATCATTTATGATTTATTTAAGTGTATAAATAAACATTCAATCAATCAATCAATAACCATTATATTTATATCATATGTTATCTATATTAAGCTTAATATTAAGCATATGCTATATCTAAATAATTATATATATATATATATATATATATATAAATTTTGTATCAGATTTATTTTGGCTAAATTATAGATATATAGTAATTCACACAATGATATAATTTCTAGAAATATTACATATATATAAGTATGATCCCTAAACACATGTATGGTATTACTTATTTTACAAGTATGTATACATATATGGAATTTTATAGTTATACATTGTTAAATATAGGTGCTATATAAAGGTGTTATAAATTATTTGTTTAAATATTCAACATTTTGTATTTTTTATTAATTTATATTCAATAGATTTACCTACATATATTTAAATAAATAATTAAAATAAATGAAAATCATATGTGTGTGATAACATGTTAATATACACATTTTATTTACATAATATGTTCATATTATTATGTTATCAAATATATATGCAGAATCATATACATATGTTTATATTATGAACATTATATGTTAATATTTATACATTGTTGTTTATTGGGAAAAATAGCCTATATAGGTTATTTATTATATTTATAATATAATCAGTAGCAATTATTTAGAATCCAACGAGAGTTTTAAAGATTTTATTTAAAATGATTATATTTATGAATATTTGTTTTCGTTTTAGTTTAAATTTATATTTAATATTTATTGATTATTTAATAAATTCTATCTAGATTATATTATTTATATATATATATATATATATATATATCAATATTTCTTATTTTATTTACTATTTTTATATTTAAACTCTTTTATATAATTAATTCTACGAATTACTATTTTATATATTATTTAATAATTATGAAATTTTAATATAACATTATGAGTATAGTAAAATGTATATATTAATAACATTATACTTTAATTAAATCAATACATCATATACTTAATATGGTTATATAAATTTAATATTTTACTTCAATAACTTTTATCGATTTTAAATTTGTATTAATGATATGAATATTATTCTGTCTTGTATTCAATCGATGAGAGTGTTTGACTTAATGGATATAACTCGCCTTTTTTAGTTTGCATGGGTATTAATATTGAAAATAGGTTATTATTTTGGCAAGAGTAGCTATCATTGTAGTGTATTGTTTAGTGGATCATGCTCATATTATGTTGTTTCATACTTGTTTCAGAAATATGTATTATCTTACTCATCCCTAGTTTTGTTAATTTTAAATTTATTTATAAAAATTATTTTTATTTTATTTTTTGTTTTAAAGTTTTATAATACTTATACTTTACCATTATAATTTAAATATATTCTCCATAGTTCATTTGTTTTTATTACTATACTAATTATTTTTTTTCAACGGATATCATAAGCTTCAATATCTATCTGGGATCTTATACCAAATTCTGAATTATATATATATATATATATATACTGAAACTGCCTGTGTGGCTCAGTGGCTAAGGCGTCTGACACACAAGCAGTAGGAC
Source organism: Osedax fenrisi (assembly GCA_964019155.1). Lineage (NCBI taxonomy): Eukaryota > Metazoa > Annelida > Polychaeta > Sabellida > Siboglinidae > Osedax > Osedax fenrisi. The sequence goes on from OZ025243.1 coordinate 33,036,692, forward strand.
ACGGGTTCGACCCTCGTCCGGACCATATATTAATTTTATAAAATGAGTCTTAAAATATTATTTAGAAGTGATCTTATATAATTGTGTATAAATAAATGATCGGCTCTCGTTAAAACCATAGATGCCTTAACATGATAGCGGCTTCGAAGGGACATTAGAGCCATATTGGTATATGTGAAAACTTCATCTAAGTTCCTTGATGGGATGAAAGGACTCCACCAAATAAAAATAACAATAAAAATATATATATATATATATATATATATATATATACACAATTCATCCCTATTAAAAGTTTACAACCTATCTCATTATAGAATATTACCATTCTATAATGTTTAACATCTTTATTCAATAATAATTTTCACAAAGTATATCTATGTAGCCAACACATATTTAATTATCAGTATTAATTGATTTTTTTGTTTAAAATATAAATTAACAAACTATGTTTACTACGTTAATTTAATTTGTAAAAATTAAAAATTAAAAGTATTTTACAAATAATCAATAACAATATATTGTTATTGATTATTATTATAATAATATGATTATATGATAATTATCGACATATATGTTGATCACTACATAACTACATGTAATTAAAAGTTTGTAAATATATATATATATATCAGTAAAAATACACTGTATTACAATAACATAAATATGCATTATAAGTTCCTTAGATAATGTTAATTAATATCAAAGACAATCAATAAAAGGGCGTTAACTTTACCTCTCTCAAACTAAATAACTATAACTTAAATATAACTAATTACTGCTGTCGACTGAAACTCAGGTTAGCTTAACTAGTATATTGGTAGTTATATATACAGAAACCAAATACGTTATATGGTGACAGCCAACAAAAATTTGATATTATCCGCAAAAAAACGTATATTTATGTGCAAAAAGTTTTTTTATATAAAAAAAATTGTTATTATTATTTTTTTTTGTGAATTTTATTATTTATTATTATTTTGCGATAACGTAAGACATATATATATATTAATTAAAAAAAAAAAAAAATTATAATAATAATACATAGTAGTTATAGACAAATTATAGATGAAACGTAATTTTGTAGTATAATTTTATTTAGTATATTGTGATTATTGTTTTAGTTTTATATATAATTACCAATTAAATTGGTGAAATAACTGTATACTAGATATATTACTAGGAGTAAAATAATATAAGATGTCTGGACTTAAAGCACCAGAGGAAATCAATATGGACGGGATAAATGCAAATCAAGAATAGGATTTGTGGCAGAAACAGTGGACATTTTATTCATGTGCCACATAACTTTATGAAAAAAAGGAAATAATACAAGTCGCCACGTTATTGACTTGTATTGGTCCAGAAAGAAGAACAATTTATTACACGTGTCCATTGGAAAAAGAAGAAAAATAAAAAATAAAGAAAGTATTAGAAATGTTCACTATGTATATCACTCCACTAGCAAACACACTGTATGAGAGATGCATATTTAATACAATAAATAAAAAGGAGTGTGAAACGTGTGATCAATACTTGACTGAACTAATAAAGTTATCTAGCAGTTGTAAGTTTAACACAATAACCCCAGATGAAATATTAAGAGATAGATTAATATTAGGACTCAAGAACGAGAAAATAAGTAAAAGACTGTTAACATATAATTAGTTAACATTAGTAACATTAATAAGATATGTAAATCTGGAGAAATTAATTTACACCATAATAACATATTATATACAGAAGAAACAGTACATCAAATGTAGAAAAGCTATTAGAATAAATCAATGTATAGTAAGGATGTACAACAAAACAGTAATGATAGAAATAACAAACAAATAAAGAAGCTATCCAAGTGTAAATATTGTGGACTAGAACATATTTGGAAAAAAGAAAAATGTCCAGCATATAAGAAAACTTGTGGAAAATGTTGAGAATTAAACCATTTCAAAATCATGTGCATGAACAACGAATATAAAAATGAGTTACATTGTATATATACTATGACAAATGAGCGTATAGCTAGCATATATAGTGTAGCTGAAGAAGACTATGTGACAGTCAAAATAAAATATGGAGAACTAACATTACAAATAGATAAAGGTGCTACGTGTAATGTAGTACCAATGCATACATATATAGCCTTGACAAAGGAAAAGAACTAAGATTTGTCGAAAAATCAAATAGAAAACAGATCACAGTATTTGGAGACAAAACCTTGCCTGTTCATGGCGAATTGATAATGGAAATAACGAGAAAAGGAAACAGTTGCTTAATTGGAATATTGGTAATCAAAGGAAATAAATGTCACTCAAAATTAAGCAAAAATGCATGTATTAAGTTAGGGATATTAAAGATAATGGACAATGATTCCATTAATCAGATAAAATATAGAACAAGGAAACTGGATAAAGATAGTCTTATAGATGAATACAAAGAAGTAATTAATAATAAAATTGGTAGATCAGCAGGAGAACATGAAATTAAATTAAAAACAGATTCCAATCCTGTTAAACATGCTTAGCGGAGAGTACATATACCAATATTAAAGGAAGTGCAAGAAAAATTAAACGAGTTAAGGAAACAGAAATAATAACGAGAGTAACTGAACCGATACCTTGGATAATCAATGGTTGTGGTAAAGAAGAAAAATATGAATTTGAGTATTTGTTTAGATCCGAAAGATTTAAATGTATGTATTGAACGGGAAAATTACCCATTACCAATGATAGAAGCAATTGCGGCGAAGCTCAACAAAGCAAAATTATTCACAGTGTTGGATGTCAAAAATGGCTTTTGGCACATCAAACTAGAAAAAGAATCTAGTATGTTAACACGTTGTTACGTTTAACACACGTTTCGGTAGATATATATGGTTAAGAATGCCATTTAGAATATGTTCCGCACCGATAATTTTCCAAAGAAAGATGCACGAACTAATAGAAGAAATACCAGGAATTAAAGTGATAGCTGATGACTTCTTAGTAGTTGGTTGCGGATATATAATAGAAGAAGCAACTATAGATCATGATAAAAAACTACGTAGCTTCTTAAGAAAATGCACAAAAGAGAAAATACATCTGAATTTAGAAAAGATAAAACTACGAGAAAAAAAAGTTACCTATATAGGGCATACATTATCAGCAGAAGGCGTGACACCAGGAGAAGATAAAGTGAAGGCGATAATACAAATGCCAACACCACGAGATGTTACTGGGATTAAAAGATTTCTTGGTATGATCCAATATATTGACAAATTTATTAAAAAATCTGAGTACAAGAACGGAAAACATGAGAAGATTAACAAGAAAGTATGTTCCGTGGAATTGGACAGAAAAAGAAGAAGCTGAAATGAATGACTTAAAGAAACAATAACATCAACACCAACCCTAAGATACTACGATGTTAGCAAATATGTATTGATACAGTGCGATGCATCTAAATGTGGGTTAGGAGCTGTTTTATTACAACAAGGAAAATCAATAGCGTATGCATCGAAAGCGTTAACGGAAACGGAGATTCGTTATGCACAAATCGAAAAGGAAATGCTAGCAATAGTATTTGCGTGCAACAAATTCAGACAATATATATATGGCAAACTTAATATATATATATCAACACGGAACATCGTCCGCTAGTAAGGATAATAGAAAAACCGTTGAACGATATTTCTACACGACTACAGAAAATGAGACTTCGATTACAACAATATGACATTAAATTGTCTTACATACCAGGAAAGGAGTTGGTAATAGCAGATGCACTATCGAGAAACTATTTAGAAGAGATATCCGATATAGATATTATACCTGAAGTGTAATCTACTATATCATTAGCAGTATCAGATGCCAGAAAAGAGCGAATAATAGAAGAAACATCTAAATATAACATATGTAAAAAATTAATAGAGTACATAGAGACTGAATGGTCAAGTAAGCACCAAATATCTTACATTATGAAGCCATATTACGGCATAAGAAAGGAATAAACTATAAAAAAAACAGAAATTGTACTATTACATAACGGCAAAAGATAAACGTGAGATATCAGATGACGAAGAGATACTGATGAAAAAACCAGGTGAATCGACATGGACACAAGGTTATTGTGTAAACATGGAATGGAATAGATCGTACGAGGTTGTAGTCAACGACAAAACATACCGAAGAAATCGTATAGATATCAAACCTGTAAGAAAAAACGAAACCGTAGATACAAATGAAGAGACGTTATCTGAAGAAAAAAATTGATAGTTGTTAACATATTATTATAAGATGATAACAAAATGCTATCACCATGGTGTAGGTATTTATTCATAACATATATATATATATATATATATATATATATATATTATTTGCACCCTATTACTATATCGATTAATGCTATGTATTTTTATTTATGTATTAATCTGTATAGAATAATTACTTATATATGGTTGTCTGAATAACAAGTAACAAGGTGACCTTTATTAACTTATGAAGGAAAGGTGATGTAAGATCCTTAGATACTGTTAATTAATATCAAAGACAATCAATAAAGGAGCGTTAACTTTACCTCTCTCAAACTAAATAACTATAAATTAAATATAACTAATTACTGAGGTTGACTGAAACTCAGGTTATCAACTAGTATATTGATAGTTATATATACATAAACCAAACACGTTATATGCATATACCACATATAATTAAAATTGATCTACTATAGATTAAAAGTGAGTAATTTGATTGAGATATATTAATTATCAATTAATCTAAATGTAATAATTTCCAAAACTGTATAATGTTAAAAAAATCTACAAATTTATTAAGATAAAATAATATATATTTCTATAAATACAAATTATCAAAGTAAATAATGTAATCTAATTCAGTTTTTATACATACATATATTACTCAATTTTTATATATATATATATATATATATATTCTATAATACGTGATATATATGTGATATATTATAATATTAATGTGTATACATTAAGAATATATTCTAAAATTAAAAAAAAAATTATTACAATTATATATGTAATTAAATTAACATATTTTTATACAGATATTTTTACTTGCACACATTTAAAAATGCGAATTTGTATATATATCTAATTAAACCTTACATATCATACATATTGTTATTAAACTATTATATATTCAAATATGTTATACATATATTGATTTCATATTATTTTATTATTTAAATATGATTTTAAATATATTCACTTAAAAGAATAAACTATTACCTTATAATAAACAATATTAATAATTACTTTTGAATATTTAAACTTTCTGATAATATTAATTGCAATATAATCTATAATTCATTAAGCATGAATATATATTAATAACATATATTTGTAGTTTATAGATAATAATAACCGTGATTTGTAATACATTTAGAAAAAAAGGTTTAATAATATTGTTGTAATAAGATATAAAGTTTATTTAAGTTAAAATAAATTGTTGAATGATTAATATCACTTTATATTTAAATATTTACAAAATTCATATTGTATGCAATATTTCAGATACAAAAATTACGTAATAAAATATGTAGGTATAAAATATCATAATATATATATATTTATATATATGTATACATATATAAATGTATATGTTATATTACCTTTTTGATAACTCATATTCATATTATTAACTGTAGATTATTTAGTATTGTTATGTAATTATTAGTTTATAATTTTTAAATTATAATTATATACATTCTAAATATAAAGTTAAATATACTGTTTCATATATACCATATATATATATATATTGCCTACCTGTTTCAATGAGAAACACTTTTAAATGTCTTTGTTTATATTAATATATTACCATTAAGAAAATAAAATATGTTTTAATATTATAAATATTAATTGTATTGATAAACCTTTAATTATTATTTAATAAAAATAATGTTAATATAATTAACATCAATTATAATAATATTTATATTAGGTATGTACTTAAATATTGTATTAAAATATAAGCTATATGTAATTTAACCTCATTGATATAAATTCATGAATAAATAAAAATATTGTTGTATAGTTGTATCTGAAATGTGGTAATTAATAAGTAATAATCTACCATATGAACGCTATAGAATATTCGTAACAGGAATACGTTCAAATCTCAAATAATATTATTTATAATTATATGTTTATGAAAATCCTCATAATTGTCATTCCCAAAATGTGCATCAGGAAACGAATTAGTAAACTGAATATTAGTCAACGTATATAGGAATTGTTTTCATATTGTTATATTTTATATAATGATTAGTAGGAAAGATATTTACTTTTTTAATATTTAGATACACTTATAACATATAAACACACATACACACATATACATATATATTAATATGTAATACTAATATATATATATTTAACAATGAACTCTATAAAATGTGTATTAAAAAATATATACGATATGCAATAAAAGTAAGTAATTTAATAAATAAATATGTACGTATTAAATATAATTATAATATACAAACACACATACACACATATACATATATATTAATATGTAATACTAATATATATATATATATATATATATATATATATATTTAACAATGAACTCTATAAAATGTATATTGAAAAATATATACGATATGTAATAAAAGTAAGTAATTTAATAAATAAATATGTACGTATTATATATAATTATATAATATTTACCTCGCGTTAGTATATTTTTAAATGTATCTGATTTATTTGTTATATTAAGAATAATTTATAGTTTATAATATAATAAATTCTATTATATTTAAATACGGATATATCGTATATATATAAATAATGTATAGTTAATAGCTTATTATAATATTAAAGAAACTATTATAATAACTTAGAAACATTTAACTTAGAATCAAAATATAAAAATAAATACATACATTTATAAATAATAATTGAAGTGGAATTAAAGTGGAATTGAAGTATTAAATTACCTAATATCATATATACATTATTAATAATTATTACTAATTATATTTATATATATTTAATTATATATTTATTTAATTATTATAATTAATAAAAACCTTCTAAAATATGTTTCTCACCTATTATCTATATATTTAAATTAATAATTCGTAATTTATTATGAAGTATAAATATATCATATATCATATATCTATATATGTATATATATATATATATATATATATATATATATATATATATATATATATATATATCATTACATTAACTTATCAAAAATATATACAACAATTATATTATTGATTTTAAATTCAAACAAATAATACTTGTATTTCTCTATTCATAGAAATCAATATAATCATTTCAAATTGATTCTTTAAAAATAGATTGTATATTAATTTGTATCTGCATACATGCATACATATGAATTAATATCATTTTATAAATTTAAATTAAATTAAATCTATTGAATTATTTTATTAATCTAAATATATAAATAGGTGTACATGTTATGCACGTTATAATATATAGTTATTATAGAACCATATTATTTTCTATTATAATGTCATTTTGCTTGAATTGTACCAAACTAGTGATGTACCAAACTAGTGATGATTATTATGTTAGTTACATTACATGTAACAATAGATTACACTGTGTATGCTGTCATGATGCTAAGTTAACTAAATCTAAATTTCCAAATAATAATTCTCCTCCGAAATATTTAATTGAGATGTTTAATTCACCTTTTTTTAATTTTACTTGTAAACCATGTACTATGTCACCTAATCAAAATAATGGTATTGCTAAATTTATTGACATGATTCAGAGTATGCTAAACTAATCCAATCATCGAAAACTGATATAACTAGTTTATCATCTGTGAAATCATACGATGAAGCACTTAATAGTAAAGATCTTGCAAAATCAATGACTAAAAAAATGGCCATTTCTGATAGATCTTGTGTTATTTTTGATCTGTTAAAGGAATCCACAGATAATTTGCTAAATGGTTTAGCTTATAAAGGGAATGACCAACCCTTGGGGCCTGATCCACCGTATAGGTTATACAACCTCTAACCCGAGACCTCCGATCTTAATCAGTGTTATCTTTATGGTGGTGATGAGAGTTCTGATTTTCTTTTATATTGTTTTCATTTTACTTCATATAATATGCGCATATTTGCATATAATATTCATATATCTTATATTCGGCATTCATAAACCAATGCGTTTTTTTATTAATTAATTAAATACAATGTTAATTTTTGTATCATGTTGTTTTGGGTATCAATTTATATCTATTTTTTCTTCATTATTTTTGTTTACATATTTATTTTTATTTACCTAATAAACTATATATTATTATTATTGATTGATTGAATGTTTATTTAGACACTTAAATAAATCATAAATGATTTCTCAAAGGTGTATATAATAGAATACAAATAATAAAAGTAGGTAAACAATAAATACCAATAATAATAATACAATAAAATAGAATAAGCCGTACGGAAATTAATTAATAAAATAATAATGACAAACAATATTAATAATTCAGGTTACCACCTGAGATCAATTGTTGTATATATTTCATGAATGTTTTATGCGATTTCATGGATCTAATATAGGGCGGGAGTGAATTCCATAGCTTAGGACCAATATAACTCAGTGCCCGAGTATTCATTTTTGAGGGACGTAGAATAGGGGTAGATAGAAGGTGAGATGCATGGTTTCTAAGTGATGGAAGGGGAGCTCTTTGTACTAGAGAAGCAGAAATATATGAAGGGCAATTTGAAGAGTATATTGAGGAATGAACAATAGATAATATGCGATAAGCAGAGCGTTTGTTAAATGTGAACCATGGAGATATGTGTTGGTATGAGGAAGTAGAGGAATGATCTCGAATACGTAGGTTATATGTTGTACGGATTGATGAACGAATAACTCGATTTAAGGGAGAGATAGATGATAATGGAATATTTATAAGGATTGAGGAACAGTAATCTATGCGTGAGAGTACAAGGGAATTAACTAGAGTTTTAGTAAGAGATACAGTAATTGATTTTCGTATTTTTCTAATTCTAAATAGATGATAATTTGCAGATTTAGTGATGGCAGTAATATGAGGAATGAAGGAAAGTGTAGAATCAAAAAGTACACCTAAGTTAGATGCAGTAGGAGAAGGAGATATTACAATATTATCAATAAGAAAAGGAGGGAAGTAAGTTGGTGATGGAGAAAGATTCAACAATGTAGTTTTGGAAGTATTAAGGAGAAGATTATTAGAAATAAGCCATTCTTTAATGTCATTAGCACAATTAGAGAGTTGATTATTGAGACCTGGTGATGAATTAGTTGGAAGAAACATATATAGTTGTATGTCATCTGCATAAAGATGGTAATATATATTTGGATATTTAGATATTATGGATGGTAATGGGTATAAATAAATTGAGAAAAATGAAGGACCGAGTACTGATCCCTGGGGAACACCATATTTCATAGGAGAAGGGGAAGAAAAAGAATTATATATTTTTACACTGCTACTACGGTCAAATAGATATGAAGTAAACCATGAGAGGGCAAGGTCTCTAACTCCAAGCAGGTGTAGACGGGACAGTAGAATTTTGTGATCAAGCGTATCGAAAGCACTGGGTATGTCCAGCATTACTAGTTGACAGCAGTTTTTAGTATTAAGGGTAGAAGTGATTACATCAATTACGTTTAGTAGTGCTGTTTCTGTGGAGTGTCCTCGGCGAAAGCCACTTTGTTGAGGAATATGGAGATTATTGGCGGTTAAATATGAGATTAGTTGACGAGAGACAACTCTTTCCAAAATTTTACTCACCAAAGGTAGCTGAGAAATTGGGCGATAATTGAGAAGTGAATCAGGATCGAGTGAAGGTTTTTTAAGAATGGGAGTGATTATTGCTTGTTTAAAAATTGAAGGGACAGTACCGGAATTTAGGGAATATGAGATGATGTTACAGATAGTTGGACATAGATAATCGGAGTAAAGTTTAAAAATAGATAGTGGAACAGGATCGGAGGGAGATATCGAAGAGGATGCATTTAGTAGTTTAGATATGAGAGATATATGTGGCGGACGAAAAAAACTTAAGAAAACAGATATAGGTGGGGTAACTATGATTGAAGGATAATTGGCAGTAAGGGTATGGTTATTGATCTTTATTATGATGGAGTCAATCTTATTAGAAAATGTTTTGGAGAAAAGACAGCTTAATTGTAATGGAGAAATGTTAATTATAGATGGTAGTAATGCTGGTTTTGGGGGAGATAACAACTTATTAGCTAGTCTGAAAAGTCGTCGGTTATCAGAAGCAAGATCATTTATAACCTGAGTGTAATAGCTAGATTTGGCATAGGAAATTGCTAACTTGTAGATCTTACGTTGCTCGATGAATGAAGCTCTAGAAGATGAAGATCTCAAGGATATGTATATATATATATATATATATATATATATATATATATATATATATACATATATATATATATATATATATATATATATAATTGGATGTATTAATTTGGAGGAGAAATAATTTAAATAATTTTATTTGTCAGTTTAAATAATGTATTTAGATTAAAGGAGATGAATTGTATATTTTTATTATAATAGATGCATTTTTAACAAGATATAGTTGATTATTGAAAATAAAAATCATATTTATATGTTGTTATTTAATTATTTAATTATGTGTTGTATAATTTACCTATATATGATTGATTGTATTGAAATTTGGATCATATTTAATAAATTTGATAAACATAACATTTATATTAAATAGTGTTGATTCAAAAAAATATTCTATAAATAATATTTAATAAAATACTTAATTATAATTCCACTTTATTATTAAAGAAAATACATTTTATTTCTAAATAATTTATTTGAATTATGTATATGATATTTAATTTAATTAGAATTTGTTGTATATGTTTAATACATATTTATTATATACAAACGTTTTACAAAAATTATTATAACAAGTAAAATATATCATAAATATGTAATTTATAAAATAAGTGTATATAAAAATAAACCTATAAAATAATATCAATATAAATATTATAAATATGCGTTCATTATCATTATTAAAAAAATTAAGATAAGTATACTTTAATTTAAATCATTTAATATAATTAATAATATATTCAATAATATATAATTTCTTAAACCTCAATGTTTATATATTATTACATGATAATTTAATTGGAAATATGATAAGTTTTAATATATTTTATTATATAATATATTTATTTATATATATGAAAACATGAATTAATAATATTAAAACATTAGAATATATATTATTCTTTTTATAATGAAACTTATAATGCTAATACATGATTCGATATGCGCTATTCTTTCTATAATTACACTGGCACTTCCTAAATCTGATAAGAATAATAATAATAATAATAATATTAATAATAATAATACTAATATAACGATCTTAAATAATATCTTAAGAAAAATTATAAAATGTTATAATATAAAATAGTTATAAATATACTATATTTATTTGGTTGATTTAATGTAGTTTATTCTAAATACCATTATAATCTTTAAATCTAGTATAATATATATATATATGTGTGTGTGTGTAAATATACATATTATACGATATCCTGTATATAATATTAACACTACGATTCAATTTGAATATTAAGAATGATATTTTTAATACCTAATATATAATGATTGTTTTGTATAAATAATTATATAATATGATATAAACATTAATGTCAGATACATCATATTCATCTATCCATCTTATTTCAAGTATATTTTTCACAGAATTAAAATTAGATTCTAAAAATATATTAACGATTAGTTAATGCATTGTATAATTAATAAATATGAAATACAAAGTTATTTAATAATATAATAATCATCCCCATTAGAAATTATTAGCAAGTTCTTTTAGAATCTAAATTAAAATTAAAATTGGCATTTAAACGTATGTATATTTTGTACATATGGATATTCTATATATATATATATATATATATATATACATGTGTGTTTTTTGGTTTACATATTTATTATTTACTTAAAATATTATTCATTCTGATTTACATTCTATCTTCAAATACCTATATTATTATCATTTCCTACAAATTATTAAATACACTTATCTTATCTTACTTGGTTTATTTTCAACATATAATACTATATAACCCTAATCTACTAGATAGCATTTAACATTTATACGAAAAGAAATAATACCAATATATAATTTAAGTATATATAACTATTTTACTATTATACAGTTTTAAATGTACATATTTGTTTTAAATATTAAATAAAAAGTTCATAAATATATTTCTATATACACTACATGCGCCATATATTCAAACAGCTATAGCTGTTTAGTATACTAACGCTATCTATCCATATTCCCTTATATATTCACTTTAAATTATAACTTCTAAGTATCGTGATAATACGCTTATAAATTACATTTGTTTGTATAATAATAAATTACATTATAATATAATATAATAGTATATTACTCATTATTATTTATTAATATAAATATGTATTATATACGTAAATACTCACCTCTTATGTATTTGTTTACTAATATTATAACATAATGTTAATTTAGATGATTTATAAATATATAATTATTATTAGGTGTTCATTATACCAATAAATTATGTATATATCTATATATATATATATATAATTATTGAATTGAATTTGAATTGAATTAACTATTTTATTTATATATATATTTATTTATTTATTTTTATATATTCTCAATACTTGTGAGATTTTAAAATATAATGAGTGTCTAAATAAATAATTACCTTACCTTACCTATAAAATTAAGAATAGTAAAACGTGAAATAAAAAAAATAAACCAATTTAAAATTATATATACAACAAAATTAGTAAATATATATAACATATATTAAATGCTATATATATATTAAAATTATAATAACGAGTGTTAATAATGAAATTAATATTTATTTAAATATTCAAGTTTTATATATTTTTTAAATGCATTATATGTTAATTTTTACATGTATTATTTAATCCATTCCAAAGTTTAATACCATATATATTTAATTGTGTGAAGTTTATTATTTGTTTTATATTTAGGTATTCTATCATTGCATTTAACTCTTATATTTTAATTATTTATTTTATATTCAAATTTATTTGGTATGTCGATTGGTAATTATTTATTAAATATATTATACATACAATTAAGAGATATTTAATTAATTAAATCATATATATTTAAAATTAAAATTTGTTTACATAACAAATCATAATTATGTAATTTATAAGTATTGTGTATACATTAGGTGTTTTATTAATTAATCTAATTATAGTTTTTTGTTGTATAAATAATTTATTTATATTACTTTTATAATTAATTCCCCATATTATAAAACAATACATATAGTTTGAAACTATTATTTCATTATATAATAGTATTACGGTTTTAGTATAAATTATAAATGAATTTATTTTAAATAAATACAATATTTTAGCTAATTTTATATTTAATTTCTCAATGATATGTTTTTTATAATTTAATTTATTATCAATGTAAGGCCTTATGAATTTATATTGATTTATACAGTAAATGGTTTAGTTATTTAGAGTTATAATTTCATTTATGTTGGTAATACTTGTATTGTTGTAGAAGTACCTTTGTTTTGTTAATATTTAGTTGTAATTTATTGTTAATGAAGCAGTTTGACAATATGTTAATGATTATTTATTTTACTATTATTTGCATTATTTATTGTAATAGAAGTGTCATCAGCATATAATATAAATTGGGTTAAATAGAGTTAATAAATAAATTTGATATGTCAATAATATATAAAATGAATAGTAGTGGTACTAGTATATATCGTTGGGATAACCCCACATCATATAAAGTAATTAGAGGTGATAATTAATCAGCATATCTGATAGATTGTTTTCTTTTATATAAATAAGACTTAATTAAATTAAGGGTATGCCCTCTTATTCCGTATTTATATAATTTAATGAATAGTATGTTATGGTAAATTGTATCAAAATCAGTTTTAATGTCAATAAATACTGCAGTTATTGTGTCATGCTTATCAATGGAATTAGTTATATTATGTGTTAAGGAGTATATTTCATGTAATGTGTTTTTTTTTTGAAACCATTTTTATTTGGAAGATATGATGTTATGTTTTTCTATAAAATTATCTATTCTTTTTTAATTATTTAAATAATTTTTGAAAAATGCGGTATTATATTTATAGGTCTGTAGTTTTCTATATTATTGTTATTGTTATTCTTATGAATATGTATAATCCTGATTTTTTCATATTCAATGAATATATGGATTAATTTAAAATAAATTAAATTATATGGAGTAATAGTTTTAATATAGGGTATATGGCCAATTTATTAATTTAAAATAAATGTCAATTTTATATATATATATATATATATATATACATCTAATAAGTTAAATATAAAGAAAGTATTTTACGAGATTTAAAAGTAGTGTATACATTATAATTAGAGGAAGAAATAAATATGGTTATAAAGTGCTGTTATAATATCTATCTGAAGATATTATCTTGATAATCATGAGAATTATAATTAACAGTCTTATTTATAGACCATCATAATTTTCTTTAAAAACTCTATAGTCATTACAATTATATTTATTAAATAATATTTAATATGAACCATGAATTCAAATAGTGTCGATAAGAGTATCACAATGTAAACGTAGCGTATGTATATAACTAAGTTTATAATAGCTAAGTTTGTTCATTTAATTATGAATAAATACCATATAATCTCTAGAATTCAATGATGCATATTTAAAATCTAAATTTGATTTAATCTGTACAATGTAGATATCTAAATTATATAATTTTATTTGACCAAAAACTCTAGGAATGTTATAAATATTTAATAAAAAATAAATACATAATAAAATATTTTTAATATGTTTGCGGATTATTCTTATTTAAAAAAAGTTTGTCGTACATATTACAAAGATAGAGATAGTATTTTAAAAATGTTTGAAAAAATTAAATTACTAATTTTATTTTTATTAATATTTATATTGATATATATATATATATATATATATATATATATAGATATATATATATATAATTTTAACTAAAATTGGTCTAAATAATAGTACAGCTCGCTTTAATATTTATATCATATCGTCTACTGCACCTTCCGCATTTAAACTAGGCCTAACTACTTTAATACCTAAAACTAAGCATAGTACTGAGCCATCCCATTATCGTCCAATAACTATGTCATCGATATTCTGTAGACTATTCCATAACATGTTGGCAGAAAATTGGAAGAATTGAAAACTCAATTAGTCTTAATCCGATGCAAAAAGCTTGTTTTGTTTGATGTGATGGTATTGCTGATAATATATGTTTACTTAGATCTAATATATCAGCATAAAAATGCATTATGCCCATTACAGATGTGTTTGTTGGATGTTTCTAAATCTTTTGATACAGTATCTCACAACTCAGTTGTTGCATTAGCCGAAAGAGTAGAGACTCCTAAAATGTATACCAATTATATCATGCATACTTATTCTGATTGTTCAACTCAATTACAATATAAAAATGTAGTATCACTTAGTATACCATTTAATCGTGGAGTAAAACAATGTGACCCAATATCTCCCGCTCTTTTTAGCTCAATTATAGATCATGTAACTGATAATATGACAGGTTGTAATAATTTACAAGGAAATAGTATAATAAGCCATATGGCATTTGTAGCTAATCTGGTTTTATTTGCGAAAGATTATGTAATGAAGCAAGATAAAGTTGATCATGTTTATTTAGACTAACTAAATGTGGGTTAAACGTTAATAAGTCAAATTGTACTGCATTTAATATAAGTATTAACCCAAAGAAAAAACAATGGATACAAAACCCATATAGTTTCTATTCATATCTATTGATAATTCTACAATTAAAGCGTTACATATAGAAGACACTTATATATACCTTGGCATCAACATAGGTGCTTTGGATATTACAAATAATTCAATTAATGATGACCTCACATAGAAACTTTTGGCAATCTCTAAATCCACTATAAAACCCCAACAAAAATTGTTTATGTTTTTAATTCCAAGTATGCTTCATACCTTGACTTTCTCTAACGTATATTTAAATTCATTAAAAATGATGGACAGAAATATTCGATCGTTCGTCAGACATTGGCTTCGACTACCTTCAGATACTTCACTCGGTGTATTCTACACACCTAGTAGTGTCGGTGGGATAGCTATCACTCGTCTTTTTCTGGTAATACCGGTGCTGCGGCTAAAAAGTATTTATCTATTAGAAGGAATGATGACACTATTATTCAAACTCTTCCCGATAGCGTTCCCAGTAAACCAAATTTAAAAATAATTTGAAAATAATTTGAAAATATTTTCAAAACATATATTTTTCGAAAATTTTTCGAAAATTCTGTGGACACATTTTTGCAAACTTTGAAATTAAATTTCAATTATTAAATAAATTTTTAAAAATCATTTGCGAACTTCGCAAATAAATTTCAATTATTTACGTACATTTGTCTAAAATCATTTTCGAACTTCGCAAATAAATTTCAAATATTTACGTATATTTTGCAAACTTGGCAAATCATTTTCAGGATTTAATAAATTTTTAGTCAACAGTAAACACATTTGTAAATCAAAAATAAATTATATGGAGAATATAATAAAAATAAAAGATATTATTATATGAAATATATATATAACTAGAATAAATATATTAATTAATAAAATAAATATTTTGTACTTCATTGAATGAATGAACAATTAGTTTAACTGAATAAACAGTGGTTTATTAATTGGTATTTGCAGACATATTCTCCATTATTTTTGATCGAATAACCATTAATAATGATGTCAAATATAAAATATGTATATCAATATAAATAAAAATTGATTTAAAATAGAAACATTTTATCTATTTAATATTTATTTTGTTAATCATAAATAAATAATATAAAGTAGATATTTAAAAAAATTCATACAATTTATCTGCAATGAAATTTATATTTTAAAATGTAATTAAATCTATTAATAATCTTAATATATTAATTAATATATATTAATATAAAATTTGCATATATTGCTCTTTATTTTCAATAAAATGACAAACTTTAAGTTTTATTTGCAAATCATTTTTGTATTATTTTCGTAAATTATTTTCAAATAGTTTGCAAATTTTGTGTTTTATTTTCAAATATTTTACAAACTTTGCATTTTATTTGAAAATAATGTACGTATAATTTTCGAAAATCATTTTCGTATTATTTTCTTATATTATTTTCAAAAATTTTGCAAACTTTGCATTTTATTTGAAAATTATTTTCGTAAAATTTGCCAAAATCATTTTCTTATTATTTACGTAAATAATTTTCAAATATATTGCAAATTTCGTGTTTTATTTGAAAATTATTTTCTTAAAATTTTTGAAAATCATTTTCGTATTATTTTCGTATATTATTTTTAACTATTTTGCAAACTTCATGTTTTATTTTCAAAAATTTGCATGAAATTTCAATATTCGTAAATAAATTACAAACATTTTCAAATTTCAAATTTTGGTTCACTGAGTTATTCTAAAATGGTCTATACTTCGATTATACAATGAATACACATTTATTGATAATATGTCCACAATTAAATATCATTCAATATATTTATTTAATTCTGTCAATGGTAAGGGTTTAGAATTAGGCACGCATAGTCCTTTTATAAATAATTGGATAACTTCTCTTATAAAGATGTTTTCTGGTAGTGATTTTGTAGATAAAGTATAGATTAAGCACGGTCTATTGTATACACATTACATATATAGACGTATGTTTCCAAGTTTAAATACACACTGTTTAAGAGGGTGTAATTATAATTATTACTGCCTAAATCATATTATGCAGACCTGTAGATTTAATTATAATAACATTATTCATAGGCATAATTATGTTAACTATATTTTAATCACTTTACTGAATAAGTAAACATTTAAAACTATACTGGAACCATATATACGAACACACCTTGGCTTACACAAACCCGACTTACTGGCATACCGAATGATATTGTTTATATTACAATAAATACTGATATTAATTACCGACACAAAACTGACTACTATAACAAACCTGAAATAGTCGCATACGCTAAACAACATACTGGTTCAAAGCAGACACAATTAAGTTCCTATTGTTGGAACTGAAGTGGTATACCCTCATCCCTAACGACTAAAGAACTATATGCATTAGGCCTGAGGAAACATGATATTACGCTACTCAGTATTCGTGTTATGACATGAATTATAAATATTTATCGCAAATACTGCTGCAATGGATTATTGTAAAATCCCTAATTATCTGGCCTATCCTTTGCCTACTTCATCATATTTTTATTAATATGTTTTCGTAAATAAATGGGATAATTGGCTCTGGTTATTAACCAACCTTTGTCCGAAAAAAAAATATATATAGAGCTGAATATCACATGTAAATATCATCCTACGATTAAAACTCTATATGAAAATATTCATCTAATATCTTCACATATTCGAGAGAGAAGAACAAGATTATCTAGGCATTGCTATATGAGTAAATCATCATCGAAGTTATATATTGGATAACGACATATGTTTATACTAATTTAGGGCGTCCAATAAATAACTATATTTATCAATTAAAGGAAGATGTTGGACTACATAAGTTTGTATTGATATCTGCGATGATAGATAGAAATATATGAAAAGAAAAATGGCTCGGCATAACAACCCTACTCGATAATATATGGTAATATATAAATTAAATAATACTATATATGTTATAAAATACATGCTAACTCCTACAGCCAATTGTATTTTCAATATACAAGTAAGTATAATGATACATTTTGTAATGTTATACACTACTTATTCCTAAAATAGTATACCATATATATAGGTTAACGTTATTAATAATAATTATTATTAATAATAGTTTATTTTCAAAAAATTGTATGAAAACTACTAATAAATATTATTAATACCATTTATGTTGATATTTCTATTACATAATTATTTCTCGAATAATATCTTATATAGTAATTATTTACAATAATTATTAATTTTAATCTTCATAATTATAAAAATAATAAATAATATTAAACACTAATATTATTATAGGGAAATGTATACTAATGTTTATATGACATATTACGCATTAATAAAACGGTATATATAAGTATAAATATATATATATATATATATATATATATATATATATTAACATTTTGGTATTATTTGAATTATATTATTGTTAGATTCAAATTTGTTATCTAATGATATGGATTATTATTTATGTTAAATAAATATATATATATATATATATATATATATATATATATATATATATATATATATATATATATATATATAATAGATATATTAACTATATATAGATATTATTACGTTTTTTTGTTAGACGGTGGTTAAGAATATCCAAATATACTTATCTTTGTGTATAAAATACACTATATAGTAGAATAGGATTAGCACTAGTCTATTTTTAACAGTACCATTTATGCCGCTTATACGGGTAAATTTAATACGCGAAACTTAGGATCGAATAATACAAACCCTTAAAAATAATATCATATTAAAATGGTCATATCCAAAATACTATGATAATACATCGTATACGAATAAAATTAACATTAAAGCATGCCACACTAAATATATTATAAATTAGGATGGACGAGGTATTATGTATGGTAACCACACACCATTTAGTAATAACTTGATTAAATCCTCTACTAGATTATTAAATTTTAGATACTTCACGGATTATAATACACTAATATATGCCTTTTTGTACATTAATGTTATCTAATAAGGGTACCACATGTTTAATGAGTGGTTTTAATATAAATAAGATTGATTAAATCATATTGTTAAAATATGTTGGGGTGAGTAACCAATATGGAAAATGTAACGATAAATTGTCTTTACATTTCATGCTCAATAATTGTATTCAAAAATTACAATATAATATTATTCTGATTTTTAAATT
The DNA here is from genome assembly GCA_964019155.1 of Osedax fenrisi. Classification (NCBI taxonomy): domain Eukaryota; kingdom Metazoa; phylum Annelida; class Polychaeta; order Sabellida; family Siboglinidae; genus Osedax; species Osedax fenrisi. Next base: position 33,056,773 of record OZ025243.1, read on the forward strand.
GTTGTAAAAGTTGTAGAATGAATAATATATTATTATTTTTATATCGATATATGTGTATATTCTCGATAGTGGTTTTAAGAAGTAATTTGTTTTTATAAATTATAAATACAAAAATAATTATTTAGACTATTTTAATATAATTATGAATATTTTAAATTTTAAATTTTTTTTGTAGTATTTAGTGTTTTTGAGATACCGCAAGTGTCCGTATTTGTGCGCTGTCCGAATACGGTTAATTTCCCCTAGTTATAATTACAATAATATAATATATATAAAAATATATTTCAAATATTTAAATAAACATATTTCATCATGTTATATAATTATATGGTATTTTTCTATTTTTATATATATCCAGTAAAACAATAAACTTTGTATCTATCTATCTATCTATATATCACTATTCTAGAACCATACATCAAATATTTAAATAGCCCTATATAATATAATAAAAAAATGATTCTCATATATAATAGATACATAAATACCAAAATATAATGTATATAATAATATAAACTACATAAACAAGAGAAACATTGTGTTTTTGGTCAACCACTAGACATATTGCCACATGTGGCAACCGCAGAAAATTGTATTCACTCCATGTAAAAATTCAACTGCTAATAAATCCAGCTGGTACTACTATTTGTTACTACATGTACACATGCGTATTTATATCGTTTATTCTAATAACGGGTCCCAAGATAATCTTTTTAAGCACATCGTGCTGAAACTGAGGTGAAATTCTTTCATCCAAACAATACCTATTAAACCTATGTATTTATAAATAAATATGATATTGAGCTATTCGATATACTTGTGATGGAGGGTAGTCTCAATACTATATATTTTAAATTACTACGGTTCATTGAGTGTTACATAATACTACATATTATTAAATAATATTATTGATATTAATGAATAATAATAAGTAAATATAATTAGTTTAAATATTCTTTAATATAAATAACTATATGTTTTGTTATTTGAAATATATTATTATTTTATTAAATTATAATATAATAAATATGTATGAATACTAACTCAGTAATATGTTATATCTGATTGTATTATAATTAGTGTTGCAGTATCTAATACAGTACTCTACAATGTTGTTATTACTATTAATTATATAATTATAATATCAAAAATATAAAATTATAATTGTAATATATAATTGTGATGTAAGTAATCGGATGAAATATTGATAATCTAAATATTTATATAAATTAAATTAAAATAATAATAATAATATTAATCCAGTATTCAATACTCGTGTTTAACTTGAATTTATCTCGAGTTTAAACTCGTGCTTGGCCTGCTAATTTAGTAACACTATTAACACCAAATTTAACATGAGATTAATCTCAGATAAATCCAAGTTAAATCCAAGTTCACTCGATTTAAATCCCAGTTAAATACATGTTTAACTCTAACTAAATCCCAGTTAAATCCAAGTTTAACTCGAGATTAATCCAAGTAAACTCGAGTTAAATCCCAATTAAATCCAAGTTTAAAAATAATTCAAATTATTGACATTAATATTTATATTATACATATATATTATTTATACCTATTAATATAATATACCTACTAATTTATTTTATATTATTATCTATATTATAATTTCCTATAAAGTTAAGCAAATAAAATATAATAAGTATAATTGAGTATAAAGTAACTTAAAATATTTAAAAAATATAAATTGTTGTAAAATATATAAAAAATATATGTAAGATATAATATAAAATAAAGAAGAAATAAGTTATATTAACATTTAATATATCGAAATATAATTATATGTTAATCTTCTAGTAAAGGTATTTATATTATTGAATAATTTAAATTTATTTTTAGTATATTCCATAAAAAAGGACCATTGTACGTTATGCAGAATTTTTTTATATATAGACGGAAAGAAGGAATAACAAATTTAAAAATGTTCCATTGAATATATATACATTGTGCAATAGAGAACATATTTTTAATAATTATTGGTTTAAAATTAATAATAATCCTAAACATAAATGTTAGACTATTTAATTTTTCTATGTCATTAAATTTCAAGATATTTAGTATTTTATAATATTTATCTTACATCTATTTGAAATATTGACAATAGCTCTGATGGCTTTATTTTGTATAATCATTAATATATTTAGATTATATATATATATATATATATATATATAAATGTAGTAAACCATACAGTATTACAATAATTTAGATGAGGTAGAAAAAATAAATTATTAATTAGTTTAAATGATTTTATAGTAAGCGTATATTTTAATTTATGTATAATTGATACAACTTTAGAAAGCTTAATCGCAATATTATCTATATGTTTTTCCAATTTAATTTCTTATCTATATGATTCCTAAAAATGTATAATACTGTACTATATTAATTATATTACCATTTATATGTAAAACAAAATTATTTATATATTTGTTATCATTACAATTATCATGTATTAAAATATAAGATTATTTATCTATGTTAATAGTTAGTATATTTTCTGATAACCATATATTTAATTTATCAAGTTCATTATTCATGGTTAATTTAATAATATTAGCATCTTTATCTTTAAAATTTAATTTAGTATCGTCAGCTAATAAAATAGGAGAATTAAAAATAATATGTAAATCATTTACAAATATATTAAAAAGTAAAGGACCCAAAATAGAACCTTAATGAACACCAATATTAATATTTCTAAAATCAGACTTAGTATCATTATAAATAACACATCGCATTTTATTCTCAAGATAACTTGTATACAAATCTTTTGCAACACCTTTAAAACCATAATTTTCCATTTTCAGTAATTTAAGATCTATTGTATCAAAGGCTTTACATAGATCGATTTATAAAATGTCTGATAACAAATTACTTTCCAAATTATTAGTAATATTTTCCATAAGATATTTCAAAGCATCATTTGTACTACTATTTTGCTTAAATCCAAATTGAGATTAATTAATCTTAGAAAATGTATTCATGAATTCATTCATTCGATATATATATATATATATATATATCATATTCAAAAAAAATCTATTATTACAACATATCATCTTTAATCTATTACATAGTTCGTCTGCCATGTCGATCTGATAAATAGTTCGCATTCCATTTCGAGCTGCAAAATAGTTCGTATACAATGTCAAGCCGAAATAGAGCTCGTGAATTATATCATCATTCATACCACATGTCATGTTTATGTCGAAAGAATATCATAAGTAGTAATAGGTAACTTTGTATAATTATTATGATTATTATTAAATGTTATTATTATCAATTATAAATTTATTAAATAATCGTAAATGAAATTCATTAATATTAAATTCTCTTGTAATGTATTCTATTTAAATTAAAAATCTACTAAAGAGTCTACTGTCGTGTAGAGCTATTAAAGAAGTCACCTAATATAATGAGTTTCTAAAAAGGTCGTGTGAAGTGCCAATATATATAATTATTTTTAAATGTTATTATAAATTCTGTAAATCTATAACATTGTTTAATTTTTTATCGTGATTCAATAATCTGTAAAACCATTTTCTCACCTTTCTTGACTACACTCTTACGGCTATAAATGACTTTTATACTATTATATATGTTTTATAAATATATATTAAGATGGTCTTTACAAAATGTATTTTAAACCTATTTTTATCAAATGTGTTTCCCAAAAATGTCTCGAAAACCTTCTAAAAATAAAATGTGTCGAGACAAAAATAGTGAGACTTATATTTACTGAGTAAAGATAAAATGTATTAAAAGTAATAAACTTATTACAAATTTTAAAATATTAAAATATAATTTGAGATAGAAAATAATAGTAAAAAATAAAAATCACTAGTAGGTTAACAATTAATTAAACATATTATAACAGAAAAGGGAAATATATACTAATTGTCTTTATCTTTATTTTAATTCATAATAGTATTGGTACATATTACATTATATAATTATTTATATTGTTATAGTTATTAGAAGGTTTAACGAAATCGAAAGTACTTATTGTATTAATTTTGTTTATTTATTATGTTATAATATTATAAATATATGGACTACTATTTTTATAATATATTCTATGCATAAATATTAGTGTTTTATACAAATTATTTATGAAAATCAAAGATATTTAATAACGTATATAAATAGTATGATATATAAATAGTTTTTTATGAACTTAAGTCAATAGGTTTAATTTATACACACAAACACACACATGTATATATATATATATATATATATATATATATATATATATATTCAGAATTCAGATTTGATATAAGGACCCGGATAGATATTGAAGCAAAGCTTATGATCTTCCGTTACAAAAAAAATATGAGTATAGTAATAAAATTAACCCAGGAAGATTGTATTTAAATGTTAATGGTAAAATATAAGTATTATAAAACTTTAAAACAAAACATTATTAATTGTTATAAATAAATTTAAAATTTGTAATAAAACTAGAGATTTGTAAGATAATAAATTGTTCAAGTTTGAAACAACATAATATGAGCATGACCCAATAAATAATAATATATATATATACTATATATTATATATATACCTATATATTATATAGGTATACTTAAAATATTGTATCACTTAAAAATAATTACAATGTATGTATTTTTGTATTTAATGTATACCTTAATTACATTATTGTTATTAGTCTTTGTTTATTCATAATGTCACGGTCCATATAATTAGTACTATCATTATTTATAATATATATACTATATTATTTATGTTTTATATCTATTTACGTATTATGTTCATGTTAAGTTAAAATCTAATATTAGATATATTTATTTATTAATTAATTAATTATCCTTTGTTTTTTTTAATACAATTGAATAGCACTGTATTAAATATAATAATAAGTATTTAATTATTATTTTTTTAATTATCATTGAATATATATATATATATATATATGTATATATATATATATATATATATATATATATATATATATATATATATATATATATATATATATATATATGTATATATATATAAATACATACCCATATCTTTTACTATATCAAAATAACAAATAATAATTATTTACTATTATTGCATATTTAAGAACTAATAGTAATTAAAGTATCAACTTATTAGTATTTGTTGTGTGTTCCATATACATTTATATATATATATATATATATATATATATATATACATAGTCATATTATAACAATTTAGTAGAAAATGAAAAATATAATCATTTGGTAGAAATTTAAAAAAAAACATCAATTACGGTGAAAATCTACAATACTTTCTCTACTATTAATTAATTGTTAAATAACATATTTTAAGCTCTTTGAATATATTTAAATATTTTTTTCAATATAATAAATATTAAAAAACATATAAAAATACTATCAACCAAATATATAATATGTATAATTTATGATTTTGTAGACAATATTAATATTTATATTTTATGGATATTTTTCATAATGCATTCTCTCTAACTTTACTATTTTCTGAAATTATTTGTAAATTATGCTCATGTGTAATTATTTTTAAACAATAATATAATATTTAAATGTATCACTCAGACCCTATAAATATATATCAAATAATACAATATATGTTATTGAAAAATTGTATATCTACTATAATTTTATATTTATGGATCCAATAGTTATATAGTTTTATTCATTACTTAATCTCAATTATTCTCTAGATTTTAATATCATTAATAATTAATATAAAAATAACATCCTCATATGGTTAAAGAATTATTTAATAAAAATACCTCAATTTCTAAAATTTAAAGATGAAATATCAAATGAATATTTCTCAAACTGTGGTGTACCTCAGGGAACTGTATTAGGACCAATACTTTTTTTAAAATATATAAATGATATTATAAATAGTTCTAAACTTCTAAAATTAACAATGTTCGCTGACGACACTACTTTATTTTTAGAAGACAACAACATACTTGGACTTCAGGAAAATGTAATAATGAACTTTTAAATAACTGGTTGATATCAAATAGACTATCTATAAATTTGAAGAAAACTTATTATATGATTTTCAACTCATCCAATGTTTTAGATCTAAATATAGCTGGTATTAATATTAATTGTGTGAAAAACACAACATTTCTAGGTGTAATAATAGATCAGAATCTAAACTGGAAATTAGAAATAGCAGCAATTAAAACAAAACTATATAAAATAATATGGATTTTTAAAAATGTAAAGAACTCTTTGATTTTAAAACGTTAATATTATTATATAATTCATTAATTTTACCACATCTAAACTATTGTAACATTATATGGGGAAATAACTATAATTTTAATATTAATGATGTTATATAATTCAAAAAAAAAGTATTAAAATAATATTTAACAAACCAAAACTTACAAACACGGATATTCTTTTTATATAAGCAAATATACTAAAATTACGTGACTTAATTAAATATCAAACCTGTAATTTTATGCATAATATATACCATAACAATGTTAGTCCAAACTCTAGTTTATTCAATAAGAAAATCATACCATACAATACACGAAAGAAACATAAACTATACACTCATTTTACCTCAACAAATAAATGCTTATACACACTATACATTAAAGGACCTACTATATGGAATAACTTAATGATGAGCTAAAGGAAATTAAACCACTCAATAAGTTTAAAAATAAATTAAAAAACTATCTCATCTTAAACTAGTATATTTTATATTTTTATCTATATTTTGTCAGTATTAATGGTCTAGTATATATCACTTATAGGGTTTATATGACTTTTTTATCTACATTTCTTCAGTATTTTTGGTCTTTTATTTTCATAATTTTCATAATTCTTTTAGTTTTTATATATTAGAAAAACATATTTATCATAAATTTTACACAATAACATATTTTAATGTACATTGTTTTTAAATTTCCAAGTCTTTTAGTTCTTAATCTGCTTAGTTTCTTATTCTATTAGTTTTTATTCTTTTAGTTTTATTTTAATTTTATAACATACTTATTTTCAATTTCGTTACAATTTCTTCTCTTATATTACTATTACATATGACTTTTTATCTATATTTGTTCGGTATTATTGGTCTAGTATATATCAATTATAGAGTTTATACGCATTTTTTCCATATTTCTTCAGTATTATGTTTATTTATTTTGTTCATAATTATTTTAGTTTATATATATTTGTAAAACATATTTATTTTTAATTTTACACAATAACATATTTTAATGTACATTGCTTTTAATTTCCAAGTCTTTTATTTCTTAATCTGCTTAGTTTCTTATTTTATTAGTTTTTATTCATTTAGTTTTATGTTTATTTTACATTAAATTATCAATATACTTTATTTATTTATTTACCCTTTTTTGTTTAATTGTTTTAAATAATTGAAATGGTGTAATCGTTAACGGTAATATGATGATTTTTTAAACAGTTCAAATTTTATTATTTTATTATTGTAAACTTAGTCAAAACTTATTATTGTATTTATGAACTGTTTAAAATTAAAATGGGTTGATAACTATAAAAGCCGCAAAGGCTTCTTTATCTTTCCTGGGGTTTACCCGAATCTGATACCATACCATACCATATATTAATAATATACTATTATCATAAGTCACATTTTTACCAAAAAATATAATTATTGCCACAAATATTTATTGGACACGAAATTTTCAACCAAATAATCATGTCTACCAAATGGATATTAGTATGCTATTTAGTACATATATATATATATATATATATATATATATATATATATATATATATATATATATATGTATATATATAAAGTATATTTATATAATATATATTTATTTTCATATTTTATTTTATGTTTGTTAATTAAATTAATTATTATTAAATTACATTTTTTTAAATACTATTAAAACATAATTGTTATAATTGTTATTTTTAATTAATAAAATAAATGTAATAAATATAAATATTTATATATTATACATATATTGAAATATTGAATCGTATATAATAATTACATTATTTATATATATGTAAAATATAGTAAATATAGTGACATGTGCATATAAGAGGCTATTACAATTACTAACAGGTTTTACATTTAAATTTGTCTCCAATTAACATTAAAATATTGTTATTTGGCAATATTGATTTTGTGTCCATACTCAGATTGTGTTTGACTATACATCCCCTATTTACAATTATCTATTAATTGAATAAGTATATTACGATAAAATATGTTTTCAATATATGTATAGTGTATATAAATGTTTATATTTATAATATATACGGTTTACTCTAATAAGTCTAGGGATCAATAAATATATTTGAGATAACTAATTATACTTACAAGTATTTATATATGTATAAAACAAAATTAGCATTTGTAAACGTATTATTTAACAGTGTTTCTGATATATAGAGAATATGAGATATAGATACTTACCTGTATATATATATATATATATATATATATAAATAAATGTTACATTCTCATATTAAAATGTAATTTTTTTTACAAATTCAACGTTTACCATCTATATTATTGCTCGTAGAATTTAAATTCATATTTACTGATTTATAATTTCATATAATAAAAGTGTATGTACATAAAAAGTACCATTATAAGATTATTTTTTAAATTTAGCAAAAGAAAATATAACTTAAATACTATATCATAATAATTATAAGCTAATTTATTATTTACTTTTAAATCTAATTTAAAAATTGTTTCAAAATTTTTAATTTATTATTAATTCTGAATGAAAAAATGTATTGTATTCACATTTATTCAACTATTTTTAATTATAATAAATACTTATAATTTGAATAAATTAAAATTAATTAATTTCAGTATTCATAATAAATGAATTATTCCAAACATATTTTTAATTTAATTTATACTAAATTAAAATGATCACAAAAAATAATTCTATTTTATCGTTAAAATACATTTTCTATTGCCATCAAAGTATCATGTATATATATATAATGATAATTATTTAATAAATAATGTATTTATATTCCTATTATAATGTAGTAAATATAAATTTGAAACGTATCATCGAGATATCAAAGTTAAATCAGTACAAAATCTTAAATATGTATTATTGTAATATAATAATAACTAGTTGTTTTCCTAGTGAAAATTTAATTAGTCGAATGTTAAATTGTCATTATAAAATGTATGATTATATTCAATATGATATCGAATTTAAAATCAAATTATTGTCGAATTCACCATTAGAATTTGTTTCTGATTGAAAAGGTATTGCCAAGAATACATTTCTATTATATAAATAAATTTATATTTTATGATAATAAATATTATACGTCTGATGTTACTTGTTGAAAATGTTTTACCAAATATATAGAATATACAAAATATATATTATATAGGATAATAAGTAGTTTAGAAACATTTGTGTATATTCGAGTAAACAATAAATAATTGTTAATAATATATATTATATAAATATAAAATAAAAATATAAATGTTTAATTTATTTGATAAAGTATTCATTACTTTGTAAATATTAAAAATGTATTTTTTTTAAATTATTAAAATTTTCATTTAATTTACTATATCTAAAACGAAATATTGGGAATACATTTTTAATTTTATATAACTGATATTTACCATACCTAAGATACCTAATATAAATAATAAAAATATCTATATTAATTTCCAAATCTAACCGTTAATTTTATAACTAACAATGACAGCATACCATTAATATGACAATGTGCGATTTTAAAATATTTTAAAATGCTATATAGCATGTTACATACATCCGAAGCAACGGTGTCTTGTCGTTATAACGTAGGTATGGTATGTCATGTCACGACCAGATACTTTAGATGATCCGTCATATTATAATATGACGGATCATCTAAATCATCTGGTCGTGACCGTTATGAAAGCGTATATCGAATCATACCTAATAACTTATTTCATACGCCGACCGCAATATACACGCCCCCATAAAAGAGGCGTTAACGCGTTTACCTGATTGAAATGAACGTTACATTTCGTTTCTAATAAACTGTAAAAACGTATTTCTGAATTATACTCTACGGGCTATAAAAATGTCATCTTCATAACATATATATATATATATATATATATATATATAAAATATATCAGATATAAGTGGACACGATAATGGTTAGATAATGTGTTAGATAATGTGTATAGCATTAACATTTATCAAATAAAGTATTGCCCTTTTAAAAAGACTATACTCTATCTTCTCCTTAACATTTTAAAAATTCTCAATAATCACCGTAATATATAACTATTGATGATACATATTTTATAAGACTTTGACTCAATTATACTATACTTACATATATAAATATAGAAATTAATTGGAATTGAAAATAAAGTACTATTTTAATTTTCATTTACAATACTAACAGAACATATAGCATAACATCAATAACCTCATAAAATAAAGTAGTAAACTATATATAAAGAATGTATTAACTATACATCAACTTTTATATCATATATAAGCTTCAACATGATATACTCCTTCACTACTATTAATAACCGGTTCATTATTATAAATATGACATACTCTAATAAAACCCTTAAATAAAACCAAAAACCTAAGCTTCCATAAAAACAAGAATTTAATATCTTCAATATGAACATAATAATTATATATATATATATATATATAACCACTACTTTATTATATCTTAATTATACTAATGCATCCATATTATAATCTCTTCACACGAGAAATCATGCACATCAATTGGCTATATATATATGTACCTTAGAATAACCCATATACTAAATAAAACGTACTATTCATTGAAGTGTCCTCAACAAAAATCACTGACAAACGAACTCGACTTATCTAAAGTATTCACAAAATGTTTAAAACTAAATTTGTTATCTATTATATATTCATATCAACTGTATAAACAAACTGACTACATATGTCGACTAATCACACTTCAAACTGAACCTTGTGAATAATATTTGAAAGCGATATTACTATTTTAGCCTAGCCAACTCTGAAACTACCAATATCCATATATGGTTCAGTTTGAAGTATACTACAACGAATATTACTAATTTCAAATATAGATGTTATAACTAGTATATTTCTAACTCCATATACATTAAATCGAATTCGTTATCGACAGTATACAAATTTGTCTTGATTATTATTTAAATAAAACTATCAATCAATAGATTAATTTATTGTTATATATAATAATAATAATTATTTATTAAAATCAAAATATATATATTGAATACAATACAAATGGACCCCTCAAGAAGTCGTGTACTTATACAAGTCATAAATAATTGTGTGGGGCAAGGACAATACAATACAAATAGTAGTATTTGTTTTCTTGTGTTTTGATTTATCGATTATTAAGTTCTTGATCATTACAAGAAAAAACAAGAACTACCTGGAGTCAACTCCGGACTTATAGCTTATTAGCTGTTGTGTGTCCCACTGAGCCATAGACACCAGACCAATATATATATATATATATATATATATATATATATATATATATATATGTATATGTGTGTGTTCATAGATTTAATTATGTAATATGTATGTATGAACTATGTATATTTTCTTATATATATTTATTTTGTAAACGATTTATTATATGATTATTAAAGAATTTCAACGTCAGATGTATTTATAAGTTTATAACTAAATGTTATTATCATAATTAAAAGTATATTATTTTTGCATCTATTTATGTACATGTTTATTGTATAGGTTTATGCATGTTGTATAGTATTAATATGTTAATTATTAATATGATAAATATAATTATTAAAATATATTGGATATATAAACCTGTATGTCTTCTAATGATATAATTATAAAGCAATCAGTCATACATTCAATAATATCAAAATGTATATTATATATACCTATTATAATATCATCAATTAAATTATTACGGAATAACATATTTACATAATATATATATATATATATATATATATATATATATATAAAACTGACTGTGTGGCTCAGTGGCTAAGGCGTCAGACACACAAACAGTAGGACACGGGTTCGAGCCTTGTCCGGACCATTAATTAATTATATAAAATGGGTCTTAAAATATTATTTAGAAGTGATCTTATATAATTATGTATAAATAAATGATCGACTCTCGTTAAAACCATGGATGCCTTATCATGATATAGGCTTCGAATGGACATTAGAGCCATATATGATTATAAGTGAAAATGTCATCTAAGTTCCTGGATGATATGAAAGGACACTACTAAATAAAAATAACAATAACAATAACAATATATATTATACCCTAGCAAACTGTAAATTACGATTATAACACCTATATATAAAGATAATGCTATACATAACATATAAATTACACACCTATATCGTTATTATCGCAAATAGGAATGATATTTGAAAACGTTATTTATAATAAATTGAAATATTTATTAATTTAGAATAAAATAATAAATAGTAATCAATATGGTTTTATAGAAAAATCCAACACCATAGTAACTCATTTTTTCAAAATATAATGTAAATGAAAAATATAGCTACTGTATTTTTAGATATTTTGATCTCAAAAAGGAATTTGATATATATATATATATTATATAATATCTAAGTTGCAAAAGTAATTGGAATACTTTATATTTATGGGTCATTAGTGTGTGATTTTATAAAAATGTATTTACTAGATAGGAAATCATAACAACAATTAATAGTATAACATTATCGTTTCTTAACCTGAACAACTTAATTGTATTATATATTATTTTTTGTTATACAATATTTTGATATCATATCCAATATGGTATTAAAATATGGGGTAATAACTATAAAAATATATTATATTTATTAAATTTTATACAAAAGAAATAAATATGTATAATAAACATAAATATTGTTGATCGCAAACTTCAGACCTTAATACGTTTATCACATAAAACTACCCTATTCAAACATAATTAGTTGATATAGTGAAGTTATTAAATCTAGTATTTTATCCCTCCATACTTTATTAGCTCACCGGATATATTATCAATACCAGTATATCTTCCATTTTTTCAGAGTGTTGATAGTATTTCTTAAATATGATTTTAGTATAGGTAGTGAAATATCATAATAAGATGTTATAGAGTCTTTAATTAGTTTTTCATTGTCTTTATAGGGTAGTTGTATAGTTCATTGAAGTATTCGGTCCACCTTCTTATTAGTCCATTTTTATCAGCCACAATTTATCATTTGTATGCAATATAATCATCATATTATTATGATTTGTTTTAGAGAGAATTTGTAATATTTTATATGCCCTTTTATTCACTCGGTTTCTTGACATATCTTATTTATAGAATTTCATTATTTTTGTATTCATTCTTCTTTAGTCTTATTCATCATCCTTCACAATATTGCATTCAAGTTATTAAATTAATTTATCCGGCTTGATTCTGCATTTACAGATTATTTTAATTTAATTCTTTCATCACAGAGGTCTATAATTTTAATATTCATCCAAGCTTATATATTTGGTTTGTCTTCTCCTATTATTTCGGCGGCGGTGGATATAATACTCATCTCTACCATTACGTATGTCGTCGTAAGAATGTTATTAAGCATGTATTAACGTATTGTTAACATGTTTTAAGAATGTCTACCCTATTATATATATATCTATCATACATCCCAAGCAATAAAAAACTAGTTGCCGAAACGTAATATTATAGGTCAAATAACATGTTCCTGTAGGTGGTACAATTATATGTAGTTTGTTAGCAAATAAACGGGTTCCTTTTACATATAAAAAATCAATATTGGAACGTATAATTTTACCCAAAAATAAATACCTAGTGGAACGTATATGTGTACCCATACACAGTAAAAAAGAAACGTAAAACAATGCATTCATTTATTACAGGAACAGTACACAAAATATGGATATGATATAACACGTGAATAATATATATATAATAATATACTGGGAATGCAAGGGTATATTTGTAATGCTAATAATATAAGTATGTATACATATACGATCATATATGATTATAATATACTTATATAGTATATAGTATGGAATATAGAGGTTTCTGTTCATTAAATATCACAGTGTATAATGCCATATATATATATATATATATATATATATATGAAATTCATGAAGATGATACCGGATCCTAGAGATGATCTTTAATATAAGCATGGAAATATTCACCATAGCCAAGCTGGAAGATCAGCTTGTTTATTCTGAAATTATAAATTTTATATTAATATAAATCAATTATAATGATACAATCATATGTATATGTGTATACTGTTAACTATTTATGTATAATTAATAATAGACTAGACTGGACCATACAAGTGCAAAAGAGGTGCACGGCAATGTCGTCATTTTATACTATAACTTACATATATGCGGTTTATATACACTTAGTTATATCATGTACACACTATTTACTAAATATATTTAAATGTATCTTATCGACATAACGATATTTAACATGTATACTATATTGAATCGTAGTGTATATTATTCTAGGTTATCAATGGATTAAAATTAGACAAAAGCCGATACTAATTTATATATATAGATTTTACATAATTAAACATACGTACACACATAATTATATATATACAGGTGTAATGTATGTGATAGCATGTATAGTTATATAAGTATATATATATATATATATATATATATATATATATATATATACGTGTATAAGGTGTACCATGGATATATATATATGTATGGTGATACATTATATACTAACTTCTGCATCTTGACTATTAAATTTGTGGGACTAGAATCTGGCTTACAAGTGTAGATACATGGCATACGAAGACGATACCTGAGGCGATCCCGGATAATATACGGAATACGTATATAATAGGGATGATCTTTAACATATTCATAAACATATACATCTAGCCAAGTAGGAAGAAAACTACTGATGATCTTAATTATCCTGAAATTATAAATTGTATATTAATAAATCAATTATCATGACACATTCATATTTATATGTGTATTCTAACTTCTAATCTTGCATCTTGACTATTCAATTTGTCGGACTAGAAGCTATCTTACAAGTGTAGATACATAGCATTCACGAATATGATACCGGAGGCGATCCAAGATAACATACGGAAGACGTCTAGGGCGATAACTGAGATGATCTAACATATTCATGAAGATATTCATCTAAATAATTATTAATTAGTAAATTAGAATTAAATAATTATTAAAATAATATAATTAATAATTAATAATTACTAATATATAATTAATTATTCTTAATTAATAATAATTATTGATAAATAATTATTAATTAGTAAATTAGAATTGAATAATTATTAAAATAATATATAATTACTAATATATAATTTATTATTATTTATTAATAATAATTATTGATAAATAATTTTTAATTAGTAAATTAGAATTTAATAATTATTAAAATAATATATAATTAATAATATACAATTAATTATTATTAATTAATAATAATTATTGATAAATAATTATTAATTAATAAATTAATATTGAATAATTAATAATTATTAAAATAATATATAATTAATAATTAATAATTTTACGGCACTAATGTATATATATATATATATATATATATATACATATATACATATGATATATATATATATATATATATATATATATATATATATATAATCATATTATTAATAGTAGTTTTATCTATAGATATTATAATTATTACTTATATACATATTCCCATATAATAATGTTTATATTATATATGTATACATATTATAATATTTATTTGTATATAATATACTTAATTTAATATGTTGATACTATATATATATAATATTATATATTATAATCAATAAGTGATATTAAATGTTCAAAATAATAATGTATTTATTGTAAAATGTTAGGTTTTATGTTAAAGATGGTTATTAATTTTTGTTTGCACAGTTGTAAACCAATTGTAATTTTGGTTTATCCGGAGTGTCGCCCATCGATTTAAGGGGAGGCACTTAAAGAAAGTATTTCTTTATATCGATGGTGTCGCCTCCTAGGATGACGCATCCTACTTTATTAGGCGGGTGTAGTGAATGAGCGCTAAGTTAGGTGAATATTCTATATTTAACTATGACTCGCGAAACGTGAATCATGATCATAAGATTATTTACTATGCATACAGTTATCTAGGTCAGCAAGGTATTATAATTATACAATGCTTGCTTGATTACTAATTTATATTCACATATAAAATCATTTATATAAAATGTACAGTGTACGACGTACACTGTACAAATATAGGCGTGCAACCATATGTTCATGCAAAATATATGTGTATGTACTGTGTGTGTGTCTATGAGTATGTGTGTATATATATATATATATATATATATATATATATATATATATATATATATACATATATATATATCTTTATTCAACTTTACTAGTTAAATAACTATTATTATTAGATTATAATTTAGTTAGAGAGAAATTTCTCTCTAGCTATGTGAGTAGGCCCGTAGCAACTCCTGCGGGGGAAAGGCCCCCCCTGAGATCGGCTAGGCACCCCTGACATAAGCTAGGCCCCTAAAACTTGTTTCACATTAAGTTTTTTTCATATAGTATTTACTAGATATTCAATTATATTTATATTTTTATTTTATAATTTTATTATATTTATTTATTAGAATGTATGTATTTTAGTCTTAGACATAATAGTGAGGATCCAATTCAGTATTTGTGGTTTTATAAAATATTTTCTGAAATTATGGTAAATATTAAAAATGTGTAATTAACTAACTATAGTTTACCTATCATGAGAAAACAACAAACAACTATTTGGTTTTCTAACTAAAATAGAGCATCAAATTGTATTAAGAAAGTATTAATATATCACAGAATAGCAGTAACAGAATCAAATATAAAACCAACACCAATCCCAAACAATAGCACTACAAAATATGAAAAAATAAATTTAAATCTGATCTCGGAAATGTTTGTCCTAACCGTACAAGTGTACTAACCATGGTGTAGCATCGTTTGTAAATAAAATAAGAATATTACCGATAATATATATATATATATATATATATATATATCAGTATTAATTCTAGAGCTACCCAGATACCAAAATTGGGAAGTGCCCTAAATATATGATTATATGGATTAAGTTTAATTATTAAATTCTTATTAATATAATTGTAATATCTTGAATTAAAAGTGTTATTGGCAGATTTTTAATAAATATTTATAAAATGGCGATTAAATGTAATATTATTTAAGTATTAAAATTTTGAAGAATTTATTATTTAATAAATGGCAGATTATCAATAAATATTTATAAAATGGCGATTAAATGCATTATTATTATTCTATTATTATTTAAGTATTAAAATAATGGAGAATATGAATAACTTCTGTCATAACATTAGGATAAATTCATTATTTTTCAAATAATGGCGAATATATACTATTTTCCCTTTGTTATATCCGTTTGATATTTTATATAAACAAACAATTTAGATTCAAATACAAATTTATATATGAAATATGATAATAAACTGCTTGAACTATATTTAGAATAATCTATTTTTAGATTGGGTAGCAAATTCACTACCCAAAATGAAAATTGGGTAGCAAACTTTAAATATTGGGTAGTGAATTTGCTACAAATTTATATTTATAATGATATATGAAAATGAATTCAATAATTCTTTTTCTCCCAATATATATAAATCACGTGATTGTTTTATTTAAAATTAGTAATTTTAATATATTTATTCAAAATCCAATTTTAAAACGTAATATTAAGTGATATTAAGAGATATTAAAAACCAAAAAATATAAAACTAATGAAATATTTAATCAGCAATATTATTAATAAGTTCATTGTTTTTTTTATATTCATAATAATTAAACGGTATACTTTTAAAATTTATTATAATTTAATTTTTAAATTTAAAATTATTATAACATTAATATTCAATATTTAATAATATTATAATATTATATTAATTTTCATAGATATCATAATTATTATTGTTATTGTTATTTTTATTTGGTGGAGTCCTTTCATCCCATCCAGGAACTTAGATGAAGTTTTCACTTATTACCATATATGGCTCTAATGTCCATTCGAAGCCGCTCTCATGTTAAGGCATCCATGGTTTTAACGAGAGCCGATCATTTATTTATACACAATTATGTAAGATCACTTCTAAATAATATTTTAAGACCCATTTTATAAAATTAATTAATGGTCCGGACGAGGGTCGAACCCGTGTCCTACTGATTATGTGTCTGACGCCTTAGCCACCGAGCCACACAGGCAGTTAATTCCTATATATAATATATAATGTTTAAAAGATAAAGTCATAAATATCATGTATTCTACTAATTATTAGTTAATATATATATTAAATTTAAAATCACCCTTACGGAGAACGTACTTCATGTTGATACATGAGCATGACATATTTTATATTGATTTTATTATGATAAAATTGGTATTACTGGAAAGCTAATTAAATTATATAATACAATTCATAGTATGTTTTTTTAAATTTATATTTAAACAAAAGTTATTAACAAAAATGTGCAAACAAATTATTACATTTTAATAATTATTGATTACAATCAATAAGATTATAATATACTGTAGGATTCTAATTAGATTCTACTTAATAGATTACGTATAGTAACAATGAACAACATGATTTATTAACTTGTGGCGAGATAGTAATAACGTGGTTATATATACAGGTGGACGCACGCACGTAGGCGTGCGTTGATTATTCGTTCGTGTCTATTATATAGACGCGAACGCGATACGTGGTTCGATAGAGCGTGACGACGTTACAGGAATGCATCTTGCTGTGTAGTGTATGCTAGGCCGCTACAATACATTATAATTATAATTCGAATTATAATTCTTTATATTATGACATTAAAATATCTTATATAAATTATATATAATAATGTGTACCAGTATAATCTAATAATATTAATATAGGTATATACATAATATAATATATATAGGTACTTTTGTATATTTTTATATACCTTCCTATAAGTATTTTTAAGTATTTATAAGTATGATATATTATATACCAATATTATAACTTTTAGTCTACATAATTTTCAATATTTTAAATTTTAGACTGCCTAATTTTCAATATTATAACATATCGACAACTTAATTTTCAATATTATAAATACTCAACGATCACATTTTTAATATCTGAATATCTCATAAATCAAATGTTGAGGAGACTGAATATAAAAAGAATGATATTCTCCTCTATCAATCACACATCCTTTTCTACTATTTATTCCAATTTCTCAATCTATAACTATATCTGATTTCACTATAACCTCTCACCTATACTAATCTCCAAACATTAATAATATGATGTACTATTAACTATTTTCGACATAATATTAGAAAATATCATTTTAAGCTTACCCTTGCCATGACTAAATGTTTAATCCACTCAATAGTATTCAGTAGACTTATCCACTGGTATTATTATTGTATATATAATATATATATATACAGGTAAACCTTGCCTGTTGACCTGATCCTACTGCTTTTTATATTTTATTATATGCATATAAAGTTATGTTTATATAGTGTATATATACACACATAGTGTATGTTTATGTATTGTTTATTTATACCTTGTTTAATTCATATTGTGCGTCAATATAAGTAATAGAGTATACTCTGGTATAGAGTATATAGTAATAGAGTATACTCTGGTATAGAGTATAGAGTATAGAGTATAGAGTATATAGTAATAGAGTATACTCTAGAGTATATATACTAGTAAATTACTAGTAGTGATATTATAACTAGTATCCTAGTTTATATTCATTACACTTTAGTCTTAACATTTTTTGGGGCCTTGCCCCACTTGGTATATATTGCTGGCTACGGGCCTGTATGTGAGTACTCATGGGTGAGTAATTGTGGTTAAGGAAAGTACTCATGTGTGTTATTTGGAAAACAAGGAATGTATTGTATAGTATACAAAATAAAAGTATTTGTATATTAATATAAATAATTCAATGATCTATCTATATATAGATAATATATACGTGTATTTTAATTTAATACACTACATTTATAATATGTGTATCTTGTACTTATGTTATTTTATATACTATAGTGTATACAATGCATTGCAGTCTGTATTTCATATATCTAGTATGTTATTTATTACATAATATGTAATACATACTATGTATACAATATATATCCAAAACATATATTTAGTTGTAATTAATATATTAATACATACTTACCTATGTTTGACATAATTTGACAATTTGATACTATATATAAAATATATTATAATATGGTATAATATAAATATGATTATTTCATAAATTTCTAAAAAAAATGCCTTATAGTAAACAAATATGTTTTAATATATTTTCTTAAATTTCACAAAATTGAGTAAAACTTGGCATTTTTTCGGATATTATTAATCAAGTTGTTATTACTAATTATATATACGACTTGATATGCCAAGTTATAATACACATTTATTACTACTAGTATATGTATATTATACTTTCTATATTACTACTTATTAAATTACTACTACAGTAAACACATTTATTTTGAATGTATTTAATTTACTACTGGTATATTTATGCAAGGTTATGCATTGTTATAAAATTACAACTGAGTAACACAATATTAATAACAATCTTTAAAACCTAAATGTGTACTATAATCATTATTATTTTGAATATTTAATATCACTTATTAATTATAATATATAAATTATAAAATATAATATATTATATATATATACTATATAATATAGTATAAAATTACAACTGCGTTTTAGTACATCACAAAATATTATTATATATAATTCTGGATAAAGGACATAGAGCTAGAGAGCTTTTTCTCTAGTTATATGATAAAGGTTAACACGTATTAATTATATAAGTATATATGTTTATATTTAACAATACGATTATTATATTACCTTATTATATCAACTTGTAGTATATGATACACAATCTAAATATTGATAAATTATCAATATAGGAAGTAGAATAAATAAGAAATATCCAACAAGGATGTAAATAAACAATACCGTTAATTTAATTTTCGCGCTAAACACAATTACCTGAGCAGTGGGCACAGAGAGAAAGCTCTCTAACTCTATGGGCGACGCCCTTTAGGCGTGTCTTGTCGTAACGCTTCATTTAACACATTATCACGATATGTATGATATAATACATTCGTTGTATGCTATCACAGAGCTAGAGCTTTCTCTCTAGCTCTATGTATTCTATGAACATATATTTATAAATATATAACAGAACAACTATATAATATCTATTTATATCTATGATATATGTGTGTGTCTGTGTATGTATCTGTGCGTGTAAATATATATATATACATATAATATCAAAGTATACAATTAAGTATATTATATACAAATAAATATTATAAAATTACAACTGGATTACAACTGCATTTTTAAATACGTAAATCCAACTTTTATATTTAATATGTATATTTAGGGTATACCCTTATCACCTTATTTATTTTATTCTATATGCATTTATCATTTCCCGGTCAATATGAATTTTAAGTATATATATTA
The DNA here is from genome assembly GCA_964019155.1 of Osedax fenrisi. Lineage (NCBI taxonomy): Eukaryota > Metazoa > Annelida > Polychaeta > Sabellida > Siboglinidae > Osedax > Osedax fenrisi. The sequence goes on from OZ025243.1 coordinate 33,078,437, forward strand.
TAAGTGTACACTTATATATATACGTATATATATATATATATATATATATATATATATATAATATAAGTATAATGTGTACTATTATTATTTACAGTGTATATACTACATTATTTATTTTTATTTTTATATATGTTTTTTGATTGATTTAAGCTGTCATCTATTATATATATTTAATTTATTAATGTATTATAATTTTTGTTCTTAATAAAATTAAAATTATATATATATAAAATAATATTAATAATACAATAAATTAAACCTAATTCACAATCCGAACTGACTTCATTATACAAACGGTAACCATAACAATCTAAGCATTTACTTTTGGAAATATACAAAATATTAAATATGTAACATGTAGATAAATATTGTATATATATATATATATATATATATATATATATATATAATATATACATAATATTTGTACTTCACATTTTCAATAATAATTTATCATGATTATATTTATATAAAAATATATATTAACAAATACATTACACATAAATAATTATCATAAAATAATTATATATATATATATATATATATATATATATATATATTATAGTATTTATTTTATTAATTTGTTAATGAAATCTATATATTTAAATTATTAAAATTACGTGGTATATGTTGGTAAATTTCGATCTTTTTCTGAAGATATTTTTTGATTATTTCAATATATGAATGAATTAAATTATTTCAATAGGTATATATATATATTAATATTTATATATTAATATATATATATATTAATAAAATATCAATTATATCAATTATTTCAATATGATTATCATCGATCATGAATTAATATATATTATAATGGTTATAATTTAATACTAATTAAAATAATGAATATATATACTAATTTTTAATTTATTTATTATTTCAATAATACTAAATTGACTTAAATTAATATGTTATATATTGTGATTAGAATAAATTCATATATTAGATGTATTAAAAAGGATTTATTTTTATAATTGAAAATTTTTTGATTTCATAATAAAGTGTTAGTATAATACTTTATATTTATTTAATGTATTTATAATGTATACACTATACGTTTTTTTAATTAAAGATTATTTATTATATCAATATTTAATGTAATTTAAAAAACTACAAATATAATATATATTATACAAACTTGAAAAATTATACCATAAACTAGATAAATCTCCATTACATGGTAATCTCATTTCTGGAGTACAAAATATGTATTGACGATTATCTATAATTATGACATGTTATATAGTTAATATTTTTGTTGTTATGGTATATATATATATATATATATTAATGGGAATAAGATTTATCCAAACATATGTCTATGTTTGGTAATTATCGTCTGAGAATTAATGAAACAGAGCATTAGCAGACATTAGAAATAATATATAAATAAATCAGGTTAGTAAAATCTCCGAATTCTAATTTAAATTATAAACAAATATATAAACTCATATAAGGTTAAAGATATAAAATATATATTATAATACAAGAAACATAAAAAAAACATATTCAATAAAGATAAAACTATATATATATATTGAATATAATACAAATAGCGGATAAAAATGGACCCATCAAGAAGTCATAGACTTATACATGTTATAAATAATTGTGACGTAATCCGGACAATATAATACAAATAGTAAAATTTTTATTTCTTCTGTTTTTATTTATCTTTTATTAAGTTAATGATAAGCACAAGAGAAAAACAAGTCTGTAGTTAATTCGGGGCATTTAGAGTACCATTTTTTGGTTTTCCCACCTAGTCATAGACCATAGACTATATATATATAAATATATATACCTGAACAATATATATATATATATATATATATACCTAGCCTGATCAACACTTGTGAACTAACCAATATTACGGGGTTAACCACCCCGAAACATTCGGTCGGATTAGTTGAACTGTTTTTGATAAGTTTTTGTCTTTTAAATAAATCTCTTATGAAAATAATCTATTGAAAATCATAATTAGAAACTAAGAATATTGTTAAATACATGTTAACAGAAGTATAACATTTAAATAAGATATTCTAGTATATCAATATTGGAAAAAAAATGTATCATCTAAAGGTGTTAAACTAGGAATAGGTAAAGTTAAATTGATACCTTAAATGTCTATTCTAAAAAATCTGACTAAATCAACAAAATACTTAAATTTATACATTTAGGTATTTAGAATATATATTACGAATATTTAGATACATTTATATACAAATTCAAAAATAATAAAGCTTAGTAAAGTTTTGAAATATATTAGTTATTATAAGTTTGAAGTAACTTAATGAATAATGAATATTAATAATTAAAATATTTTAATAAATCTGTAATAATGTCATCAATACATAAATATTATAATATAAACAAATAATTCGAGATAATGGATGAAATATGAACTTGAATTAATAATAAACGACAATTAGCATATACCTTAAATACTTTAACTGAAATAAAATTGAGGTATGCTCTGATTGAAAAAGATTTTATAGTTTTAGCTTTATAAGTAAACAAATGATACAATCTGAGCATACTTAACATTTAACATAATATTCATCATGCGATATTAATAACAAATATTAATTTACAACTTTATTAATTTAATTATTAATAATATATGTACATTAATAAATAGTTATGAATAATATAATATATTATGATTAATATTTGAGATAATAGGTTGGAATAATGATAATATATATTTAAATATTTATGCAATATTTTCTAATAATAGAATATATAAGAATTAAACTATATAGAATTTATAAATAATTAACATTTATAAATATGAATATAATAGAATGTATTAATGAATACTAAGATACATTATATATAGTCAATGTAAAATGAATTAATAGAAATTTATGAAAAGAACATGTATGAATATATATTCATGTATGTATATACATATATAATTAAAACTATGTATTATTCAGTGATGTAAGCTTTAGAGCTTTAAAAAATGTTATAAACATACTATAATATAAATGCCAATATTATTAACTGACAATTTAAATAATACGTTTCTCATGAGCAGTATATATTTATGGAAATTATATATAATATATAATATGCAATCGATTACCATATATGAAATATATTGTCAAATATTATATTACTAAATAAACAAAATACATAATTTTGTATAAGAATTTTTTATATTATGCAATTAATTACCAACTATCAGATATACTAAATAACGAAATATACAATTTAATAATTTTATATTTTTTATTAATCACCAAATAAATCAATATATGAATTTAATGATAAGTCAAATAATATAAAATATATATATACCAAATTCAATCTAAATATATATATATATATATATATATATATATATATTTACCATATTTGGAACCAGTGATAAAATATTGGTCGTAAATAAACATTTTATCCATATATATTCGAATACGAAATATAGATTCAGCATGTAAACATCCCTTCGCAAATTTATTCTAATGGGTATAGAATATGTAATCAATAAGATAAAATCATTATTATGTATTATTGTATACTAATTGTTAATTATATAAGTGCAATATTTATTTTTAATTACGTATTAGTATATTCATATTATAGTTATATTTATGTGTATATATTTGAAAGTATGTGTTCATTAGGGGAGGATGTATTACTAATATTATCATGTATCCTAATAACTATATTTATATATATATACAAACTTTCATCACAAATATAAATATAACAACATATTTTAGATATCAATATTTTAAACAATAAAAAATAAATTCATAGTTAATTTGATAATAAAATATGTATATAGGTTAGATATCATACTATTTTTGACGAATCTACACTTAAACTATACATTCATAAAAAGGATGTCATTTCTGTATTATTTAAAGTATATTAATGGCAAGTATACTTATACACCCTATATCATAGATGCTCTATGTTATATGAATACATGTAATTCGTTTTTATATGTATACGTTTTTATCAAACTATGTTAAATTATAATACAGTCACATGTATTAATAAATCATAATATTATATTTTCATTCATTTTTAATTTTACTATAAGCTAATGACATATGTGATTTGATGGTTTGATATTATCACTATAAAATCAATAGATTTGAATATATATCATACTATGTTACTATATATTAATTATAGATTTTAAATAATTGATAGTATTATTAATAAATGAACGATTAATAATCATGAACAGCGAATTTGATATATATATATATATATATATACTGAGGAGGTATTAATTTGATTAATTTCTTCTCCAAATATATTTATTAAATAGATTACTAAATAAATAAATAATGAAAATATATATTTATAATTATACTAAGTATACACGCATTTTGTATTAATATATAAATTTATGTATGTATGTATTGCTTCACAGTTTATACTTTACACTGTATAATATACACCATATTGTGGACACCTATAGTGCATTATATATATATATAATGTTCAGTATGATGCTGATAAATAAACAATATTATAGATTGATGAATCCATAAATTATATAATAATAAAGAATATATAAATATTGACAAATTATGAAAAAGTATCGAAAATGATGAAGAAATAACGTGATATTAAGTGTATAGCCTAAGCACTTTAGTAAGTTTATTGATAAATACTTAGTTAGAATATTTGTAATAATTGAATAAAGTGACATATTATATAATAGTATATTATATATATATATATATATATATATATATTTATATATATATAAATATAAATGTTGATAAAAACTATTACAATATTAACTACACAATACACAAATATCGTTATATATACTAACCATATTATTGTTAATGACATGTATTACAATGTAGCAATAACCCGTGCAAATAATATGTTCATGATATTTACCATTGTCTTATAATTACATATTATATAGGTAATTAATATATTATAAAATCGTATAATAATATAAATATATATATATATATATATATATATATATATATATATCTTCAATTCAATTCATTTCAATTACGTTTTATTATGATTTAATTAAATAATATAAAATTAATATAAGTTTACAAAATACATATAAATAAACTGCAATACTACCACAAAACGTAAATAAATAATAACATTTAATAAATACAATCATTGTATTTTATTGATAAAGTACGATTTACATGGACCGGTAAATAATTAAATATATTTTAATATAATAATTATGGAATAAATATTGTTAAAAAATAATAATAATTTATAATAACAGTTAATTTATAAAATTAAAAATATTAAAAATATATAATATTACTTAATTTTTAAATGGAGTTAGTGATTTTGACCTTAATATCGATTAGTCAAGACTATTCCATCGTTTTGCAACTCTATTATTTATTAAATGTCGTTGTACATCCAAGTTAGAATATTATCGATTAGTATACGTTGTAAGTTTCCACGTGTAGAATAATTTGTTTTAAAATTAAGAATAGATGAATAATCAATGTCAACTAATCCATTAACTAATTTATATGGCAATATAATATAAAATCATTACTTAATATTTCTAATTATTCTAATTTAAGATTTGATAGATTAATTTCGTAGTTTTCAAAAGTAATGTTATAACGGTCATACAGATAACGAGTAAATTATTATTGAACTTTTTCGATTTTAAATTTGATTCCAACATAAGTTCTAGCTTCAATTATAGGATTCCATATAATTGTTGATGATTCGATCTGAGGTATTGCTTAAGTAATATAAGCTTTATTAATTGCTGTTCTATTAGTTGTAATAAAGCAATGAAATATACGATTAATTACATTATATGAAACACATATCAATATGATTTTTAAAATAGAGAGATTTATCAAAATTAATTCCTAGATCTTTATATACTATAGTATATTTACTATACTATATAATATATACTTGAATATAGTCAATTTTATATTTCATTATTATTAATAAAGTTAGGAACTAATGCCTAAAGAAAGTGAAGTAAACTAAAGTAAACAAATCTGATTTATGCGCTGAATTTTCCGGTTGCCATGTAAATATACCAATTATAAAATGTATTAATAGCTCTTTGAAGTTTGATATATTTTTGTTGTATCATCGGTAAAGATATTAATATAAATGTCAGTATCAATTGAATCAACTATATCATTAATACAAATAAGAAAAAATATGTTACAATAACTGAACCGTAATGTACACCATATTATATGGTATCGAATTATATATGGTCCATATATAATTCGACGGAATCAGATCTTATATTATGTATGATACACCTAATATTTTGTAAGAATCGGACTGATACACTAAACATATTAGTAAGAATCGTAATGATTCTATTTTCATGTTATGTGATACTAAATGTGAGCTAAATGTGAGCTAAATGTGAGCTTAAAAAATGAGTTAGAAAAAATTTAAATTCAAATAATAAAAACAAATATTTAAAATCCAATTTAGCCAATGGGAAAACTTAGTGTATTTTGAACAACATTTTAAACTCTATTAAATATAATTTCAAATAACTTTAGTTAATTAATTTAAGATAAATAGTGATTGTATATAAATAATGTATGATAATAATGATTTCCACTATACTATTATATTATATTTGTGAAATTTATAAAAAAAAAAAAATTTTTAATTTTTTTCAAATATATTTTGAAATATTTGTTATATTTAAAAAAATATTTTTCGATAATTAAAAAAATTTATATTTTTTGCATTTTTTTTATTTTGTTCCTCTAATTTTTGAAATATTATTTTAATATATAATAAATATTATATTTTTTATATTATTTTTAGAACATTTTTTTAAAATATATTTTGTAATATTTTGACATATTTTTTATATTTTTTAATTATTTTTAAACTAATTTTTAAAATATAAAAAAAATATTTTCTACATTTGTTTGTAATTTAGCTAAATGTATTTTATTGTATATACTAGCAATGTAGAATCATGAATAGCTATACTTAATAAATAATAGATAGACAAACAATCAAAAACTGAGCAATGCCGGGTTGGGTACCACTAGTATTTACTATTTGAAGCTTTCGAAATGAATAATTTTACTATTTGAAACCTTCGAATTATTAATTTAACAAAAATAATACTATTTGAAACCTTCGAAGAATATATGAATAAATGAATGAATGAATTTTATTTACCGAATATTTACTATAATAATCGGAGGGATACCCAGAAGCTATGTTTAGCTTATACTAAGGATACCCTTAATAACATAATAATAATAATGAATGAATGAATTTTATTTACCGAATATTTACTATAATAATCGGAGGGATACCCAGAAGCTATGTTTAGCTTATACCAAGGATACCCTTAATAACATAATAATAATAATAATAATAGTAGTAGTAATAGTATAATGGTAATAGTCGAGATATGATAATATATCTTATATCGATAATTAAGTCACTTAACTTATCACACAATATGTAAAGTATCGGTTAAGTGATATAGATACATGAACGCAGCCGTGCAAGTAACGGACCTTGAGGAATTGACAAACCAAACCATTCGAGAAGTCTCGGGTTGGTCAGGCCCATATGGGTTTGTCAGCTGACAATTGTCTTTAAAGGCCTAGGCCCTGGGTTGTTAAAGTCATAGATTGTAATTTTTGTTGACATAATCGTCACATGATCAATTAGACAATATCCCCTGGAAATCACAAACAAGCTACATGCATACCTATGCGCACTATTCAAATACGTACATACCAAAAAAATAAAAATAAATCATACTTATAAGTAAGAATAAATAATACAGTGAGGTAGCAAACTAAATTACTCAAATAACTCAAATACTCAACATGTTAGTAAAATTACGAAAAAAGTTTGATACAAAATGTATATAAATAATTTTAATAAAATAATAAAGGGTAATAAATGGACAAATGACTTTTCCATTCCAAGCTGCATTGACTCTGAGCTTGGGTATTGAGATCGTGTAGGATCTGGTGAATAATATAATGTTAGAATATAAAACCTGTATATATTAGATTCTTAATTTTAATACAAAATTGTTTTAATGTAATACTACTATAAATAGATTTTAGAAAAATTGAAAGATTGTTCCAGCATCTAGGTCCATTATTTGTTATATTAAATTATTTACAATTATTTTTTGCAAAAGTAATAATAATAATAAAAAATATAATTACTATTGGAAAACTTCGAATGAGTGAAAATCTGAAATTTCCAACACTAGTACTGATACAATACTGATACTTAACAAAATTATTTATGATACTGATACGATACTGATACTTTTATATTTTGAATTTAATACTGATACAGTGAAATGAGTGTCCGGTTGCAATACAAATATATATATATATATATATATATATATATATATTGTTCTTGTTATTGTTCTTATATTTTTTTATGTTCAAATTATTATTACCTTCATTATTATTATATTATATGACGACTATACACATATGATGTTTTGTACTAAATAAACTATTTAATAATAATATATGTGTGCGTGTGAGATATTATATATATATAGAGATTTAGTTATACCAGATATATATATATATATATATATATATATATATATATATATATATATATATAATATTTGATTATAATTATCTTACTATTAGTATAATTTTTCATACAATAATTTGTAAAATCTTCTTTAGATTGGGAACATTTAATACACCATGTATTATCTTTTAAATAGTATATTCAGTTTAAAATTTTAATAAATAAAGTATATATTCTATATTACAATATAGAATTAAATATTAATTATATTAAATTATAATAATATATATATATTCATATATAAATATATAATATATATATATATGTAAACAAATTTGAAATATTGTAAAAAAAAAATTGAAATCTTTTTAAACATTTTGTTGAAATTAAAAAAAAATTAAAAAAAAATGTATTGGTATCACTGGAAAACTAATTTAATTCTATAATATATGTCATATTGTAGTTTTTTTAATTTGTAAAACAAAAATTATTATCAAAAATGTATATATTTTAATATGTATGAAATATTTAAATACTTATTTTCCAAATTACAGTACGCTGTGCTATAAGTTGATAGTATAATATGATGGAATTTTCAATAAGATATTTTAGTAGAGTTTGCAGGGCAATATTTATTCATGAATTTTTAATATGAAAATAATTTCATAATATAATAATTATTAAATAATGTATAATATATAATTTATTATATCATTTAATAACTACTAAGTTATATTCCTTATTTAATTTCGAGTGATTATAAAAATTATTTGCTGCACATAAATAACTTAATAATGATATTTTATTATATTAACAATAATATATTGAATAATATCTGTAATTACAAATATCTGGGTTGCTATTCATGTGATTTCATACGAATACTCTACATTATTCTTATTCAAAAAATTATAATAACACCAATAATGATAGAAAAACATAAATACTTGAATTAAATAAACTCGAATCGTTTGAATCACTAGTGTGTGTATGTATGAGTACATACATATTTTTATATATAATAATAATAATAATAATAATAATAATAATAATAATAATAATAATAATAATAATAATAATAATAATAATAATAATAATAATAATAATAATAATAATAATAATAATAATAATAATAATAATAATAATAATAATAATAATAATAATAATAATAATAATAATAATAATAATAATAATAATAATAATAATAATAATAATAATAATAATAATAATAATAATAATAATAATAATAATAATAATAATAATAATAATTATTATTATTAATTAATAATAAATATTTTAATTATTGTATTAATATTAATAAATTATATATAGTAAATGCATACATAAGTTTAGGAGTGTATTAGATTCTAAATTAAATTCTAAAAATTATATAAATAAATTAAAAAATAAATTATCATAAATATAATTGTCAATAAGTATATGTTTAAATTTATTTGTTTCACATTTATATTATTGTATAGAAATATGAGTACACTCATAATATTAGACACTTATATAATATACAAAAAAAGGAATGCATTTAATTAAAAAAATAAATACTTACAATCACATATACAATCATATATATATACACCATAATGATACAATAATACAAAATGACACACATTAACACTCATCACACATAAACATAATAATCATTCAATATTATTATCAGTATATAATATTATATATTTTAATATTTCATGTTTTTTTGTAAAAAATATATCATAAATTAATAATAATAATAATGTTCACGTCTTTTAAATACAAATAAAAAATATAATCTCAGACAATCAAGAGAATATAATATTCCAAAACTTATTTTTACCCAAATTAATATTGGGATATCAAATTTTAATTTTAAATTTACAAAACATTTATAAAAAATTAAAACTATATATAAAAATTAAATGAATTAAAATATGTGTTATATTTATATTGTTATTTTATTTGTTGACGGTATCCAATAAAGGTTATATTGAGAAACTTGCTCGTAGATTATTTAGGAATAAATAAAAAAAGAAAGAATGCCGGATAAAATAAAGAAATAAAAAATTAAATTACTTCACTCTATATATGACTATTTTCTTCTATATATATATATATTAACCATATTTTCTATTATTATTATATTTTATTTGCATTTCATATAACTTTTCTATATTGGAATTATCTGTAGTAGTAGTAGTAGTAGTAGTAGTAGTAGTAGTAGTAGTAGTAGTAGTAGTAGTAGTAGTAGTAGTAGTAGTAGTAGTAGTAGTAGTAGTAGTAGTAGTAGTAGTAGTAGTAGTAGTAGTAGTAGTAGTAGTAGTAGTAGTAGTAGTAGTAGTAGTAGTAGTAGTAGTAGTAGTAGTAGTAGTAGTAGTAGTAGTAGTAGTAGTAGTAGTAGTAGTAGTAGTAGTAGTAGTAGTAGTAGTAGTAGTAGTAGTAGTAGTAGTAGTAGTAGTAGTAGTAGTAGTAGTAGTAGTAGTAGTAGTAGTAGTAGTAGTAGTAGTAGTAGTAGTAGTAGTAGTAGTAGTAGTAGTAGTAGTAGTAGTAGTAGTAGTAGTAGTAGTAGTAGTAGTAGTAGTAGTAGTAGTAGTAGTAGTAGTAGTAGTAGTAGTAGTAGTAGTAGTAGTAGTAGTAGTAGTAGTAGTAGTAGTAGTAGTAGTAGTAGTAGTAGTAGTAGTAGTAGTAGTAGTAGTAGTAGTAGTAGTAGTAGTAGTAGTAGTAGTAGTAGTAGTAGTAGTAGTAGTAGTAGTAGTAGTAGTAGTAGTAGTAGTAGTAGTAGTAGTAGTAGTAGTAGTAGTAGTAGTAGTAGTAGTAGTAGTAGTAGTAGTAGTAGTAGTAGTAGTAGTAGTAGTAGTAGTAGTAGTAGTAGTAGTAGTAGTAGTAGTAGTAGTAGTAGTATATATTATATATATATATATATACTAACATGTATCTTTAATATTTGGTATAATCTATATAATTAATGTTTTTGCTTATAAAGTAATTAATTATATCTTATAATTAATAATTTAAATAAATCAGTATACTATTTTTTTGTATGCATAGGAATGGTAATATTTTATTAATGAGAAATTTTTATAATACGAAAAAAATCAATTTTAATAATGATGAAACTATAATAAAAAATAATCTTGTTTCAATATTATTTTAATTTTATTGGCATTTATCATTTCAGAAACATAGTATGAAGTTTTTATTTAAATTTGTTTTGAAAAAATAAATTATTTATGTATATATACATTATTTATGTATCTATTTTTATATATATATATATATATAATATATATATATATATATATATATATATATATATATATTATTAACCCATAATGTATTATTTATTACATTAGATAAATACCAGATGTTTTGTAATAAATTTTCATCATCAACTAATATTTTTATATATAATTATAAAAATGTAATATATATATATATATATATATATATAATTTTATTTTATATTAATGTTATCAATATTTTAAATGCTATAATTAATTACAATTATCATTTAATCATTACAAAAATATAAATAAATATATACATCAATCAATATATTACTATATATTAATATAATTATATGATAATAATAATAATATTTATTAGAAGAATTTTAATAATAATTTTTTTTTCTGTTGAATTATAATAATATTTATATAATATTTTCTTCTAAATATATCTACATAATATGGCTCTAAAGGAAATTAACCAATTAAGGAAAGTTCCCAAAAACTGACACTTTCGATATCTCAGCATAAATTATAAAAAAAAAATGTAATTTATAAAATATCTAAATTATATATGTTGTCTCCAGAAAACGGAGAATGATAGTTCTCGACAGGTTATATATTTATTGAATGGAAACTGGCCGTGGATGGGGAATGTAGTGTAGTTCTTGGTTGGGGTAGATGGATAATGCGGTGTGGTTCGTTTATTGGGGTAGATGGGGAATGCGTGTGTTCGGTCATGGGGGTATATGGGGAATGGAGGATAGACGTGTTGGTCGAATCGAAATGGAGGAAACCTCAAACTAAAACAAATATGAATACATATTAAACATAAATATCAACAGTCATGATTAAATATGTATCAATCGAGAAGCACTCACAAATAATATGATATGATTTACTAGCTTTTTAGTGTACGCTGTTTGCACTAATATACCATATCATACCGAACTTCTCGATAATAACGAGATCACGTGATGGGCATAGTGGGCCTATTTATAATTAGATAACTAGATAAAACTAGTTAATCTAATTATAAACTAAGCTCTCTTTTACAATTTACAAAACAGAAATCAAATTATATAAAAAACAAATAAAAACATATATTTAATCAACATTCATCCAAATTACATAACATTTACATTCGTTCAAGTCACGTCAACTAATTATAATTTATAAAACTGAAATAAAATTATATAAAAAACAAAAATAACAAAATACATTAAATCAACATCTATCTAAACTACATAACACATTTATACTTCGTACACAATATATTTATAAATACCTACATACCGTCATATACGTAGTTACCATACTAAATATAAATAGTCTAAATAATATTTTTATATTTTATTCAAATTATTCAAAATAGTGCTGATATATCCAATAATCTGATTTTTTTATTACATTTTTAAATTTATGAAAAAAATGTCAACATAAAACCTTCTCAAGAATGGAAATGTAATGATATAAAACTTAAAAATAATTATTAAAAATAAAGAAATCTAAACGTCTAATACATAACTTCTAATTTGTTATCAAATATTAATTAAAAATCAGCATATAGAGGTTATATATATCCCTAATACGGCCATTCTATAGAATCTATAGATGTCTTAATAGACTCAATCTAACCAATCAAAGAAACGTGTGAACTATTCTGTTTTGTAATAAAAATCACGTGCGTTATAATATTAATATCACCAATGAAGCTAAATCTAAACATTTTATTATTTAAATATTTAACTTGTTAATTACTAATTAAATTATAATAAATTATTCATAAAATTAATTTTAATTTATCCAATTGGTTTATCAATAATATTTAACTTATATAGTGGTATATATGGTTTCCTTATTAGGATAAGGATACATACAGTAAACACCTCCGTTATATATTAAATAAAACAATTAAATACAATTATTAAAATCACAATAATATCTATAATCATATAATATAATATATATATATATATATATATATATATATATATATATATATATATATATATATATATATATATATTTATTTATTACATTGATGTAGTTCATTTGAAAATGTATTTGGATGATGTTCGTATGCTAATAAACATTATTGATGTATTAATTTACTTATTATGTAAAATAATATTTAAAAAAAGTAATGTTACATATAATAAAATATAGTTTTATATATATATATATATATATATATATATATATATATATATATATTTATCACGTATAATCCTACCATTAGATATAAATATGAGAGAGATAACTAGTACTCGAATCTGGCTAGGTGTCATCCAATATAGAATATGTTTTATATATTGTCATTATAAGTATTATATATAATATAAACATATATGTTATTGAGTTTTAGTTCAGACATCGGCATTTACCCTCACGCGTAGTAATATGAGCGCGTCGATATATGTGACGAACGCAATATATTATTGTATTGCCTTTCGAATATAAATGTCATATGATGTATTCATATTTATCAAACGTATACCGTCTATAGCTAATAGTATATTTTTAACTATTTGTATTAGATATATGTTATATTAACTATGCTTAATAATGTTTATTTTTTCATTCTATTATATAAACTATAACAAGATCATTCTGCGGCTTTAGCATTACAACTATACAATCTATGATAACATATTATTTAACACAAATTAAATAATATAATAGTATAGGAACAAATAATACATTGAAAATAAATAAATAAATAAAATATAAAATACAATAAAATATGGTCTTAGATACAGTTGTCAGGTGAATTGATGAATAATAGTGACAAAATCAGAAAAATCATCAGCATCAATATGTTTGTGGATACCTATTAGAATTTTTTAAATATATTATAAATAAAGTGAATATAAATAAATAATTGTACCTATTAGGCCTAGTACTAACTCTCGTTTAACAAGACTCTCAACGGGCTTAAATATTATAATTTCAGTTATTGAAATTATTTGCTGAAATCGTATTTTTTATAAATAAACCGATTGTATATCATGTACATCTCTTAATTTATGCTGACATTCATTGTATTTATAATAATACATATATTTATACATGTATACAACAATATTATTATAAATGTCATACAAGCACATTTATATTAGTTAATTAAAGTACCTTGCTGCATTGCAAACATCATATTTATGTTATGATTTATATAATAACATTTTATATAATAAACATCATATTATATAATATATATATATATATATATATATATATATATATATATATATGTATATATTATTATAATAATAATTTTAAATAAATATTAAATATAGTTATTTATTTGATTGAATTAATTTTATATTATAAATGTGTCATTAACCTAATGATATGTTATATTTGACTTCATTGCAAAAATTTTGTAAACATATTTTCCAACAATATTTTAAATCTAAATATATATTTTTTATATATTTTATATTACAATAAAATCATAAAAATAGTAATATTTTTTAAATAGAATATTTATAGATACTTTTTATAAACAACATAATTTGTATTATATATTTAACTTTATATATATAACTAATATAACTCAGTAAGTATAGCCTACTGGGACAAAAACCTATTAAATATTCGATAATGGAAAATAATAATAAAATGTACATGATAAAAAATAATAGACAATTGAATAACCTTTTACAAAAATAAAAAAAAACTAAAATGATGCAATCATATTTGACAAATATTTGACAAATATATATACATATATATATATATATATATATATATATATATATATATATAGGATAGGATAGGATAGGATGGTTTATTTATACACCAAATATGGTAAAGAAAGATTACCCTCACTGGTGTTGTGAACGAACAAACAAAACGAAACAATAACATTAAATAAGGTAGCAATATAATATATAAAAATAGAGATGGAACCAGATCAAAATCAAGGAGAGGGTTACTTTAAGTTTAAATTTAAATAGTCTTTGAGACTATTAGCAAATGCGTGAAGCGACTTCAATCTTCTTAGGCGGTAAGGCAACAGATTCCATGTAGTAGGAGCCATGCTTGTAAAGGAGCGAGAACGCATAACGTTACGAGTAACAGGTAAGTCAAGTAGTGTGGCATCAGATGAGCGCAGATGTGGGAGGATGTTGCGACGAGTGAGCAATGCACGTAAGTATGCAGGTCTGCCTAGGAATAGTGTTTTATGTGTTAAGCAGAGAAGCCTAAATTGGCACCGTTTTCTAAACGATAGCCATTTCATATTGCATTGGTGGGTGTCATATTGGTGGGTGTCATATATATATATATATATATATATATATATTAACATATTAATATTTTATATAAATACACAATAACAAATCTAATCTAACAATGATGAGTATTATTAGTAATAATTGTAAACAATCATGAATAATAAATATATTTACAAGATTTTAAAATATACCTATTCCCTATATTTTACATGCACTACAGTATATGTATACATGTACATGTACTGTATACTATATTTAGTATATCACATTATATATGTTATAATATACGGTAGGGTTAACAAATATGTTATACTATCGTAAATATGAATAGAGAAGTAAATTCAATTTAAATTAAATTTGAACCAAGTAGATTACATGATCATGTTCGATCATAGTAAACTTTTAGACATTATATGCTATATCGATATTATATAATTATTATAAAAATATAATTATAATAATCATGTCAAATAATAAATATAAAAGTATATCAAATTAATAATTTAAATTTTTCAAATGTTACATATATGTTTTCTTTATTTATAGTTTTATAATATAGTTTAAATAAAATATAAAATATAATGTAATATATAGAATATCTGTAATTTATATATAATATATAATATCTAACTGTTGTATATGTTGATTTGCATATAATGACCAAATTTCATATTATTTTTTGCATTTAAACTTAATCTATACTTTTTGATGTAGTTAAGTATTTTTTCGTTATACACATTATTCAACTGAATTATTGATGTTATACAACCTCGAATTATATTAATCTATAAATTATAAATTAAATATATGTAATGCATTCATATATATATATATATATATATATATATATATATATATATATATATATATATATATATATATATAATTCATATTTAATTAATATAAGTCAACAAGGATATATCATACTCCATATATCATATATCATTATGAATTTATTTATTTCAATTTTATTGTTAGAAAATATTTTTAATTTATATTTTTAACAATAAATTTAAATTTAATATAAAAATATCAAGCAATCTAAAAATGTATTAAAAAAGTATGTAAAATGTATGTAAAAAAGATTACAAATCAAAAATTACATTTTTTTTAATTCGCCTCGAATATTCAATAAGTAGCGCTTTTTAATAATATCTGATACCAGTAATCTCATACGAGGTACTTTCGTACGACTTATTTGGTAATATCGTACGACTTATTAAATGTCATTTATTCCATAATTATACAGTTCTTATACTTATATATAATACAATTTATTATATCAATATTTAGAATAGAATTATATAGGGCTAACTCCGTAGAGCTAACTACGATATTGCTAACTCCGATAGGGCTAACACCGATAGGGGTAATTCAGATATGGCTAACTCCGATAGGGCTAACACCGATAGGAGTAATTCAGATAAGGCTATCTCAGATAGGGTTAATTCAAATAGATTAACTCCGATAGGACTAATTCAGATATGGCTAACTCCGTAGGGCTAACTACGATAGGGAAAATTCATATAGGGCTAACTCAGATAGGGCTAATTCAGATAGGGATTAGAAATATTACGAAAACTATAAAAAATGCTCTTGTACTTTCCCGACTTGACTACTTTTCCTCCCTACTGAAATTACTTCTTGCTACTCCACTACATCGGATTATACATTCCTCAATAAGTAATACTTACTGCGTAACACGACTTGATTACTCTACTACAACATCACATCAATCATCTCGTATGTGTCTGCCCTTTTCCCTCAGGTGTAAATTACGTTTATTATATATACCCCATGAATCAATATATTCTTTCACACTAGCTATATCTCTGAACTACTTAAAAAACGTACTATATTACCTTCTCTTCGTTACCAAAATGCTCCTCTACTTATCTCCTAGAACTCTAGTAAAACTTTCCTAAATTCTAGAGCTTTTAAAAATTAGATCACACAAAAGATTTATAAATCTTATGTCTTCTTTTCTATCTACCCATAATCAATAAATCATCCAACTTGTTATTTTTGTCTGTTATATTCAATGTATATCATTATTAAATTGTTATGGTATTATTATTATCTTATTATTATTTTCTCTCGCATGAGTGAAGGAGTCGTCATGACCATATGTTAGTTCATAATAAAACGGATATTATCATTATCATCATTACATATATATATATATAAATATATGTATATATATAAATATATATATGTATATATATATATATATATATATATATATATATATATATATTTATATTTATTTTTGATTGCTTGATATTTTAAATATTAAATTAAATTTATTATCAAATATATAAATTAAAAATATTTTTTACAATAACACAAATTATTGAAATAATCAAATAATTAATATACAAGAAATTGGCGATTGTAAAATCTATATATAAAGATAATGATAGAAATAAAATAATAAATTATATTTCGTAAAGATCTATTTCGCAAATAGGAACAAAATTTGAAAAAATTATTTATAATAGAATGTAATATTTCAATTTTAAAAATAATATAATATATAGTAATACATATAATTTCATCTAATTATCATCATCTAAAAATCTAATACCACAGTATCTCATATAATGTACACAAATGTATTATTTTTTCAAAACATAATGCAAATATAAAAATAACTACTGTATATTTTGATCTTAAAAAGGACTTTTCTGTAGTAGATCATTCAATTTATCTAAAGAAATTAGAATACTGTTGATTTAGGGGTCAACTCAGTGATTTTCTAAAGTTATTTACTAGATAGAAAAATCATAATATAAATTAATAATACTTTATCATTCGAACGCTATATACGATGTGGTTTTTTTCGAGGATCAGTTTTAGATCTTTTATTTTTAATTTTTGTTATAAAGTATATATCTAATATTTTCTAATAATGATAACATCAATTTAAATGTATATACCGATGACATCTCACTATCTATATATGCTAATTATGATTACGAAATAAGTGAAAATATGTAGGTAAACTTGTTTGATGGTTCACTATTAATAACCTAACATTTAACATAGAGAAAACAAAAACATTGCCTTATTCGAATACAATTATTTTGAATAGTATAAACATAGATAATGTGGATATTAAATTAATAAACTATTATAATTTTTTAAATATTTCTCTTTAAATATGGGTAATAAAAATATATGAATAGATTACCTCATTAATTTTAATATAACAAAATATATACATATAATAAACAATAATATATTTGATCGCAAACTTCTGCCTTTAATACAACTAAAT
The DNA here is from genome assembly GCA_964019155.1 of Osedax fenrisi. Classification (NCBI taxonomy): domain Eukaryota; kingdom Metazoa; phylum Annelida; class Polychaeta; order Sabellida; family Siboglinidae; genus Osedax; species Osedax fenrisi. The sequence goes on from OZ025243.1 coordinate 33,097,687, forward strand.
TATTCAAACATAATAATGTTTTAAAATTTGTAGATCTATTAATAAGTAGAAATATATTATTTCTCTATGATCTTATTCATGCAAATTATAATATGGATGTTAAATCATATTTTATTTTAAGCAAATTTTGTTTACCAAACATGAGAACAACCCAATTTCAAAACATTATATTTGTAGAGGTCTAAAATTGTGTAGAGAGTATGCGTTTTAAACCGTGTAGACGCTACCTCCTCCGAGAGTTGGGTTTTAGTTTGGTCCGATTTTGGATTTTAAAAAAGTGTTATTCCTGTCGATTTAGCCGGATGCTAAAAAATCACGCACTTATCTTTAGTAACTGCGCAATTGATAAATACTATTACAATTACAATTAGAATTGCCTATACTGTTTTTTTTAAATTAATTTTAATATTTTTTGAAAAAGTATTTGTTCTTAATTATATATTTTCTTATAGGGGTACCCCTACTTATTATTTCAGTATCATTTATTTTAAAAATAAAGTTGAATTGTTTTTTTATTATGTATATGTCACGGTAAGTATTGTCAGAAGGTATCAAATCAATAACTATTTAATTAATCATCCTTAGAGTTTGACTATAATCGGAAATCATTCATTCATATATATATATATATATATATATATATGACATATATATGACATATATATATATATATATGACATATATATGTCAATATAATATTGACAAATTTAATTGTACATATGTAATTCGAAAAAATAAATCTATAAAAAATCTAAATATAGGAGGTGGTGTATCTATATATATACAAGAAAATTTAAATTTCAAAAACATTAGATAATTTAACTTAATCAATGCCAGATTTTTTAGACATAGTATATCAATGCTTATAAATAATAAACACACTATAATTAGTGGGATATATAAATCTCCTAATTCTGATATTATACGTTTTAGTGATTTAATTTAGAATACTTTTAGTGATTTTTCAGTCAAAGGTGATTTATTTTTAGTTGGTGATTTTAATGTTAATATTTTAATTAAAAATAGTAATAATAATTATTTCATTGATACTATTTTCAGTATGGGTTATTTTCCACTAGTAACTAGGCCGACCAGATATGGTAATAGTATTAATTCATTAATTGATAACATTTATTGTAATATAACATATAAACCAGTAAGTAATGGAATTATATTTAGTGATATATCAGTGATCATCTACCAATTTTTGTATTATATGACATTTCAAATAAAAGTAATACAAAACATAATACATATAAATATATCAGAAAATTAAATGATTATACAATACATAAATTTAAATGAGCATTAATGCTTTTGATTGAAATATATCACCATATCTTGATAATGATATTTATAAAACTGTGCAAGGTAATAGTGCTATTGTTTCAATAGATTTACGCAAAGCCTTTGATACACTGGATCATGATATGTTAATCAATAAGCTTTATATTTATGGTATCAGAGGTATATCGCTAAAATTAATAAAATCGTATTTATCAGATCGACTTTAATTTGTTAGATATAATAATACTGACTCATATTGTAATTATATAAAATGTGGTGTACCACAGGGATCTGTACTCGGTCCGTTATTATTTATTTTATATATTAATGACCTTCCGAATATATCAGATACTTTTAAATCAGTTTTATTTGCAAATGATACAACTTTAATTTTTTCAAATACGTCTATTTTAGAATTAAAAAACAATATTCAATTTAATATTAACAAACTATATGATTGGTTGAATGTAAATAAATTGTCACTCAATATTAGTAAGACGAATGTATTATTATTAAATATAAGACATAAAAATAGAAATATTAATCTGGATTTGAATATTAATAACATTAAACAAGTCAGTGAAATACAATTCTTAGGTATTATTATAGATTGTAAATTGAATTGGAAATTGCAACTCAATTATGTTTCAAGTAAACTTTCTAGAACAATTGCAATTTTACACAAAGTTAAAAATAAATTAAATATGAAATCTTTAATTTTATTATATAATGCTTTATTTTTATCACATCTTAATTGTTCAAATATTTGGGGGAATACCTTCAAATCCAGTATAACAAATATTTTCATTTTACAAAAAAGAGCAATAAAATGTATTTGTAATACTCATTCTATGTATATAAATTTATATACTATTTCTAATTCTCTTAAATTTGACGATATTGTAAAAATGAATAGTATAAAATGTATGTTTCGAGCTAGGAATAATATGTTACCCAATAATTTACAATTATTATATAAAGCTAAATCTTATAATGGAAATCTTTTCGTAGAATAAAAGTACGAACTGACCGAAAAGCATTTTGTTTATCGAATACTGGTCCAATGCTGTGGAATAGATTACCACAAAAAATAAGAAAGATTACGAAATTGAATATTTTAAAACAATTTTTAAATCATTTAAGATATCGTCTTATTAATTTTAATTTTATATTTTTATATCCTATTTATAATTATTGTATTATGTGATATATTAATTAATTTATTTGCTACCTTATATTATCAGTATTTATTTTATAGTTTTATAGCTTTTATAGCTTTTAGTTATATAGTTTTTTTTTAATATATTTTTATAATTTGTTTTACAATTTTAATATTAGTGTTTTATTGGTTTATATTTTTGTAGGTACATATTATTCAATTCTTTATTTTAAATACATGATGGGAATGATTGTGGGGTTTTTTTGAAATTTTATTTTTATTTATATTTTTGCATTTAGTTTTTAATTGTATATATTTTTTATTACTTACTTTTAATTACTTATATATTAAATTTTATTTAAATTTTATTTAACATTCATATTATTTTCTATTCAGGAAATCACATTTTTATTATAAATATTAAATTTGTATTAATCGAGTACGTTATATTAATTATTTATGTGGCCGGTAATGGTTCGTGTCGGGGATGAGGATGCAATTGTTGTGTGGGGGCAATTGTTGCCAGTGTTCTTACTCTTGTCAAAAGTAAGTTCCTTTAAGGCATTGGATATAGAAACCCCAAATCCTCCAAGTTGATACACCTTTATCGACTTTCATTGGAAATCGATATAAAGTATATATATATATATATGATAATATATTATGAACAATCTAAATTATATATATTTACCATTTTGTACCGAATATATACCACTGTAAAACATTCCGATGTACATAATATATATTGCATATGTGAACTATACACACCTATACATGTTAATATTTATAAAATTTCATTAATTGTATATATATATAAATTGTATATGTATATTATATATATATATATATATATATATATATATATATATATATATATATATCATATTTTGTAGTAAGAAGATATTTTATAATATTTAAAATTAATATTATGATATTTAATAAATATTAAATATTATAAATGTAATTTCACCACTCCATATTATCTAAAAACAATGATATACATTGAATTCAATTCATACATTTTTTTTAAATAGTATAGATACCTATTGTAAATTAACTATTGTTATAGTGTATACTACTGAAAATGTCAAATACAAAAGCATAATAAACGTATAACTATAAATAAACAGTCAAACTGAATATATTAAATCTACAAATGTTTATAGTAATATGTTAAGTAAACATTGTTAACCATAATATTATATAAACTATTCGTACATCTTATTACAAAACTATATAATTATATAGTATCTTGTAACCAGCAATGAAAGATACTAAATATACTTATACCTATATCTAAAGTTATATATATATATATATATATATATATATTTATATATATATGAAGTTATATGTAGGTAAACTTGTTAATTGGTTCACTCTTAATAACCTAACATTGAGAAAAAGCATATTACCTTATTTAAATACAATTATTGTGAATAGTATAACAATGGATAATGTGGATATTGAATTAGTAAACTATTATACATTTGTAGGTATTACTCTTGATAATGAACTTAAATATTCATTATCAAGAGTAATACCTACCATATCGATTTGTTATGTATTAAATTATCGACAATTATATATCTTTTTTTTAAATTATCCTTTCTCAACTTAATAACCTTAATTTGTAGTATATCATTATTTTTGTATATAACATTTCTTATTGTATTGAAATATAGGGTTATAACTATACAAATATACTATATTCATTAATTTATTGTATTACAAAAAAAGCTATACGTATAATAAACAACACTATTGTTGAACTCAAACTTATGCCTAATATGTTTTTCACATAATACTAACCAATTCAAACATGATGTTTTAAAATTTGACGATATATTAATAAGTAGAAATATTTTATTTCTCTATAATCTTATTCATGAAAATTTAAATATGGATTTTAAATCATATTTTATTTTAATAAAGACAAAAGCAAATTTATGTTACCACTCATGAGAACAACCCAATATAAAAATACTATTAGTTTATTAATTATTAATTATCAATTAGCATATTAATATAATTTAAACAATAAAATATGTATTTAATAAATTAATATATTAATATATTATATATATATATATATATATATATATATATATATATATATATATATATTAAAATGTATATATATATATATATATATAACCTAATTCACATTGCTCTACCATATGTAAATAATATCGTTCACTTTCACACGATAAACAACTTGTTATTTCGATATTTGTTCTAAATTATATTAATAATTATTAAATTTAATATTTATATATATATATATATATATGTAATTAGAATAATTATATAATTAAATATTTATTAAAATTATATAAACATGCTTAATTAATTATATTTGGTTGTTTAATATGGAATATATTTTAGTTGAATTAAACATTAAATCTACTATTATAAATATATATATATTATATATGACTATAAATATATATATATATATATATATATATATATATATATATATATATATATATATATATATATATATATGACTATAGTTAAATACTACCACAGTTAAATGGTAATAGTGCAGAGGATAGAGTTATTCTATGGTATGAACACTTCAGAAAACTTCTCGGAAACTCACCTGAGGTGACAGATGAAAACGAAGAAATACCTCCAGTTTTTTGAAAACTTACATATAAAAGATGTCATATTTACACTTGATGAATATAAGAAAGTGAAAATATCAATAAAATGTGGAAAAATCACTGGGAAGATGGTATAATCCAGAAGTACTCAAATATGTTCCAATTGATAATATTGTGCTTTATATCATAAAAAAGTCATATATAAACAGTGAACAACCTGACCTATGGAACATTTCTAACATAGTTCCATTACCTACATCGGGAGTTATTATAACTACCATGGAATTAGCCCCACTTCTATAATGACCAAAACTTACAATCGTATGATATTCTATCGAATACGTCCGGTATTAGATCCTCTACTTAGAACCAATCAAAATGGATTAAGACAGAAGAGAACAACAGTCGACCAGATACAAGCAATAAGAAAGATTCTGGAATGAAATAATTATAAGAATGAATAGTTATCTTTATATGTATTTACTTCAAGAAGGTATATGATTCTATACACAGAGAGAATGTTATATAGTAAAACATTCAATGTTGTTAAATAAATTGGAATACTATGGATTTAGAGGTTGAGTCAATAATTTTCTAAAATGTTATTTACTTGATAAAAAAATAATATAAAAAATGAATAATACTTTATCATCCTAACGATATATAAGATATGGTATTCCTAAGGATCAGTATTAGGCCATTTATTTTTTATTATTTATATAAATGATATATCTAATATTTTCAACGATAATAATAATATAAATTTAAATTTATATGCCGATGACACCTCACTATCTATACATTGAATATGTTAATTATATATATATGCTAATTCTGATTATGAAATAAATGAAAATATGAAGTTATATGTAGGTAAACTTGATTCATAGCATTCCAATTTATTTAACAAAATTGAATGATCTACTACATCAAATGCCTAAAAAGATCAAAAAATACAGCAGCTATATTTTTATTTGCATTATGTTTGGAAAAAATAAAATGTTATAAATTTATATGAGATACTATGGTGTTAGATTTTTCTATTAAGCCATATTGATTACTATTTATAATATTTGTAATTATGAAATCACGCATTATATTATAAATAATGTTTTCAAATATTTTTCCTATTTGCAGTAATAACGAAATAGGTCTATAATTTATCAATGGAAAGAACGTTTTTTTTTAAATCATTCTTATAATTATTTATAATAGAGTTATTAATTGACTTACCTGTGTCTGAAAAATAACTATAAACTACTCATATTGGTTATTAATATCATCTTTAATCTTCCATAGTGTTCTAATATAGTTGGAACGTTATCTTGTGATTTATATATTAAATTGTTTATAGTTATCCAATTTTCAGATTGGTTATTGCTTTTGAAAATATTTGAATACAATTAATATTTTTCATATTTTATATTTTTATTAATTCGATTTTTTATTTGTTTATATTTAATAAATGTAATTGGACTAATTGGACAATTACTTTTTTTTAAATAAATTAAAAGTTTATTTTTCTTTAATAGCATTTTTTAATTTAGATGATAGTCATAGATATGATATTTTTTTATCTGTTTTTTATAAGTCAAATGATAGAATTTATTAATTATTGTATCGACTTCCAATATAAATGTATTATAGTTTAAAGAAGGATCAGATATATTAAATACATTTTCCCAGTTATTATTGGACATTTCAATATTAAGTAAGTTAATTTTATTTGCATTGGTATTTATAATATAGGGGAAGGTTGGGTAATGACGCCATAGTTTTGTTATATCGCTATAACTTTTAAATATTAATTAGTTTTTAATGACAAATTAATAGTCTATAGATAATATGATTGTTAATAAAATAGCAATTTAGAAAAGTGTATATATTGTGTATTGATTGCACGATATCGATTTGTACCATTAGACTACAATTGGAAATACACGCCCGGCTGTCGGGTAATGGGCGTGTATTATTAAACAATCATCGTTAAGTATTTATTCATGAATTAGTAAGATGTATATCGAAAATAATGTTTCAAATAAATGAAAATCCAATCAAATATAAATACACAAGCATATAAAAAGTAATAAAATTCAGTGAAAATCGATAACATTCTATATTAGTCATACACGATATAACAAAGTTTAATATGGTTCTAGACATTCTTCTAAGATAACATGACATATTAAACATACACAAATGGATTATAACTATAGTATACTACAAAACAAATCTATGAATGTTACTGATATAACTATTGAAATGACAATATAATGGGATAATAAAATAAACACCTCTTCTCAAGTTTAAGGATAACAGAACTATAGTACTGTATATATATCGGGTTATTATTTAATATTATAATATATAATTATATAGTATTTTTAACCTAATCTCAATATTAATATTTATATTCTTATAATAATACTTAATATCACTTAAATATATATTACTATATATAGACAATTTACTAGATAATAATTAGCAATTAATTATGTAGGATTATTATACCTAGGATTATTAATATTATATACATATATATACATATATTAAAATATAATATTTGTTTTTTTTACTATATATATGAATTAGAAAAATGGTGAAAATGAATTAGCAATTAGCAAGTTATCCTGTATGATTATTAATATTAATATTATACACAATAAATGCTAAATTTATATATATATATATATATATATATATATATATATATATACAATAGTAGCATATGAAACTAATGTATGTATGTATAAATATTTTTTAGTTTATAAATGTATATTATATAAAAAATATATACAGTATATAAATAACGATTTTTTTATTTTTTTATAATATTATTTTATACTTATATTTTATAATAATGAATCAATAATTTAAAAAATATTTATAAATAAAAATAAATTATTAATATGAAAGCTATAGCCAAGAGCCTAATTATAGTTATAAATACAATATTAAAATAATTAGACAACACGGTTATATTTATATGTCAATAAACCTGTATTATATTACAAATTAATTATTATATATAACGTTATTTAAAATATATATTCAATAATATAGGATGGTCAACTGAATGAAATTACTAAAACAGTTCAAATTGTTTAGGCCAGGTTAATATTATGTAATATAATTTTAATTTGATTTATACAGAATTCTATAAATAACATATATTTATCAATACTTTTATCTAGATTTTTTTTATAAAATCAATTCATCATAAATCTTTAAAATTTAAATATAATTAATTGTATCTATAATTAAACATTATAATATATAAATTGTTTTAATATATATTTATAAATATTATATATAGGATGTTCTACTGATATACAATTACAGAACAGTTGCGCTGATTTAAGTACAGGTTAATTTATAATATCTTATTTTTAAGAAAAATTATCAATAATTTATATTTAAAATAATTCATTAATTTAAATAAATATTAATAATAGTATGTTTTCAAAATAAATATATTAGATTTATTAATTGTAAATTGTTTAATCTATATATATATATATAGAATTACATATTACCTTATAGGGTTTTATATTATAAAGTATAATTATTCAAATAATATACAGGTATATAATAATCACATATATATTATTTGTATTATTTATTTAGTAAATATTATTTACCTACAGTTAACTAAATTCTATAGGTTATTCAACTGATATAGGCAAGGAGCTCAAACAAGTGTGGATTCAATTTAGTACAAAAAAGGTTAATATGGTTTATAATTTAGTTTAATACAGATTAATGTAAGTTAATATAACTAAATATTACTTTGAAGAGAATATATACAGAATTCTATATATAATATATTATTATTAAAATGTATGTTACATAAATATAAATAAATATTATTATTAAAATTAAAAGCAAGTATAAAATCATTATTTCTAACATATCTATTGACATAATATAATTAATTTTTTAATTATTGTTATTATTATTAAAATTAATATTAATATTATTATTTGTATTCTTATTATTTTCATATAATTCCATACTATGTGCACATTTTTTGAGAAAACTTAGAAAAATCTTTTCTATAGCATAAAAATATATATATATATGTTTATATATTATATATATATATATATATATATATATATATATATATATATATATATATATATGTGTGTATGCATTTATAATAATAAAAGTAATACAATTTTTGTTATATACCTAACTTTAATTATTTATATTTTTATTATATCGATGTATTTAATCATTAACATGAATTATATAAATAATAATTATATAAATAACCTTATTTTAGATTATTTTAATAGCATTTTACATATATTAATTTATATATAGGTAGAAAAAAGTGATTCATGAAAACTATTACTATCTCAAAATATAAGTGTGTGTTAAAGATAATGTCAAATTAACAAAAGAAAGAAACAAAAAGAAAAGTAAAGAATGTAATTTTAACAAAAGGTGTAATTCATTAACATATAACTTGTGAGTAATTTGTGATAAATATACGGATGTCATATTAATAATTGTATATTATAATATATATTACTATATATATATAGTTATAAGTCTGATTATATAGTTTTACATGTGTGCTTTTTGAAAATAAAATTTCATAATAATTATAATGTGTTAATAATTAAATAAATATATTTATCATCAAATTATTCATTTATTTTATTATATATTTAAAATAATTAAAAAATATATGTAATAATATTTAAATAGTTATATAACTCATATAGTTAACTCTTAAAAGACATATTCAATAGTAATAATATATAGGTATTATATCTTTATAAATATATGTTATAATAAATCTGAGTACTACAATAAATGAAGTTATAAAATCAAAAAACACATAAAACTTCCATGTTAACTCAGCAGGCTACGACGTCAGATATTCAGTCAGTATTGTATTGATTAAAATACCCACCAAATAGTTATTAATACACTTAAATCAAATAAATTAAAATAAGTTGAAATAATATTTAGAAGTGAATTATATAATGGTGTATAATAATTATCATATCTTAATTCCTGGATACATTGACCTTAAATGAATAGTGGATTCTAAGGCACATTATAGTAATTTAGTTATAGGTAAATAACATCAGCTACGTTCATGTATTTGATTTAATTTGAACTGACTTCCAAAATAATAATAACATGTATAATATACCCTATAGAGTATATGACCTAGTATGAAAATATATACAAATAAATATCATAAAGAATAAATTATAATTTGGATAATATTAATTATTAATTATTTGTTTAAATATAATATTTAAAATTCGCTGCTTTTAGATTATATGTCCTAAATAATATATATATATATATATATATATGTATAATATAGGCAATGATAGAATAATACTAATATGATTACTAATAGTATTGTAAACTTTACTTTTATATCCTATAATTGATTATATACTATTGCATAATTATTAGGTAGTTTATATATAAAGTATATTTTACAGAGTCAAAGTTATAATATAGTATATATTATATAGAGTACATTTTAATCTACGATTACATCTTATATAATAATTAGTTTATTGTGTATATATACAATATTATAATATTGATAACAAAATACATGTGTATCCTACTTTACCATAGAATATTTATATCTACTATAATATATATATATATATATATATATATATATATATATATATATATATATATATATATATATATATATATATATATATATAGTATATGTATTACTTATAAATATGGTAACAATAAAATGTATATTATTTTGATCATATAAGATGAATATGATATTTATTTTTTAATTATATATATATGTTATTTTATAAATAACAACTTATAGGTTGTAACAAACTATATATATATATATATATATATATATATACATTTTAATATATACTTATTAAAAATATTTTTTTCAATACATTGTTATTAGGCAATTTCACATTATGTATGGGTTATAATATAAGTTATATTATAATTTATAAAACATTGAATTAGATATTGAATTATGTACACATACGAATTTATTAAAAGCACACGCAATATATTTTATAACTTTATTCAATTATTAATAGGTGTCGCTACATTACATGCTATGGCGTTAATTACCCGACTTTGGGTGGGCGTCTATTATCAATATCAGGTCATTTTTTAAAATTACTAATATACAGTTAATTTAAATTATTTCGCCGATATTTTTATAGAAATATATTTATAATATATTATATTAGATATATTACAAAAATATATTAAATTAATGACATTATATTTATTTTTATGAGTGTTTTAAGTTACACATTTTTGGTAAAATTATTTTTGTAGACTAGATTTTTTTAATAAATATTTTTATATCTGGAAATAATGTTTTCAAATATAATTTTTATAAGTTGTTAATAGAAATTAAATTGCGCATCTTTTATGTATACAACATTTTTCTCTATATAGTTTACTTTTCGAGATACTGGGGGTGGGCGTAGTTACCGACTCACGCCCATTACACAACCTTCCCCTAACTATATGCACTATTTACGGTAGGTATATTATCGACGTTAAGAATATTAAATATTACATAATGATCTGATATATATGTATTAGTAGCACCATTTAATACATCTATATTACTATGTGTTACTGTATTATCATTCATTGTTTTTTTTCGATGATGTCAACCGAATGGGTATATTAATTATACTGAGTAAATCTAGTTATGATAACATATAATTAAAACTAGAAGTATGATAATTAAAAATATCTAAAATGTCAATATTAAAATCACTACAAATAAAAATATCTGTATTTACATATTTAAAAAAAAAATTATAAAAGAAATCATTAAAAAAGTTTGTATCGGAATTAGGTTATCTATATAATCCAGTACATATGAGTGTTTCAGCATTATTTGTTAATTTTAATTTAATACTGATTAATTTAATATTATCTTCAATACCAATTGATAAATCATTTAATGAATAACAGTCTAAATATTTTGTTGTACAAATCAAAACACCACCAAATCTTTTTTTCTTTTTAATAAACGGACAGTTTGAAACACATTATAATTTGTTATATAAATTGGTGGATCTTTATCAATCAACCACGTTTCGGTAAATATTAAAATATCTGGTTTACCTATTATAGTATCTATATAAATAATAAATGTATCAATAGTCTTATTAAAACTTCTTATATTTAAAATTTAGATATTGATAATAAATCTCGTTTTTGTAATAATGATTCGTATAAATAAAACATAACAATTACGCTAACTCTTGTAATTCGATGTTGTATATGTTGTAGAGCTGGTTTACGTGGGGTACGCGTAAACGTGGCTTACTGGTGGTATTATATAGGTTACTGTGGCTTACTGGTGGTATTATATAGGTTACTGTGGCTTACTGGTGGTATTATATAGGCTTCGTATATGTTATTACGTGATATGTGCTACGCGCGCATTGAATTCGTGTGACACACGATCATTATTAGAATAGTTCGTATTAACGTCAGACTGATGAAAACGTGATAATACGATTCGCTATAGAAATTGTTCGTGGAGGATACCACGTTAGGCATTTATAAATATATTTTGTATATATTATATATTTGTATATGTAGGTTTTAATTGAATAGGTTTTTTGAACCTAATAGGTTTTTTTGAATAAACTAGACTAAATTATTGACTCTTCTACATTTGGCGAATGTGAGAATAACAAAAGTATAACTAATAGTATACTATACTAATAGTTTAACACGACTGGATCACTTTACAACAACATCACATTAATCATCTCGTATGTGACTACCCTTCTCCCTCATGTGTAAATTACGCATAATATCTATAATCCATAAATCAATATATTCTTTCACCTAGTTATGTCCCTAATATAACTAAAAAACGTAAAATATTAACTTATCTTCGTTACCAAAATGCTCCTCTACTTATCTCCCAGAACTATTGTAAAACTTTCGTAAATTCTAGGGCTTTTAAAAATTCCGGTCCCATCCTATGGAATTCCCTCCCTCCTACCATTTTTTCTATTAGATTTATAAATCCTACTTCTTCTTTTCTCTCTACCCATAATCATTAAATCATCCAACTTATTATGGTTGGCCGTGTTATATTCAACGTATATTATTATTATCTTATTATTATATAACACTCTACTATATCAATACAGTCTGTAATATATAACACTCCACTATACCAATGCAGATTGTAGTATATAATAGTCCTCTATATCACTTATTATTTTTGTCCGTGGTATATTCAATGTATATTATTATTAAATTGTTATTGTATAACTATTATTTTATAATTATGTTCATCCCACATGAGCGAAGAGGTCTACATGACCATATTTGTGTGCATACTAAACCTAATATCATCATCATCATCATCATCATATATATATATATATATATATATATAGGTGTAATGTATTCTGTTAGTGTGTAGTAATAATATAATATATATTAACAAATGTATTAAATGTATATATCGCATATATTTCTTGCATTATTCTGGCTATAAAGTCTGCTTTATTGTTTAGCGTTATAAGCATCACTTTTTAACTGATATTTTATATATTATATGTATGATAATAAATATATGTATGTCTTATATATAAGAAACACTCGTAAAGTGAAATTGTATTGAACATGTACTCGTTTAATCATACTATTTACCTGGTATGTGATTATTTATTGTTGTTTATTTATGTAGTTTACTATATTATCTATATATTTATAATTTAAAATAATTATATATATAATAGTTTATATATATATATATATATATATATTTATATTACTAACTGCATCGCAACACATGCATGTATTAAAAAACAAGCTAATATCAGCCTTAAACACATACTTTATAGGATGTTATTTAATTAAAGTGTATTACAATTATATAATATATTACGTATTATATTGAAAGTATTATATTTATATATAATTTTCTACTATTTATTATTTCGCAATAAATTTAATTTTATTTATTAATACATTTAATTTAATTTTTTATCAATTTAATTTATTTATTTTTAAATTGCATAATAATATGTATTTATTTAATGTTGAATATACAATCTAAAAAGTGTTTGACACTTCTCCATTAAATAATTTATATAATGTTCATAATATTCACGTTACAGTTAAAATATCAGACAAATATCATATCTAATGTATGTTCCGATATATATATTTGTCTTCTAAATATAATCTATATTATATATTAGTTTAAAAACAATATATAATATAATGTTTATATAACGGGTGTATAATGATGAATTTATAGTATTATACCAACATATAAAGGTTACCAGTGACTGTAGCCGGTGTCGTATTGAGATAATACCAACTATTGATATTATAGGATATGGATATATCCTACCAAATGGACATTGACCTCTCTGTTATAATTCATATATTTTTTATTCACATTTACAGTGTTATAATAACATATTATAATATTAGATATTAAATAATTAGTATTGTATATCAATATTACCATGTTGGTATTGACAAATAAATTGTAAACGATATAATCGAATTATTTCCTTTTGGGTTTATTTAAGGGTTTATTTATTTTCAAATTAAATCAAAAATATGTTTGAAATAATTCATTTAATATGAATATTGAAATAAACGAATGTTAATGTATTCACATTATAAATATTTATATTAATTCAATAGAGTATATAATACTACATGCGAATACTACATCGGTTACAAGTCGAGAATATTTTGTAGTGATTAATATACTGTATTAATTAATCTCTATGATAATATTATATTACTAACTACCATAGTTAAATATTTAATATAAAATATATTATATATAAATATCATATGTTAAATATGTTAATATGTTAAATAAATATATATTAAATTATATATTATATATTCAGCATTTGGTATAAACCCAGATAGATATTGAAGTAACCGCGTATGATCAACATATATATATATATATATATATATATATATATATATATATATATCATCATCATAATAATCATTTAAAATATGTTTATCTAAATTTAATACAGCAATATTTAAAATAATAATTATTTACATAGTTCCATAAATTCGTGGATATTAAAATTATATATAGCGTGATGATATATATATATATATATATATATATTTATGCAAATATAACAAATATCATATAATTAAAAAGTATGCGTGCAAACAATACATTATATCGTAATGTCATCATCTATTACAACGTACTGTCACGTTCCAGCATAACATACTATCACGTTCCAGCATAAGGTACTGTCACGTTTCAGCATAATGTACAATCATGTTACAGCATAAGGTACTATCACTTTCCAGCATAATGTTATATCACGTTACAGCATATCATACTGATACGTTACATCATAATGTACTATCACGTTCAGCATAAGGTACAGTAACGTTCATGCATGATGTACTATCACGTTCCAGCATATCATAATCTCACGTTCCAGCATATCATACTTTCACGTTCCAGCATAATGTAATATCACGTTCCAGCATAAGGTACTATCACGTTCCAGAATAATGTACTGTCACTTTCCAGCATAAAATATACAATATAATTTTTAAATTCAAAAATATTTGATATTCAATCCTCAATGGCTGCTTGTTTATAAATTACACCACGTGATATATAAAATAGTATTATACCGATTTGCATATGTTTATATCGGAGTTTCTGGGATTGGGTTAAAACATGGATGCCTTAACATGAGAGCCGCTTTCAAGGGACATTAGAGCCATATATGGTTATAAGTGAAAACTTTATCTAAGTTCCTGGATGGGATGAAAGGACTCCATATAAAAATAACAATAACAATATATATATATATATATATATATATATATATATATTTTTCGGACAATGGTTAGTTAATAACCAGAGCCAATTATCCCATTTATTAGCGAAAACATATTAATAAAAATATGACGAAGTAGGCAAGGGAGAGGCCAGGTAATTAAGGATTTTACAATAATCCATTGCAACAGTATTTGCGATAAATATTTAGACTGCCTGTCATGACACGAATACTGAGTAGCGTAATATCATGCTTCCTCAGGCCTAACCAATATAGGTCTTTAGATGTTAGGGATGAGGGTATACCACGCCAGTTCCAACAAGAGGCACTTAGTTTAGTCTGCTTTGCACCAGTAAGGTGTTTTGCGTAGGAGAGTATTTCAGGTTTGTTATAGTAGTCAGTTTTGTGTCGGTAATTAGTATCGGTATCTATTGTATCAGTTGAGATTTGCGTGTCTATAATATAAACAATGTCATTTCTGTAAGCCAGTAAGTCAGGTTTGCGTAAGCCAAGTTGTGTTCGTATGTGTGGTTCAGGTATAGTTGTAAATTTTTACTTATTAAGTAGAGTGATTAAAAGAGCGTTAACATAATTATGCCATAATTATAATTAAATCTACAGGTCTGTATAATATGATTTAGGCAGTCATATTTATAATTACACCCTCGCCTTAAACAGTTTGTATTTAAACTTGGAAACATACGTAAACATCTGTTATGTGTATATAGTAGACCGTGCTTTAGCTTTACCATATCTACAAAATCGCGACCAGAAAACATCTTTATAGGAGAAGTTATCCAATTATTAATAAAAGGGCTATGCGTCCCTAATTCTAAACCCTTGCCATCGACAGAATTAAATAAATGTATTGAATGATATTTATTTATGGAGGTGTTATCAATAAACGTGTATTCATAGTATACTCGAGGTGTAGACCATTTTAGAATAACACTATCGGGAAGAGTTTGAATAATAGTGTCATCATTCCTTCTAATGGATGAAATCCTTTTTAGCCGCAGCACCGGTATTGTCAGAAAAAGACGAGTGATAGCTATCCCACCGACACTATTAGGTGCGTAGAATACACAGAGTGAAGTATCTGAAGGCAGTCGAAGCCAACGTCTGACGAACGCCCGAATACTTCTGTCCATCGTTTTTAATGAATTTATATAGACGTTAGAGAAAGTCAAGGTATGAAGCATACTTGGAATTAGATGATTTTTTAGCATAAACAATTTTTGTTGGGGTTTTAGAGTAGATTTAGATATTGCCAAGAGTTTCGATGTGAGGTCATCATTAATTGAATTATTTTTATTATCCAAAGCGCCTATGTTGATGCCAAGATATCTATAAGTGTCTTCTATATTTAGCGCTTTAATTGTAGAATTATCAATAGATATAAAACTATATGGGTTACATATCCATTGTTTTTTCTTTGGGTTAATAATTATATTCAATGTAGCGCATTTTGATTTGTTAACGTTTAACCCACATTGAGCTAGTCTAAATAAAACATGATAACTTGATATTGCATCATTACATCATCTTTCGCAAATAAAACCAGATCATCTGCAAATGCCATATGGCTTATTGTACTATTTCCTTGTAAATTAATACTACCTGGCATATTATCAATTACATAATATATAATGGAGTTAAAAAGAGCGGGAGACATTGGGTCACCTTGTTTTAATCCACGATTGACTGGTATACTAGGTGATACTCCATGTTTATATTTTAATTGAGTTGAACAATCAGAATAAGTATGCATGATATAACTTGTATACATTTTAGAAGTCCCTACTCTTTCGGCTAATGCAACAATTGAGTTGTGAGATACCGTATCAAAAGCTTTAGAAACATCCAACAAACACATCTTTAATGGGCGAAATGCATTTTTATGTTGATATATAATAGATTTAAGTAAAAATATATTCTCAGCAATACCATCACGTCGAACACAAGCTTTTTGCCGTGGATTAAGACTAATTGTGTTTTCAATTCTGCGTGCCAACATTTTATGGAAAAGTCTACAGAATATCGATGACATAGTTATCGGACGATAATGGGACGGCTCAGTACTGTGCTTAGTTTTAGGGATTAAAGTAGTTAGGCCTAATTTAAATGCGGAATGTGCAGTCGATGATATGAGATAAATATTAAAGCGAGCTGTTATATTATTTAGACCAATTTTAGTTAAATCGCATTTTTTAAGACCATCTATTCCCGGGGCGCCGTCGTGTAATGTGCCGTAACATGACTTTACTTCGTTTATCGTAATTGGATGTATATATGCATTACTATTATTAACAAATAAGTGGTTGAATGGAATAGATGGCTTACTTATTAACTCACTCCAATATTTAAATTGTAAATCGATTGGCATTTCTTTAATTTCTTTTGTAATATCTTAGCCGTGGAAATAAAAAATTTAGCGAGCCTGGATCTATTTTTAGAATACATTTGTTGCGTTTTAGCAAATAATAAACTCCTTTGTTTAACATTTCTATTTGATTGCACGCCTATATTATCATTACATTGTGTATTGTTAGAAATAATATTGTTACGTAATATTTTTTGTTTTTTTTTAGATTGAACTATAGATGAATTAATTAATTGTTCATAATCTAGGTCTATTAGATTTTGAATATTGTCGAAATTAAAATTCTGTATGTGTAATTGTAAACTAGGTAATATGTATTTTCTAGGGTGTAAATCTAAGATATATTATAAAATATTTGTTTTATTAGTTAAATCAATATTGTTTTTTGATCTAGGACCTGTAGATAAATCATAACAATAGCTATTCGAGACATTAGAATTAATCGTTTCGCATGGTTGCGTGTCATTAATAGTGTTTATATGAATGTTGTTATTATGTAAAATGTTAGTTTGTATATTGTCAATGTAATCTGATAAATGTGGTGTATCTAAATGTATGGGCAAAGTGTCGTTAGGGTCATAGTTAGTACTGTTAGTATCAGTAATGTTATCAGTATCGTATGTATCTTCAGTATCGTTAGTTAGTAGATTGTCTATGTGCAAAACAGGCTGTACAATATGATTTATATTAACGTATGTCTGGAGTGATCGAACCAGAGATTTGTACTTCGCAGATGACCGATGAGTTGTGATAGCCTGTAGAGACCTCTCAGTAAACTTATCCGCTATCTCCTTATTGATTGGAAACCTCTTCGAGTCACTTTTTTTGGACAGTATATCAATTTCGATTAACGCAAGCTTTCTCGAGACGCCTTCAGACCAACGCTGTCTCGACTGGGACGTGATGTTGTTTACTATTGTATCTGTGTACTCAATATGGTATGCATGTGCATGCATACGTCGACGATGAATAGCAAGTCCACGAGTACCCTTGAACTGCTTACAACAGGTTATGCAATATCCTTCATTGGGTTGATCCATTAGGGCGTATAGAATCTATACGTAAAGTTGTATTAAACAAGGATCTAATTCAGCCAGTTAAGACTGTTATACAAAAACGGAATTAATGTATATGAATGTGAAACGTGACCGTTCACGGTGAATGACAGCGCACGATCCAGCATAATATACTGTCACTTTCCAGCATAAAATATACAATATAATTTTTAAATTCAAAAATATTTGATATTCAATCCTCAATGGCTGCTTGTTTATAAATTACACCACGTGATATATAAAATAGTATTATACCGATTTGCATATGTTTATATCGGAGTTTCTGGGATTGGGTTAAAACTATGGATGCCTTAACATGAGAGCCGCTTTCAAGGGACATTAGAGCCATATATGGTTATAAGTGAAAACTTCATCTAAGTTCCTGGATGGGATGAAAGGACTCCACATAAAAATAACAATAACAATATATATATAGTCGTAATATAACCAGTTGGTGGACAATGCAAAATATAATCATTTGGTAACCATTTTTTATAAGATAGCCATGAAGGTGAAAATTGACATACTAATTAATTATGATATACTCTTTGAATATATCTAATTATTTTTTCAAAATAATGAATAGTAATATAAAAATATTGTCTACCAAATAAAAATTATGTATAAGCTAACTAATTTGTTGACAATATTAACTTATGCATATAATAATTATTTTGTGGACAAACTGAACTTTAACATTTTCGCTCCAACTTTATTATTTTCTGATATATATGTTCTATAATTAATGACAAATTTCATGACATACCCGGATGACATATTTTATATTTATACATATTAAATTAATTTCGTATATTCAATATAATATTGGATAATTTAAACTATTTTACCTTTTCTATCAATCACGAACATATTATATATGGTTAGTTATATTTTAAAATAACTATATATTATTTATATCATATAATATCTTCATTATATAAAATAAATATGTCTTTTATTTTTATATTATGTTTATATAAGAATTTTTCGGATAATTTAAAAAGCACATGTCACATTTTAATAATTATATTATAATTATTATATCATAATAAATTATTATTAAATAATATGTAAGCATAATTATAATATATATTAGATAAATTACTTAGATATAAAAACGGGCTATATTATAGAATCTATACGAACTAATGTACATTTTATTTCAAAATAAAAATATGAAATTTTAATTATGAAAATGTATCATATAGTTGGTATTATGATAGCATAAGTTAACTTTAATTATCAATTATCAATAGATTATTATATTATTGTGTTTATTTATTAAAATATACATTTTAACATGCATTTATATTAAAATGAAACTATTGAAATAAGTATAATTATTGATCACTATTATTAATTGAATATATGGATTATGGTCAAAAGCTTCGCGAATTAAACGCCCGCAAACTTGTTTATTCGAATTAGTGATTCTACAATAGCTTATGATTGGTCATTATAATTAGCGTATGTTTATTTATAGACTATCATACATGCAACGGCTTATAATTACCATATATTTATATATGTGTGTGTTTTATAAGCTCACTAGGGATGTAATTATTTACAGTAATGCAGCTAAAAAAACCTAAAAAATATTAAAATTAACCCAACCAAATCAAACCAAACAAGTGAAAATAACTAAAACTATAAATATTAATGTTTCAACAAACAATCATACGCTATTGTAAATTCAGTAATTCGAATAAACAATTTTGCGAGCGTTCAAATCGCGCATCAATCGCGAAGCTTTTGACCAGGTACCGAATATATATATATATATATATATATATATTCAGGCCGCCGATATAATTAAGAGTTCAATTTGGGCGGTCTTACTAATATATAAGAGCCGCCAGATTTATAAATATATGTCACTAAAGTAAATATGTTATGCTTGATTTCACACGCTAAAATATTCCATACGAGTAACATACATAAACTGCTTTTGTGTATTATATCATATTAAACAAATCCACAAATATATATTATAATTATATGTATAATAATATAATCCATATATATATATCTATAGTTATCCGTTATAGTAATTGTACAATTAAATATTTGTTAATAAATTTGATTTTTTCTTAAATTTTAATTTATTTAACTATTAGAAATCATTCGATTATTATTCGAATATGTTACGTACACATGAGATCGATATAGTTTTAGAAATTTCGTTTAATTGCAAGTAGAACTAATATATTATATATGTATACGAATATAATCCATCGATATGTTATCTGTTTTAGTAACAATTAAATATTTGTTAATACATTTGTTATTAAATTTTAATTTATACTATTAGAATTTATTCGATTATATTCGAATATGTTACGTACACATGAGATCAATATAGTTTTAGAATGTCTGTTTAATTTCAAGTAGAACCAATATATTATATATGTATAATATAATCCATCGATATGTTATCCATTATAGTACCTTATAATTTCTAATAGTACAAATTGAAATTTAATAAAAAATAAAATATTTAATTGTACAGTTGGTACCTGGTCAAAAGCTTCGCGATTGATGCGCAATATGAATGCCCACCAAATTGTTTATTCGAATTAGTGAATTTACAATAGCGTATGAATCATACGGCGTATGATTGTTTGTACAAACATTAATATTTTTAGTTTTAGTTATTTTCACTTGTTTGGTTTGGTTTTGTTAGGTTTATTTTTAATATTGCTAGGTTTTTTTAGCTGCATTACATCCCGAGTGAGCCTATAAAACACACACACATGTTAATGATAAGCCGTTGCATGTATGATAGTCTATAAATAGACATACGTTAATTATAATGGCCAATTATAAGCTATTGTAAATTCACTAATTCACATAAACAATTTTGCGGGCATTCAAATTTCGCATCAATCGCGAAGCTTTTGACCATAATCCATATTAGTTCTACTTGCAATTAAACGAAATTTCTAAAACTATATCGATCTGTTATACAGTTACTATTAATATTATTATACATGTATAATATATATGTATATAATTATAATATATATTTGTGTTAATATGATAATACACATAAACAACGTATGAATGTTACTCATATGGAATATTTTAGCGTGTGAAAGCGTAACATATATTTACATCGATGGGCGGCTCTTAAATATATCGGTGGCCTGCTTCTCCTGTATCCATATATATTATATGATTATTATAATACCATATCATATTAAATATTGTTAACAATATAATAGTTATACATTATGAAAAATATACAATCAGCATTAGTTAATATAGAAATAAAAGTAATTTAATAAATATAGTTTTAAATAAAATTGCCGTTTGTCCGTTCTAACCAAACAGGGTAGTTTATTTGTAATCTTCGGCGAAAACCATTTTAACATACTTGTGTATATTTATAATATGATATTATAATTCATATATTTATTAATATTATAGTAATAAATTATTAATATTTTAAAGTATTAAATAATACTATAATTACTTAATATACTATATTTATTGCTTATAGAAAACTGAAAATTCAAATTATGAAATAACTGCTATACTAATACCGTACACAAAAATATTAATACTACTACTTTAATCCCATGAATACTTTTTTAATATTCTAATCTAAATAATCAAATTGTTTACATCACTACATAATATATATGATGTTAAACACTATTATATAATACATATATATGTAATATTTAAATAATAATTCACTGATAATGCATATTGCATAATTATTTTACATTTGTACGGTATTATCAAAGATTTTCATAAGGAAAGATATAACACTTACGCGAAATCGTGTAATTCGAATTTGTATACAAAATACCCCAGTGCCACCTATAGCGGGTTACTTTTAGGAACTATGTGTTGTTTATAATGTAAATTCGTATTTAACTATACACTTTTAAAATGTTAAATAATATGCTTTAAATTAATATTTATATGATGAAAACTAAGTGTTCATTACTAATATATAACAAACAAATATGATATGTATGTTTTAAATACTATAAGTATATATTTAGTGAGTAAAAGCTAATTTATATTGCATGTAATTTAATAGAGCAATGAAAACATTGTTGTATGCAAACAGAGCCGAACCTAAATCTATTTCAGTGATTTCGATACTACTGCTAGCAGCGGTTGGGGATATTACTAAATTACGTTGTATGCATAGGGAGTGTTATATCTTTGCTTCGCAAAATCTTTGGTATTATTATCTCGCAGTTTATATTAATACTGTATTGGTATTTAGTAGTTTATAATTCCACAATTACATTTACAATTACATGTATTCTTTATCATTTGTAAATTTCTTCTTAATTATATCTGTTAATTTCACTGTTTAGAGTAGTATAACGCTAAAATTAAAACTTATAAATATCGTAATATATATAATATATATATTTAATCTATAATATCATATATAATTAACTTTATAATAATAATCTTTTAGAATCAAGTGCAAAACAGAACAGGAGTTATCGAATGGTTTTTATTTAATTATATAATCAATGATATGTGTAATATAATAAAAAATAATTAGTTAAATAATAGAATACCAATAATATCGTGTTAAGTAATTTTGTGGCGAATGATCTCGTGTGAAATGATAATATATATAAATAATTATTTATAAATAGTAGAATTTAAACTACACACGAAATCACCAATCCGTATAATATCATTCCCCATGAAATCACTTCGCACGAGAACACTGGTTACCAAATAATAATATATAATTAATAAACTAATTGTATATAATTATTTAACATATAATATTCAAATTTTAGATAATAAAATTGTTCATATTAATATCAAAGATTTTTCTAATGAAAGATATAACACTCATGAGAAATCGTGTAATTAAATTTTGTATACAAAAACCAACATCACCACCTATATAGGTCATTTTTTGGAACTATGTGTTGTTTATAATGTACATTTGTATCAAACTATGCACTTTTAAAATGAAAAATAATATGCTTTTAATTATTATTTTATTAAGTGTTTATTACTAATATATAGAAATAGGATATGTTGGTTTTAAATCCTATAAATATCTATGTGGCAAGTAAAAGCTAATTTAATAAGAGTAATGAAAACATTGTAGTATGCAAATTGCGGCAAATCTAAATCGATTTCGATACTGCTGCTAGAAGCGGGATGTATGAATAATAATGATGTTGCGTAGGTAGCGAGTGTTATATCTTTGATTCGCAAAATCTTTGTTAATATATTTTAAATTATATTATATTTTAGACATGTCAATAATATTTATTTATTAACATTTTGTAATTGAAAATAATAATATTTTAATTAATAATTATTTATATGGTATTGGTATTGGTGTATTTTTGTATTATTATAAATTTATTAATTTATTTTCAATAATTTAATATTACTTTATTTATTTTGTAATCAGTAGTATATAATATATAAGATAAAAATATATAATTAATTGCAGGTGATGAATAATTACATTTAAGAAAAGTCTTTTTTGGAATCAAAACAAAAGCGATGTTGGAATATAATACAAATTTGATTGCTGCCGGTAAATTTCAAGGCATACTAATTGAACATGTAGGATAGCAAACTTATGCAATGGTTTGTATTTTAAATTATATAAATTACCTATTTAATCAATTAAATTAATACAGAATGTAGTAAATTTATTTTAAGAACTTTTATAATCAAATTAAAGAGAAATTACTCTAAAGCTATGCCAGTTAAATCACTAAAGATCATGAAGATCCAGAATTCAATAATATTATAACTAAAATGCATGATGGTCAAGACATTATTAAAAAAGATCCTTTATTTAAACATGTTAGTAATTCATTATTAGTATTTATATAAAATAAAAGTTTATTTATATATTTGTTTTAAATATATGTATATTCATTATTTGTTATTAAAATATCATATTCAATTATATATCTAATCAAATGTATTATTCTATTTATTATTCTGTATTATTTCTTTATTAATTTTATTTAATATATATTCATTATTTTTTATTATAATAAATATAATCTTTATAGAATTGATTTAGGAAATTTATTATTAAAGCTGGATTTATCAAATAATATATTTTGATATATAAAAGTAATGATCAGGATTCTATTCTAGAAATCGACTATATGATAAAGTTTGTAACATTTATATATTATCGATTTCAAAATATCAAATTAATGATTAATATTTATAAAATTTTGCTTTGATTAAAAATTGTTCAATTTATTTATCAATCTATTAAAAAATTCAAATTTATATACATATGATATTCAAATCGCCATATGAAATATTCCATGTAACCTGTAACATTTAATTGTTGATATCCTATATCGTTTCTACACCAACTATTACCTACCTCACTTAATCTCCGTTCACAATATATAAGCCTCCATTCCAGTAATTGCATGTATTTGTATTTGATTTTCGTATTTGATAAAAAACTATATATATGAATTTAATTTATATTTTATGTATAGGTGTTATAACTTATAATATCCCAAGCAACCAGTATATTGTTTACAGTTTTTTATCATATCGATTTTCTTTAGAAATCAAATAAATTTTAAATAGATTTCAATTAATTATTATGCAATCTGGTATAGAGATAGGGATTATTATTTTATGATTTAATATTTAATGTGTTAATTTATTGTATTTATATTTGATTCTTTAAGAAAAATGTGTATAATATATTAATTTTCCTTAGCTTTTCCACTCCTCGCTATCTACATCATACTTCTTCAATTTTATCCATGATAAATCTTGCTTCTACAGGATTTTATAACTAATCTTCCCTTACCGTATACACCCACCTATCTACATTGCTTTAATTAACCTATAAATCTGATATATTCAATATATATCAATCACTAACTATGTAATATCTTTATATATATACTCTATATTTTATTTTATTTATTTACAATTTCTACTACATACTTTATATATCTATTTAAAGTCTACAATTTCTATTACGTAATCCAATTTCATGTATTTTATTTTTAATATCAGTAAATTATAATAAATATAATTAATTTCATATTCAATGGATTATTTTTTTATATTTATTTTTTAAATAACTTGCTCAAATTCTTTAGTGAATATATTATATGAATTAAATTTAATTTAATTAATTTATTTGCTACAGTTATTGACTACACCGGCTACGTTATTGACTTTGAAATTAAGTGGAGATTATTGTGTTTACAATAAAGCAAAATATGAAGGTTCATATATTATATATATATATATATTAAATCTGGGTATATAAATTTATAATATATAAAAATAATTATACAGGATTAAAATGAATGCATAAAGATTTTTTTATTGAACAAGTGCAAATATAGCCCCATATGTAAAAAAAGTTGAAAAGTTTTCATAATATGATTTAGTCTCGATGTTCAAAGGTATAAAATTGTATTAATTTGTATTATACTTTATTAATTATATTTTAATATTCTAGAACAATTTGCTGTAACAATGGCAGTATGCACATTTAACTTTGGAATGCAGGCCTATTTAGCTGCATTTGATGGATTGCTAGGATATTCATTATAATCGGTTGCAGAATATGCAGTACAACAAGACAGATTACGATGCTTGGATGCTACAAAGGTGAAGAAGAAGATGAAACATCAAGACAATTCATATGCTGCAGGATGTGCAAACATATAATTAAAATAAATTGTATATGTATAATTATATTTTTAATATCATTTATAAATATAATATATACATTAGTAACTATATATAGTGTGAGAATTAATTTAAAAAAAACTTTAAACTTGATTTAGTCAGAAAAATATTTGTATATCTTATTAACTACATATTGAATATTTTTTCTTTAAATTTCACAATATATAAAAATGAACAGTATAAATTATTATTTCTATATATATGTAGTAAATTAGTGATACATTTTTATTTTATTTGTTAATCATTATTTAAAATAAATATTTATAATAAGATTGTTAAATAATTATTACAAAAACTTTAATATTATAAGTGGATACATTTTGAAAAGATGTTATTTTACATGTAACTAATGAATAGTACCTTTAAACACATCAATAAACATTTTCTATATATTATTACTTATTGAAATATATAAGTTTATTAATTTAAATAAAATATATACATGTTGAAAATGAGCAAAATATGTATATTCCACAAATATTTAAAAGTAGCATTGTATAAAATATGGTCTTGTATAGTGTTACGAAATATTATTAAAAAAGAAATTGAATCTGTATGCAGATTTAGTGAAAATATAATACAAAATAGATATGTAAAATAAATAATTAATTGATCATCAAAACATTATTAACCTGAAATGAAAATGGTTTTATATTAGTTTATTACACATAAAGTAAGAACACAGTTGTTTTCGAAACAAATTATATATAATATTAATTAATTAATAAATAATTATAATTGAAGAAAATCAGATTCACTTTATAAGTACGAATTGTGAAGATTTATGGAAATATAATTAATTAAAAGAATTGATAGTATAGCTTCCATTATGGTACATCTGCACCTACATATATAAAATATTAATATTTAATAGAATTTTATTTGTTTTATATATATGATATGTATGCTAAGTATATAATTAATATGCTTTACAATAATTTCTAGTAAATAGTAAAATTATTATTATTTATATTAAAAAATATACCTCCTGAGGGCATCGTAACCAGACCTTCTGTGTTGCATACAACAATCTAACCACTATACTACCAAACCAGTTTTATTAATTATATATAATTACTAATAGTAGTATTAGATTTGATTTAATTATAAATAGAATTAGAATATAATTATATTTCACAAATTTAATAAAGTATTGATAAATTATAGAATTATTCTAAGAATACAAAATAATAGTATGATTATTATTATATATATAGTATTATACTAAGTATATAATATGATAGTTATTAATTATATAATATAAATCGAAAATTATGATGAATAATAATAACTTATTTTAATTTTTTTAAATGCTCAAAATAACCCTACAAAAATATTTTGAAAGGCTTTTCAAAATAAGCTATATTGAAAGTTGGCACATATTAACTGGTCCAGGGGTTGGTTGCTCTGAGATTGGCCAGAGACAATCCCAACAAGGACAAACCTTATTTATAGGTATTATTGGGTTACTCTGGGATTATGTAAACATATCTTAGATGAGATCAAGCTCAGCAATATTTCTATATAATCCTTATTTCATTTTTGAATGTTTAAAAATATTCAAAATATAATTATGTACCTAAGTTAAATATTACTTAATTATAATTTGATTATTAAAGGATGTACATAAGAGTTCTATATAGTTTCGGAAAGCCCATTTAATTTCAAGTATAATCAATAGATAATTAAATGTCTATTATCATAATAGCAGCATAATAATTATGCTTATATTAATTTGTCATGCTCTTATAAGTCTATTATGCAATTAATAGCAGCATAATAATTGCATAATAGACTTTTAATAGCACCATAATTATTATAATAACATGACAAATTATCATAATAGCAGCATAATAATTATGCTTATATTAATTTGGCATGCTCTTATAAGTCTATTATGCAATTAATAGCAGCATAATAATTGCATAATAGACTTTTAATAGCACCATAATTATTATAATAGCATGACAAATGAATAGCAGCATAATATAATATTATATTATTTAATAAATATACATTTACAGCACAATGTAAACATTCGAGGCTATTATATATATGCTATTATCACATAATTAAATTAATATGAGACTATAACTGTTTCCTGGGTTAATTAATTATACTATCATATAGTTTATAATATAAGTACAATTATATAATCAATTCAATATCGAAATAATATTTGTTGAATATTTTATATAATTATAATAGTTTTAAACTAAGTTTATATAATTATAATTATTATAATAATAATATAATATGTATTACTTAAAGTAAATATTAATACAATTTATGTTATTCAGTTGCATACTATTAATTATAATATTACAATTATACAGGATATCTATATAGTTTCTAGATATAATAAATATTATTGTATGATATGATAACAAAATAAGTACAATTTTATATGAAAAATAATTCTATTCTAATTATATTTATAATTAAACCAAAACTAATACTACTATTAGTAATTATACATAATTAATAAAATCCGATAGGTAGTATAGTGCACTATGGTTAGATTGGTTAGACCATGGTTAGATTGCTGTATGCAATGCAGAAGGTCTGGCTACGATGCCCTCAGGTGGTATATTTTTTATTTTATAATATATATTTTTTTAATATAAATAATAATACTATTTACCCTAATTACCCTATTTACACTATTTAGGCTATTTACTAGACATTATTTTAAAGTCTTTTACAAGAAAAAGCATATTCATTATATAATTAGCATACTTATCATATATAAAATAAATAAAATTCCATTCAATATTAATATTATTATTTAATATTTTATTATCATATCTATTAAAAATATTATATATTATGAAATATATTGAACTAGAAATTATTTCGAAACACTATATAGTGTGTTCATTATTATATTTTATATTATGTATAAATATATATATAAAAATATATATATATAATATAGGCAAAGATTTTCCGAAGGAAAGATATAACACTTACGCGAAATCGTGTAATTCGAATTTGTATACAAAATACCCTGGTGCCACCTATAGCGGGTTACTTTTAGGAACTATGTGTTGTTTATAATGTAAATTCGTATTTAACTATACACTTTTAAAATGTTAAATAATATGCTTTAAATTAATATTTATATGATGAAAACTAAGTGTTCATTACTAATATATAACAAACAAATATGATATGTATGTTTTAAATGCTATAAGTATATATTTAGTGAGTAAAAGCTAATTTATATTGCATGTAATTTAATAGAGCAATGAAAACATTGTTGTATGCAAACAGAGCCGAACCTAAATCTATTTCAGTGATTTCGATACTACTGCTAGCAGCGGTTAGGGATATTACTAAATTACGTTGCATGCATAGGGAGTGTTATATCTTTGCTTCGCAAAATCGTTGGTATAGGATTATATAGGACCTATATTTCATATTTTAATATTTGATCCTATGTATTATAAATTTAATAAGGACACCTATTTGTTATCCTAAGTACCATAAAATTGTCCAAGTTTTATACAAATATATTTTGAGAGCTACTCGAATGTCCGACGCGAATAAAATTAGCTAAAAATTCCCAGAACAACCCATCCTCTATCTATCCTAGGCTATTTTTTTTGCTGTAATATATATGTAATATATGTATTTTTGTCCAGAACAACCCGATTTACTGAGAATTATCCAGAGATTGTATCTGGATAGTGATAGGAAATATTTTATTTCCAGAGTAACCGGCTCCTGATTATTAAGTATAATAAATCCATTAGTTTATACACAATATTATATTTGAAAGAAGGAGAGGATAATAATGCTGAGATTTATTGTGAACAAGCCATGTCGTAATATGTGACATTATATATATATATATATATATATATAATAATTAGGGATGTGTATAAGATGTACAGATAATTATGTATCGGACTGTGTCACAGTCTATAGGCTAACATAATAAGTTTGGCGAATATAAATTCCTATTAAATAATAGCTTGGTATCTATATTTAGAGCGCTAACATTATATATATATATCTTTGGTAGGAATACATATGTGTAGAAGGCACATGGATATATATATATAAATATATAGATTATAATAATAAGTAGTTATATATATGTATATGTAAGCATATAACACCCCCTTTATACATTTATATCTACAAGTAAATAATACAAGTGGGGATCGTACATTATTGTTAGATCAACGCAGCGCTACGGTTGACGAGGTTTGATTATCTAGATCCGGACCGGATGTCAACGGACTAGTTATGAGTGCGATATCCCTGGGATGAGAATGTAATGACACACAACTGAGGGGAATAACTACATCTGAACCGAGTATCGGTGGAGTAGAGGGTAGGGCAAGAGGTCTTGAGTGATTCTCTGATGCATCTCGGTGTGTTGGTACTACCTCCTGACAGGGCGTCGACGGGGAAGTAAGGCGGATATCTCATAGATTTCTCCCGAAGGTAGAACAATCCATACTGCGGATATTGTAACTCCGAAGTTTCATAGCTGGTTCCATGTCTTTGATATTTGGTCACGCTGGTGAATGTTTGTGAGGGGTGTTATGTTGGACATGTACAATGAGTCTTGTTTTTTACTAGTGTCGTGTGGTTGACATATTGGATGATAATTTATTCTCATTCTACAAGTCTACGGGGTAGGTTCTAGGTAAAGGGTTTGCTAACTTGTGGCTGTAGAGCAGTTCGGTGGGGCTTTGTGTCGATAATTACTGGTTTAGATTATAGTAGAAGTTTCGACATCTGGAAGTTCTCAAACATCTTCAAGCTCTGCATGGTTCCTCGGCTAGGCCGTTACTTAGGAAGTGGTATGCCTGCTTGTCACGTGGTCGAATCCCCATTCGGATGCAAATATTCGGACCGCTTGTGACGAATATAGTCCTCCGTTGTCGCTAAGTAACCGGTCTAAGATACCATGTTTTAGATGATCTACAATGGTTGCGCTGGTTATGGGCGCACGCATAGTGTATATGAATGGGAATTGAGTATATAAATCAAATATAATGAGGTACGTGATATTGTTATAGTGGACAAAATGTATACTTAGGTATTGCCATGAGTGCGTCAGTGTGTCATATGGTAATATAGGTTACTTATACAGAAGAAAGTAAGGCTTAAAGGGTTTCGTCTCCCGTTTCTAATTTTAAATATTCTATCTTCTGTGTCCCAAACTTCAATGACTTATCTAAACATCAAGGTCTATGTGTTCACTGGCATCTGATGGTAGGTGAAAATCTATCCGTAGCTCTATTCCTGGCTTTAAAAATATTAGCGTGAAATCTTACTGTTGCACTCGTAGTAGCATTTTTTGGAGTCGGGTTGGTGCTGAGAAGAGATTTTTCTGGGTGATCATCAGGGATGGGGTCAAATACGTATTTATATTTTGATTTGAATAATTATTCAGTGATGTATTTGTATTTGAGTGTCGTATTTCGTGTATTTGATCAAATACAGTTTCAAATACACTTTTAAAAATATTTTAATTTAATAATTTAATAGAATGTAGAATTTAAACAATTACTTTATGAATGTAAAAAAACTTATAATATCCAAAGCAATCAGTCTATTGTTTACAGTTTTTTATTTTATTGATTTTCTTTAGGAATTAAATATATTAAAATAGATTTCAATTAATTATTATGCAATCTGGTATAGAGATAGGAATTATTATTTTATGATTTAATATTTAATATGTTAATATTTGTATTTTATATTTATATTAGATTCTCTCTCTAGAACTAATATATCATTTATCCATTCATTACTCTAATTCTACGTCTTCTCCTTAATATTTAAAAAATATACCACCTATCTACATTGCTTTAATTAACCTATTAATATCATATATCCAATACATATCAATCACTAACCATGCAATGTCTATATATATAATCTAGGGATAAGGATTATTATTTTATATAAAATATAATCATATGATTTAAAATATGATTAAATCAAATGATTTAATATTGAATGTGTTAATATTTGTATTTTGTATTTGTATTTGATAATATGTATTTGTATAAAAACGTAATAAATATTTGTATTTGTATTTGTATTTGTATTTGATAAAGTGTATTTGACCACAACCCTGGTGATCATCTGCACTTCTGGTCAGACTTAATAATGTGAAACCATTCGATTCCGAATATTACGGCTTACATTTATTTTTCGATATTTACATAACGAGTCTCAGCGGGGCTGAATATCTTAGATGCGAAGGTGATGGGGATTTCGTATTGTTGGATGGATGTAGGAGGATGGC
Organism: Osedax fenrisi; assembly: GCA_964019155.1. Taxonomy (NCBI): domain Eukaryota; kingdom Metazoa; phylum Annelida; class Polychaeta; order Sabellida; family Siboglinidae; genus Osedax; species Osedax fenrisi. The sequence continues at coordinate 33,130,993 of OZ025243.1, forward strand.
GTCAAAGTAATCGTATGAAGCGTCTACTTGAATTGTTATCTTCTTCTTTGTGGCATAATATGATAGAGTAGTATATTTATTCTTCCATGTTATTGAATATATTAAGTATTCGACATCTTTTTTGAGAAGTTAACATAGAAGTATCGTAAGGTGTGACAGGTCTTTATTAAAGAGCCACATGTAGTTCGCGATAACTATGAATTATAATTCATAGGTATGATAATGATAATTATCAATGGCTTGCGGAGAATCTTGTGAGGTTATCTGTTGAATTAACTTCTCACACTTGGGGTCGGTATGTACGCCATCATTGTTGAAGAGGAGATCGTTAGTCATATATATATATATGCATGGATATTTGTGTATACATATAATATATTATATAAAATTATTATATATATATATAAATTGTTGTTATGTATTAATCACTGTCTAAGTTGTGTAATACTAATATATTACACTGTTAAGTTGTGTGTATATATAGGGAGTAAAATGTCAAGGCTTATTTACGTTAATTGGTTAGACTTATTCTTCAAGAGATTATACATAGCGGTGGTCCGCTATATATACGCAGATGTCTGAGCGTGGGGCGGTAATGCGAGACGGCAGAAACGTACATTGTATGTGAGTCGTGATACCAGGCACTAGGCGTATATGCGCTGATATTACGTAGATGTACAATATCGACGCATATATATAAATAAAATATATAACATCCCCTCTTCTCCCTATTGGTTATCGAAGAGGGGTTGGGGTCATTCCCTCTTCTCACGTATGGAAGAAGGATATCATGTTGGAGGTGGCCATGGGAATGGCAATAAATGCGATGTGTATGGTGCTGATGGCATCACGGATGGTGGGGGTGATGGTGAGGGGATCACGGATATTGTGGGTGAGATCGAGAGGGTCAAGGGTGACGTTGAGAACATATCGGGTATTATGTGTGATGTTGAATGCGTCACAGATGTCGTGGGTGATAGCGGGGTGTACCGAATATGTACCTGATATAGTGGGCAAGGGCGAAAGCATACCGGATGTCGTGGGTAGTGGCTGGGGCGTCACGGAGGTCATGAGTGACGGCGAGGGTGTACAGGATATCATACCGGATGTAGTGGGCAATGGCGAGGACGTAAATAAAATGTTAAACAACATTTTCAGCTCGTCTAGCCGATCTTCATTGTGCCAATCGAAGGAAGGAGTTGGTGTAGGGTTCATGATTGTTTATAGTCGTTGGGCGTGGGGGTAGATGTTTCCTAACGTGCTCTCACTGGCAGGATGATATTCATTGGACGTGAGGTTGGACGCTTATTGATGTTACGTCAATGCTTATGTACGTTTATTGGTTATACTTATTCTTCAAGTGATTATACATAGCGGCGGTCCGCTATATATACACAGCCGTCTGCGCGTGGGGGGGGTCATGCGAGATGGAAGGAATGTACGTGCATTATGATACCAGGCACTATGCGTATATTCGCTGATATCACGTTGATATCATGTACAATATCGTCGCATATAAATAAATACAATATATAACAATAAGTACAAGGCATTTTAACCTGTTTAACCTGTTTAACTATTTCCTTCCAATCGTCATTTATCGTCACCTAAACCTGTTAATATTTAATACATTCAATAATATAATAATCTAAAAATTTTGTTAATATATATGTTATTACATATAAAGGTTAATATATATATATAGGATGATACGGTTGGTAGGTAAAAATTAAATGGCAACATTACGTGGCGCACAAGGCGTGCTTGTTAAAAAAACGGAAGAATAAAACTAAATAAAATAAATCAAACAACCCACAAATATCAATACGCAAATAGGATGGTACTCGTATGTGTAAATATCATATATATATATATATGAATGGTTTATAAATATATTTTTCAAAAGGAATTATTCCATATATACATGTTTCTCATTAAGATTTTATTTTCGTGTGCACTATAGTGGTACATTATACGCTCTTAGAGCGTATAATGAATTAGGGCGACATACACCTTGCGCGACATTTGTGACATTTGATATTTATAGTTATTTAATGTTTGCCTAACGTCCGTATTCCCATGTATATAATATATATATAGTGGAAGTATATAGTAGTAATTATATTAAAAATGTAAATACATTTAGGTTGTATAAAAATTAAAAAAAAGTATGTACAATTTTGTATATCTTATTTAATAAGTTATTATATATTATAAATTATAATTTATAATATAATATATATTATATAATATACCTGGTACTAGGTTAAATATCGTTATTTTTTTAATACTCTATGATATAGTCTATTATAGGAATTATCTTAAAGCAGGCCGCCGATTGTTATTATAATAATGTCAGAGTTCATTATAATGCAGCTAAAAAATACAGAAAAATAAAACAAAACCAAATAAATTAAACAACCCCAAAATAAAAATTTAACTCTAACAATATAATAATAATAATCGGCGGCCTTCTTTGATATTAACGTATCAGACTATATGATAGACTATATCACTGATAGAGTCTATGTCCGTAACATGTTTATTCGAATTATTTAAATTACACGAGTATTCTTATAATATTATATTAATTATATAATGACATGAATACTATATATTTATGTAATTACTAATTCGTATAATGAAGTATGTGGGCTTTTAGTGTGTTGATTATTTTTAAACTATATTTTGACTATAATCATTATAATAATAATTATAATAATCCTATTATGCAATGTTATATTTAATTAGTATATTGAATATAACTATCCATATAAAGTTTACAATAACAACTAATAGTATGTGTACTATTAGAAACTACTATTGGTAAAACCCAATTCAATTAAATTAATTATTAATAGAATATTTAAAAATGTTACCTGGTAAAATTTAAAATCTTACATTTTTTTTCTTACACGATAAATTACTTAATAAATTACTTAATACACATGATTATGAATGTATATAATTATATATTTAATTCATAATTACAAATTATTCTATATATTTAAATAGTAAGTATATATTTAACAATCTTAATATATATTTTAAAATTATTAAATTTTAAATATTAAATTGATAAAAATACTTGTATTACCTTAGTATTTATAAATATTTATATTTTAATACACATGATTGTGGATATATATAATTATATATTTAATACACAATTAAACATTATTCTATTTAAATGTTAAGTATATATTTAATAATAATCTTAATATATATTTTAAGATTATTAAATTTTAAATATTAAATTTTAAATTAATAAAAATACTTGTATTACCTGAGTATTTATGAATCATTCCATTTATTATTTCAAAATATAATAAAAATAAATAATAAATTAATTAAAATGTATATTTTTTATTAATATAATATTTTATTTTTTTATTTTATATATATGATCCATATGTAATATAAAGTCTAAATCCATCAATTCCCTATAGACATATATCCAACAATATTACGTATTTCATTGAAAATGGTGTGTCTACTAAACAGTTATTTTTATGGATCCAATATATATAGAGTGAAAATTCAATCATTATTTAAACTTACCCATTCTATTGATTTTTAAATTATTAATAAATAATATACAACTTTATTTCCTATATATTAATTATATAATTTATTATAAGTCAAATTTATACCAAAAGTGATAAATTATTGCCCTAAACTATTTGGTGGACACGAAATTGTCCTCCAAATAATCATGTCTACCAAATGATTAATATTATGCAAGAAATGTCAACCAAATCTGGTATGTTCATATATATATATATTTAAATTAGATAATATAAATTAGTTATCTAGGTATTTTATCGCAATATTGTTATGAAATATATGTATACAATAAATTACTGATTACATTGTTTTATCCATATTAATAACATGATAACTATTATTTTATTAAATATTTTTTTATATAGTGTAATGGAATACTAAGATATAGCCTATTAATAAAGCAATATAGTAATTTATAAAATTAAAATAAAAAACATTAATTTATCACAATTGCATGTTTTATTTACGATTATATTAGATGTGATATTATTGGACTGAACTTGATATAAAGTAACGTCATCTAGTGGATTAATGCCACATTTCAGGTGGTCACATTACCCGCAATAGATGGCCACCTTACCCTCCATGGAGGGTAATGTAGTCACCTTAAAATGTTCAATTAGATATGCTAAAATTAAAAAAATGATTCGGCAGTCCTCTTATATATCATAATATGTATCCATATTGAAAAAATTATCGAAATAGAACTAATATTTATATATTTTATATATTATTATCTAAAATTGGCCATACTATATTATGGTATACCCATATTTCCGCTAGGTGATCTTTTATATAACATTTATTTCAAATTTAATTGAGCGGGATGATTAATAATATTATAAGATTTAGTAAGGTACTAATTAGGCACCTTACTTTAAAATCTGATTTTTAGTGTGCATCAGTATTATGAGAATAAAATATATATAAATGACAAGAATTATGAATCGTATTCAAGTCTTGTCTGGACCATTAAAATAAGTCCTAAAATAATATATATAGAAGTGATCGTATATAATTGTATATAAATAAATGATTGGCTATCGTTAAAATCATGGTTCGAGCAGTAATTCGAAGGATATTCATTATGTATATATATATATGAAATAAGTATTCTTGGTTAAGAAGAAGGTATTTCAAATACACGATTTCATTCCATCAATAGGTTTCTCTCTAATATTGGGTTACGTAGAATTCATATGATATAATTGGGCTATCTTATCACAATTCTATCGACTAATAATTCAACCAGAGTTTAAAGAGATTAATATAGATAGGAGGGAAACATTTGACCACAGATATATCAAATAAAGAATATTCCAACCCAAAAGTGGTAGTGAGATATAGTACTGATGATATGAGATTATGTGTTGAATATCTAAAGCCAAATGTAATGATAGTAGGTGATGTTTTCTAATATTGGGTTACATAGAATTCGTATGATAAATGTTAAATAATAAAAATGTAACCATCTTATGAATAAGAATAAGAATCAATGAAATACAATACAAAAAACAAATTCAATCATTATTCTACTATCTCTGAAAATTAAATATATAAATATAATAAAATAAAAATTTAATTAATTAAAAATAATACAATTATAAATAGTAAATAATGTATAAGTTTATATTCTTTATAAAGAGCAAACATAATTTAGATAAAATAATAAACATACATTTATATTATCTAATAATCATTTTAAAAACATATATAAATATATATAAATATATAGATACATAAATAATAAAATATATTTAAAAGTTATAGTAAACCAAATAATAGGAAAAAAACTAGACAACTAAATTATAATAATCATAAAACCTTAAATTAAAAAAATAACAATAAAATAAAAGTAAAAATTAGAATAATAATAATAGTATTATAAAAAATTAGATAGTTAACATTTTTAATAAGTCATGTTAAAAGTCAATTATATTATAAATCGGATAAAAGTTAAATAAAAGTATTTAATGAGTCAGCTAAAAGTCATAAACTAATATTGTCAACAATAACAACTAAATGTTATTTATTTATAATTTATATTTTTTTTATTATTTTTAGTTCCTATACAAATATTATTGTTATTTATCCAGGTATTAATAATTTTATTTCCGATATTAATTTACGTGTATTATATTATTAGTACTAGTATCTAATAATTCTTAAATATAGGCATTCGTATCTTTAAATTGATTTTTATTTTTTAATATAGATGATTCAATTTTACTATTATTAAACTTGTAACAAATTTATTATATTGTAATGGTTTAATATTATTACTATTTTAGTTTATTAATTTTAATTATATTCTCTTCTTCAATTGTTATATCTAATTTCTTTTTAAAGGTTAAGTAATTTGTATTTATTAAATAATAAACATATATATATATCTTCAATATCAATATCAATATCAGCTTGATTAATAATAGGCATACTGTAAGTCACAGATAAAACTATGTTTATATATGAATTGATTAGTTATAATATAGTTATAATATTATTAGCTATATAATATTAATTGACAAATATATTAATGTGAAATAGGAAATGTATATAAGAAAAATAGTCACAGTTCAATGATTTTAATAAATACTAAATTAAAAGTGATAATATATTTATTATAACAATTAATTAATTTGTAATACTTATATAAACGAATTTATTATATATTAATGCATATTGAATATTAAATTACACATATAATAAACATATATTTCACATCAATTAACATCAATTTTATTTTTAATAGTAACATTTTAAAACTTTATGATCTTATCAATTTTAGAAATATTTTAATTATATATAATCTTTTAAATAATAAATTTGTTAATGATATAACTGATTATTTTAAAGTTTATAGAAACAAACACCATTTATACCACTAATGAAAATAAATAGATTTAAAATAGAATATTTGTTAAAGGATCTACACTTTATAATTCAATAATGTTTAATAACATTTGAAGGGAATACCGCCTTTGAGAAAACTGCGAAAATCAAAAAAATAATTTAAAATTTGTTATTTAATATTATTAATTTATTATATATTATTTAGTATCTGTCAAAATATTGTCATTAAAAACGGCCTTAAAATAACATAAAAAGCATATTTTATGACATACCTTTTACAATAAATAATCTTGGATTATAATTATTTTGAAATCTACATGAATCATTTTATAATAATGCCTAAATATTGTAAATTTGTATACATATATATTTTGTCGATTTACAAAATTTAAAAACCAAATTGTCTATCTTTATTTATTCTTAATTATTATCATTGTAAACATATAGCATGTGATATATCAATAGAAAATATAATACACATACGCTATATTTGTCTTACTTCTTTTATAATATTTCACTTTGGAAATTTACATTTTTTCATCATTTTACCTTTATTTTAACTTATATTTATATTATTTACATATATTTATAGTTAATTAATTTATATATTAGTTTTATATCATTAGTATTATAAAATAGTAATTTGTATACCATTATTAACCTTTATATTAGATTTATATTTGAGTTTATTTTATTTATAATTTGGTTTTCAAATTATATTTTAACGTATATATATATTTATTTATATTACTTTTATATCAATAATATTTATTTATATTTAGTACTATTTAAATATATATTAATTAGTTATTATTAATACTATTATTAGTATTAATACTAATTAGTTTTATTTTATAATATTATCATTTATATTATAATATAATTATACTCTATAGAGTTATAGTTGTATTTATAATATTTATAATTTGTCACTATATTTTACACATCTATATATATATATTATTTTATAAATTATACAACAATATATTATTGATTTATTTTATCATATATGTAAACTATATATAATAACATTTATTTCTAATTACATATTGTATTTCATATATTATTTTATCATATATAATTATAATATATTGAATGTATATATTTACTAATACATTTGACAATTATTTATTCGATGTATTTTATATATCATTTTATAATTATTTATTGAATTTATACATGTATATATATTATTTTATAAACTATACAAAACTATTATTGCTTTATTTTATCATAATATATAAACTATACATAATATAATATTTTATTTCTATATACTACTATGATAATTATATAAACTGTATTTGCTTTATTTTATAATAGCAATTTTTACTTAGATATGTTTTACTAAGAATAATTATTTTGTAGTAACTAGATGAATATAAATGTATAGACAAATCTGTCATAGGTATCATAACAATTTTTTTTGCTATATGTAAATTTTTCAATATTTGTAAATATTATTGAAAAGAGACAATATTAGTAAATTAAAAAAAAATATTGGTATAAATATATTATACATAATAATTAATATATTTATATATGAAATAAATTATATTAAAAAAATATAAACACAATTGTAGCAGTATATATATATATATATATATATATATATATATATATGTATATTGTATACAATACAAAATAGATTGAATTCATTGTATAGTTTTACCTAAACATAAATTGTAATGGACCATTGTATTTCCTATCTATTAACATGTAAATGTATGAAATGGCATACGCACTGACGTATGCCCTTAATAACTAAACAATTACTCATACTCTAAAACTGAAGAAAGTATTAAAATCATTTTTTTATTAAATAGTATTCTAATAATTTTTTTTTATAAATATTAATTATTATAATTTTGAAAATTATATTTTGTTAATCATTTTAAAAATTTACACATTTTTATTATAAGCAGTATTACAAATAAAATATTAAAAATTTAAAAGTATTAAAAATTACAAATTATAAAAACTATAAATGGGAGTATAACTAGGATTATAATATTTAAAAAAAAAACAGTATTAAAATTATAAACATCCCAGTAAATAATTGTTTCGAAAATATAGTTTTAAAAACATGCATTTATTTATATATATAAAATATTTACATATAACAGATGAATGCATTATTTAATTCGAGTTCTTATTATAGATTATATTTAGGGAATATATTAGTAATCATTAAATATATAATTTAGTATAATATAATAAACATATAAACAATTATTAATGTCTTAAAAAAAATTATTTACATGTTTTTAAAACATTAAATATATGATTTTTGAAACATAAATGTTTTAAATATATTATATGCATGAAGTATTTAAAATATAATTTTAAATAAATCAACATATAACATTTATATTATTATAAATTTAATTTATATGCTATTATTAATACTATGTATATGAATGTTTTAAAAAAAAAGATTAATGTTTTAAAAAAATGATAATTTATATGTTTTTAAAACATTAAATAGTTAACTTTCTGAAACATACATGTTTTAAATATCTATATTCATGAAGTATATAAATCATAATTTTAAATTAATAAATACAACATTTATTTTATTATGTAAATGTTAAAACTTAAGTAGTCAGGTCTCGTTCGACATCTCGTTCACCAAGTTACTCGTCAAGAACACCACACAGTCAAGGTTTGTATGCATTATTATGTGAATATTGTTATTACAGTTTACGAATATTATTATTGAATATTATTATATTATATACCGGTACATGCCTGTACACACATACATATATATATATATATATTATATACCTGAATTATATATATATATATATATATATATATATATATATATATATACAAATTATATCATATTATATATAATGATATTTTTGTTATATAATATATTTATATATTATTTATAATATATAATTAAATTGTTAGAATATAATTATATAATTATATATATATATGTTATAAATTCAAAGTTGTAGATATATTGATTGACGCATCATGATATACATTGACATGCATTTAGAATTACGTAACATAAATGGATATATCTACATACAAATTTTAATCTAGATTTCGGTGTCACGCTCTTTGTTAATTGCATAGCCATAGCCATGTAAATGTTTGTTTTTCTGGTATTTTATATTTTTATCGTCTGTAAAGTAAATTTAGTTATTTTTCTATAGAATAAATTCTACTCGGTGAGATTGCCTCATTCTTCGTTCTGCATTTCATCGGGTAGGTACTATTATTATTATTATTATTATTATTATTATGTTATATTATTATTATGTTCAATAGTTATTTGTTTCGATTAATAAACTGTACCACTTTACTACACACACACATATATATATATATCAATATTGTTACCAAACATTTTCCAAAATAAAGATATTGCACTCCCTATCTATCTCTAGTACCTCGAAATGTAAATTTAAAATGAAAAAACAATATTAACACTAGATGGTGAAATAGTATATGAAATGTTAAATCATGTGATATTTTTATTTAAATTTCTTGTTTTCTAATTATATACATACATTTAAAATCATTACAATATAATACAATACATGTAGTTTTTTTTAATATTAGATTTATAACAATATATTTATCATTTATTTTATTTGTTTATATTAAATATAACTAATCAGTGTATTATATTATTATATAATTATATTATCATTTTAAAATCATGTAAATACATATTATAATACAATATACATGTATATTGTATATAATTTATTATTTACTATTACAATAAATATACAAATGTCTTATTATCTGAATAATACCGCTAGATGGCAATATCGAATTATTAGGTGACACAAATATACACAAGTGCAATATCTTTCCTTTGGAAAATCTTTGTTGTTACTATACCAATACACGTACTATAGTACATATATATTATATAGTATACGTACATCAATACGTTTGTTTTATTATATACACATCCCCATATAGATATTGTTAACATAACATTGTCGCACGTATTGCGTATTCTAGTACCTTATGAATACACACCCATGCGTCGCACATTGTGTCGCATATTACTGTATGCCGTCGCGCATGACCAACCCACGTGCAGACGGTTGATTATATATATATATATATATATATATATATATATAGATATCCGCCGCTGTATTGCAAACATCTATAAAGTACCCTTAATTCCCTTAATACATATAAATAAGCCTTGCCGCTATTCTTTCTATATATAGGCATACGCCTTATACAGCACATAAAGATTATACTTTAGTCAAACCACATACACGATATATATACCCCATAGACATTCATATTCCATACATAACTTAACAAATACTATTATTACATTTTCAGTAGTCCGACAATCTTCTGCCAGGACTCAATAGACATCTCGTTCATATTAGGTTTATTTGATCGATCTCCTAGAATTTTACTAAATCAGAAACCAGTTTGATATCCGCCATGAACATTTTTCATAGTTAGTAAATTATTAATTTCAAAAATACTATATAAATTACATACATATATGAATACTACTATACTTAGTAGTGTAATAAAGATCAGTATTATGCATGTATTTTTTTCATATTTAATTTTGTTCCATTATTTAACATATGTCCTAAATTGGTATAGACTTTGAAATTATCAATCATTACATGTTTTTTATATTTCAGAAAGACTATTCAAATTGGAAATTGGCCAGGAACGATTAATTGAAATAAACACAAATATAGAGATTATTTTTCTGAATCAAATGAAAATATTATCGAAATGTAAAGATAAGAAATAAGGTACAAAATAAAACTATATATACCTAATATCTTATTTTAATAATAACTCATTTATAGGTCAATATTTCTGTGGAATAATACAAATTATGTAATTTGTAAAATATATTATTTGTTATTTGTTATATATAAATAAATATTTTCTATCAAAGTCTATTTGATTCTTTGTTTTTAAAACATTCGTATATATCAGTTTCAAAAACTAACAAATAATTATATTTTTGAAACATTAATGTATGTAAGTTTTAGAACCATGTCAAATAACTAGCCATGAACTAGGTTTTAAAAACATAAATTATTGTTTGTTTTAAAAACTTTATTTGGAAACAATTATTTACTGGGTAACTTTATTACATATTATTATTATTATTATTATCATATTTAGGTACAAGTACCTGGGTAATTGTAGAAGCATTACTGCTTGTCGAGACAATTACCCTTAATTTAACTTGTTGACAGATATCAAATAATTTAATTACATTATACAAATATAATGGAATGTGAATATTGTGGAATATAAAATATATATAATAATAATAAGGTTGACTTCCTGTTTACACTAAGATAAATATAATATGATAAAATTGTGATATCTGTCAACTCGTTATTGATTAATTCATCATTTAATAATTAAATAAACTATAAGTTAAATATAAAAATAAATAAAATTAGTGTAGGTATAAAAAAATAAAAATACAAAAACATCATTAAAATAATTTAAATTTCGATACTAAATAACAATTCGAATATAATAAATAAACAGATGAGGAAACTATACTGAACAATAACAACAAACTAAGATTTATAAAAAAATATATAAATAAAAATTATATAGAAGTCAAAAGTGATAAAAAATAATTTTCAATAAATGTCATTTGAATATAAATAAAATAACTATTTATTAATTTGTATATGAGTATAATTTTTATATAGAAGTCTAAAATTATTAACAACAAAATATTGTATTATAAAAGGCAGTAAGAAGATTAACATTATTATTATTTATTTATTTTTTTTTATTTTATTTTTTTTTAAAGTTGTTATTTTTATATAAAGGTCAAGTTAAAAACAAATTATTTTATTAAAGTCATTACAAAATATTTTGTAAGGATTTTTAAAATTTGTATATAAAGGTCAAGTTTAAAATTATAACTGAGAACAAAAGAGCAAAACAATGAGGATCATTTTTATTTAAAAGTTTAAAAGGATTAAAAAAAATATATATTTTATTATAAAAGTCAATAAGAATAAAATGATTATTTTTTTAAAGTTTGTTATTTTTATATATAGGTCTAAAGGGTAAACATAGTTATTTTACTAGAAGAGTAATAAAAACAATTTTTATATAAATGTCAGGTTGAAAATTATAACATAAAAGAAAAGATATAATATTTTTTTTTTATAAATGTAAATGTTTGAATTATTGGATTAATTGTAATTATCGATGAATTTGTCATGAATTTTTTTTGCGAAAATTGATTTTGATTTTGATTTTTTTATTTCAGAGTTTATATTATTCCATGTTTTTGGTCCATTAAAAACTAAAGAAAATAATAAGAAATTTTTTCTGCATAATTCTATTTCAAAAATTAAGGAATCACGAATATTATATATTATATTTTTATTTTTAAAAAATAATGATGAAGACGAGTAGAATTTATTGTACATGAATATACTAGTGTTTTTTTCAACAAGGTCACAACATTTAAGAGTATTTATATTTTTAAATAAAATATTAGTATGGTCATGAATTTTTTTATTACAAATTATTCTCAACATTTTTTGTTTGTTGTAACAGGATACAATTTGTATTAGATACATATGTATTGCCCCATATTATATTAGCATAATTAATTAAAGGAAGGAATAAAGATTTATATATCATTGTTAGAGCTTTGAAATTTAATAATCTTGCGACTTTACTAGTTATCTAGATTATTTTATTCAGTTTAGCTCTTAGATATGTAATATGATATTTCCAACTTAGTTTGTTATCAATAATTATACCAAGAAATTTTATTATTGTTACCCTTTTTATATTATTTTTATTTATTTGTATATTCATGTTATCTTTACAATTAAATAGAATGTAATTGGTTTTATCAGTATTCAATGATAACCGGTTATCAATAAACCAATTATTTAATTTTGATAATTCCATATTTATATTTCTTGATAATGAAACAATTGAACTATCATCAATAACTAATGTGGTATCGTCAGCAAACATGGTAAATTTAAATATATTAGATGCATTTACTAAATCATTGATATATATTACAAATAAAATAGGTCCAAGAATAGTTCCTTGGGGTACTCCACAATTTATAGTAGCTATGTCTGAGTATACATCATTATATAATACAATTTGAGATCGATCAGATAAATAATTTGTTAACTATTTTAGTGGTATACCACGGATGCCAATATTTTCTAACTTTTTAATTAAAATTGAATGGTTTACCGTATCAAATGCTTTTCTGAAATCAATAAAGATAGATGCACATATTTTATTAGAATTAATACTTTTGGTAATTTGTGATTGCAGATTAAATATTGCATCAGTTGTATTTAATTGTTTACGAAATCCATATTGTGAATTATTTATAATATTGTGTTTTTCTAAAAAGATTATTATTTTTGTGTAAAATATTTTGTCAAGTACTTTAGAAAATTGATTAGTTAACGATATTGGTCTATAGTTATTAAAATCATGTTTATTTTTATTTTTATAAAATGGTACAACTTTTGCTGATTTTAACGATAATGGTATTATACCGGATGAAAAAGATTTATTAAAAAGATACAGTAACGGGTGTAGTATATATGGAGATATGATTTTAAGAAAGTCCATATTAAAATTAAAAGTATCTAGTGATTTTTTCGGTTTAAAATTGTTAAAAACATTTATTAAATCGTTAGAAGTGATGGGAGATAAAAAAAAACTGGAATTATTTGGGATGTTAAGATATTTGATAAAATTGTTGGTTTCTGTTTTTTCTATTGATGAATATAATTTTTTCCAATATTACTAAAGTAAGTATTGAATTCGTTTGCAATTGATTTAGTATTAGTGATTATATTATTATCTAAATTGAAAGAGTTGCAAAGGGGAATGTATGTATTTTATATAAGTCCATTTATTGTTTTCCATGTATCTTTTAAATTGTTAGCATTATCTATAAGTTCAGAATAATATTTTTTTTTCAGAATCTTAATTTTTGTTGTTAAATTGTTTGTATACGCTTTATACAAAATTAATGATTCAATAGTATTTGATTTTAGATATTTATAATATAATTTTTGTTTTTTTCTGCATTGTTTTTTATTTCGATTGTAATCCACGGATTAAGTGATTTCATTTTTGTTTTAATTTTCTTTTTTGGACAATATTTATTAAATTTATCTACTACAAAATTTTGAAATAAATTCCATGATATTTCCATATCATCACATTCAATAAAATTCCAATTTACTTCTGATAAAAAATTACAAAGTAAATTTAAATTTGATTCACTTGTATTGTTAATTAGTTTATAAATTAGTTTTTCATGTTTCTTAACTTTATTTGATATTATAGTGAAAATAGGAAAATGATCTGATATATCTGATATTATTATACCTGAATTAACATTTGCAAGGTCATTGTTGTAGAATATATTGTCGATAATTGAAACATTATCTTTATATATATATATATATATATATATATATTAATATTGTTACTATACCAATACATGTACAATAGTATACATACATCAATACGTCTGTTGTATTATATATACATCCACATATCAATATTGTTAACATAATATTGTCGCACGTACTGCATACCTTAGTACCTTATGAATACGCATACATGCGTCGCACAATGTGTTGCATATTACTGTATACCGTCGCGCACGACCAATCCACGTGCAGACGGCTGACTATATATATATATATATATAGATATCCGCCGCTGTATTGCAAACATCTATGAAGTCCCATTAATTCATTTAATAAATATAAATAAGCCTTGATACTATTCTTTCTATATACATGCATACGCATTATGTATGCACATAAAGAATATGCTTTAATCAAACTACATATACTATACCCAGTATTCAATACTCGTGTTTAACTTGGATCAAACTGGGAAACTGGGGGAAACTGGGGGAAACTGGGGGAATCTGGTCCAAACTTGGATCTAGGTGGTGTACACTTGGATCATATGTAACTAGTTGAAACTTGGATCATTATACAACATTTTGATCCAAGTTATTTTTTTAAACTGGTGTAAACTGGGGGAAACTGGGGGAAACTGGGGGAATCTGGTCCAAACTTGGATCTAGGTGGTGTAAACTTGGATCATATTTAACTAGTTGAAACTTGGATCATTATACCACAGTTTGATCCAAGTTATTTTGTTAAACTGGTGTAAACTTGGATTTAGCTGATCCATATTTAACTAGTTAAAACTTGGATCATTATACCACAGTTTGATCCAAATTTTTTTTTTAAACTGGTGTAAACTTTGATTTAGCTGATCCATATTTAACTAGTTGAAACTTGGATCATTATACCACAGTTTGATCCAAGTTATTTTTTTAAACTGGTGTAAACTTGGATTTAGCTGATCCATATTTAACTAGTTGAAACTTGGATTATTATACCACAGTTTGATCCAAGTTATTTTTTAAACTGGTGTAAACTTGGATTTAGCTGGGATTTAGCTCGAGTTAACTTGGATTTAACTCGAGTTAAATTTGGATTTAACTCGAGTTAACTCGAGTAAACTTGGATCTAGCTGGTGTTAAACTTGGATTTAACTCGAGTTAACTCGAGTAATCTCGAGTTAAACTTGGATCTAGCTGGTGTAAACTTGGATCATATGTAACTAGTTGAAACTTGGATCATTATACAACAGTTTGATCCAAGTTATTTTTTTAAACTGGTGTAAACTGGGGGAAACTGGGGGAATCTGGTCCAAACTTGGATCTAGGTGGTGTAAACTTGGATCATATTTAACTAGTTGAAACTTGGATCATTATACAACAGTTTGATCCAAGTTATTTTTTTAAACTGGTGTAAACTTGGATTTAGCTGATCCATATTTAACTAGTTAAAACTTTGATCATTATATCACAGTTTACTTACTTACTTACTTATGTTAGCTCTCGCTCGAATTTTCTTTTCCTTTATACTCCAAACATCTCTGTCAAACATCATCGTCTTTATCTCATGTATATCGTCTAGTCCTATGTCTTCTCTTAGATTATCTACACAAGTGATGGTTTTGCGACCTCTTCTTGCACTACCATTTGTCGGTTCCCAAAGGATAAGTTTATGAGCCATTTCGTCCTCTAGCACAATGTACTATCATGTTACATCATATCATACTTTCAGACCACCGTACTGTCACGTTATATCATATTGTAATGTCACATTACATCATATCATACTTTCAGCACATCGTACTGTCATGTTATATCATATTGTAATATCACGTTACATCATATCATACAAATAATACAAATTTAATACAAATAATATTATTTATAACCTTCGAAGTGTATTTATTTACTATTTCAAACCTTCGAAGTGTATTTATTTACTATTCAAAATCTTCAAATACTTAATTTAACTATATGAAAACTTTGAATACACGATTTAATACAAATAATACTATTTATAACCTTCAAAGTGTATTTTACACATTATAAATGAATAATTTAACTATTAGAAAACTTTGAATACTAAATTTAATACAAATAATATTATTTATAACCTTCTAAGTGTATTTATTTACTATTTCAAACCTTCAAATACTTAATTTAACTATATGAAAACTTTGAATACACGATTTAATACAAATAATATTATTTATAACCTTCGAAGTGTATTTATTTACTATTTCAAACCTTCAAAATGAATAATTTAACTATTAGAAAACTTTGAATACACAATTTAATACAAATAATATTATTTATAACCTTCGAAGTGTATTTATTTACTATTTCAAACATTCGAAGTGTATTTATTTACTATTTCAAACCTTCAAATACTTAATTTAACTATATGAAAACTTTGAATACACGATTTAATACAAATAATATTATTTATAACCTTCTAACTGTATTTATTTACTATTTCAAACCTTCAAAATGATAATTTAACTATTAGAAAACTTTGAATACACGATTTAATACAAATAATATTATTTATAACCTTCGAAGTGTATTTATTTACTATTTCAAACTTTCAAATAATTAATTTAACTATATGAAAACTTTGAATACATGATTTAATACACATAATATTATTTAAAACCTTCAAAAAATAATACTATTTGAAACCTTCGAAGTGTATTTATTTTTTATATGGCACAACAATGTCTATAAAACTAATATAAGATATCAATATATATATATATATATATATATATATATATATATATATATATATATATATATTCTGTATATTAATTTTACATTCCTATATTTGTTTTACATATTCTCATATTTATTAATTTAATTCAACTTACAGAAGCTGTATCCCAAATACATAAGGAAGTTACTACGACGGAAACTACTAATATTATAGACAAATTTTTAAAAAATAATAAAAGGGTTAAAAAATAAATTAATGTTTTACATTTTGTATTTATTAACAATTATATTAATTTAACTCAAATTAAATATAATATATTCATATTTAGTAGTAAAATAATAAATATTAGTATAGTATTATTATTATAATATATATTGAAATATATTTTAATTTATAAACATAAATATTTATTTTATGTATATATTCTTTGAACGTTATGCTAACTTATAAATAAATAAACTGATTTCTGAAAACTTCCTTGGATTTAACCGGTCATGAATTTGTATTATCCTCTATTCTTCTTGATGTAAGCTATAATTAATTATATTATAGTTATTTTAATATTGCTAACTTATTTAATTTGGATTAATCTCGAGCTGAACTTGGATTGAACTTCATTTGTCTCGAGTTGAACTTGGATTTAGATCGATGTAAGCTGCATTTAACTTGAGTAAACTTGGATTTAACTCGAGTTAACTTGGATTTAACTCGAGTAAACTTGGATTTAACTGGGATTTAGCTAGAGTAAAACTGGGATTTAACTCGAGTTAACTTGGATTTAACTCGAGTAAACTTGGATTTAACTCAGTAAACTTGGATTTAACTCGAGTTAACTTGGATTTAACTCGAGTAAACTTGGATCTAGCTGGTGTTAAATTTGGATTTAACTCGAGTTAACTCGAGTAAACTTGGATCTAGCTGGTGTTAAACTTTGATTTAACTCGAGTAATCTCGAGTTAAACTTGGATTTAACTCGAGTTAACTCGAGTTAAACTTGGATCTAGCTGGTGTTTAAAGTGTTACCAAATTACCGAGCTAAACACGAGTTTTAAACTCGAGATAAATCCAAGTTAAACACGAGTTTTGAATACTGGGTATATATATACCCCATAGACATTCATATCCCATACATAACTTTATAAATACTATTATTACATTTTTAGTAGTCCGACAATCTTCTGCCAGGACTCAATCGATATATCGTTCACATCAGGTTTATTTGATCGATCTCCTGGAATTTTACTAAATCAAGAAACCAGCTTGATAACCGCCATGAACATTTTTCATAGTTAGTAAATTATTAATTTCAAAAATACTATATAAATTACATACATATATGAATACTACTATACTTAGTAGTGTAATAAATATCAGTATTATGCATGTATTTTTTCTTATTTAATTTTGTTCCATTATTTAACATATATCCTAAATTGGTGAAGTATTTTTATGTGTAGTAATATTATTTTTCTGAATCAAATGAAATTATTTTCGAAATGTAAAGATAAGAAATAAGGTACAAAATAAAACTATATATACCTAATATCTTATTTTAATAATAACTCATTTATAGGTCAATATTTCTGTCGAATAATACAAATTATGTAATTTGTAAAATATATTATTTTTTATTTGTTACATGTAAATAAATATATTCTATCAAAGTCTATTTGATACTTTGTTTTTGAAACAATCGTATATATCAGTTTCAAAAACTAACAAATAATTTTATTTTTTAAACATTTATTTATTTTAGTTTCAAAAACTAACAAATAATTATGTTTTTAAAACATTCGTATATATCAGTTTCAAAAACTAACAAATAATTATATTTGTTAAACATTTATTTATGTCAGTTTTAAAAATTAACAAAATATTATGTTTTTAAAACATTCAAATATGTAAGTTTTAGAACCATGTCAAATAACTAGCTTTCATTATTTTCATATGTGATTAACCTTTTATTTGATCATTTCATTTTATTTAATATTACTATGATTTTATTATTATGTTTATCATTATTATTATTTTATTATTTTATTTGAATGTTAATGATGATATGATATTGCACATACTGTTAGAAGGTTTCGAATCAATACATTTGATCGCTTTCACCAATACTACTACGTTTTTTATAAACTTTATTCATTCATTCATTCATTAATTCATTCATTCATATATATTAAAATAGAACAACATTTAATTCAATATTGAGGTTATATGAATACACTAATATGAACGTTTTTCTAGTAAATATTATTTCGATATTACAGCGAATCGTATATTAGTATTGGATGACATGTATACATTATTAATATGTTATTTAAATAATATCATCTTATATTATATATTATGGGAGGAATATATATATATATATGCTATGCACACACACACACACACACACACACATATATATATATATATATATATATATATATAACTGCCTGTGTGGCTCAGTGGCTAAGGCGTCAAACACACAAACAGTAGGACACGGGTTCGACCCTCGTCCGGACCATTAATTAATTTTATAAAATGGGTCTTAAAATATTATTTAGAAGTGATCTTATATAATTGTGTATAAGCAAATGATCGGCTCTCGTTAAAACCATGGATGCCTTAACATAAGAGCGGCTTCGAAGGGACATTAGAGCCATATATGGTTATAAGTTAAAACTTCATCTAAGTTCCTGGATGGGATGAAAGGACTCCACCAAAAAAAAAATAAAAAAAAATAAAAATAAAAAAATATGAAGAATGGTTTTAAGTTAACTATATGTAAATGTAATCCATTTATAATGAGGTATCTTTTTTTGGTATTTCTATATCAGTTAAGGGAATAAGTACAAATTAAGATATACTAAAGTAATTATATATTGGCCTAAACCATTTTTCTTCGTGTACATGTTCTGACCATTTATCTGACCACTACCTTCAATTCTTTAAACATTCTCCTTCTACTAAATACTTAATCTACTATAGAAATATTAGAATCATTATTAGAATATTATATTGAACTTGTATTTATAATCTTATATATGTTATCAAATACCATCATACCCTTTGATAACCTAAATCGATATATCTCGTCTTCTCTTATTTCTCATATTAAATCACATTATGCTATTCTCCATTTATCATCCCCTTATTTTTCTTCTCATATTTCTGAAATGATCGTTAAGGTAACTTGAGCGTAGGATAAACTAAATAAGTTGTAATTAATATCACTGAAATTTACTTACTATGACCATAAATGTAATTCTTGCGGCATCAACTCAAGAATGATTTTTAAAAATATTAATAGAATCATTGGAAGTAATATTAAACCAAAACATAATATTATAACTTATTCTTTAATGTTACTTCATATGTTAAATACTTAACTTCAAAAAATCCAGTATTTCTGATTGTATTAAATTATTGTTATATTTTATTGAAACTGCTCTGAACCATATTGTTGTATATTATTTCTCCTTTTAAATTTTGTATTAACTTAGTGTTTATTAAACTAAATTAACTGATTGATAATTCGAAAATCTCTGATTCATTATTAATTAATTTTATAATATATATATATATATATATTTTAAATAAACTATTATTAGTATTAAGATATTATGTATTTATTAAATATTATCTTGTAGGTAGATATTTCGTAAACTTCTTTATCTAAATTGTATAATGTATTATTAAAATATAAATATTTGTTTAAAAATGTTATTACATATATAGATATATATATATATATATATATATATATATATATATATATATATATATATATATATATATATATATATTTATAAGTAGTATAAACATGCTGCTATTTTAATATATATATATATTAAATTAAAAATATCGCATATTAATAGAGTATATTCATAACTAATGGTTTATACTTTTTATGTTAATATTCCATTAACCATTATAATATTTAACACATTTAACCCTTTAACCGCCGGAGGCGCGGAACAGCTCAGTGGGCATTTCGTCGAAGGCGCAAGACATAGCGAAAAATACTTAACTTATAATATCATAATTACGTATTTTTAATATCAAAGAAAAATATTATATGTATGTAATAATTGTATAGATTAAAATGCTTTACACAATAAATAAGATACTTTGAGGGCATTATATTCTACTTTTGTAAATAAATACACTTTATAGACTCTTTTCATAATTAATTATTTAATTATTAATAAATAATCAATTATATTATGTCTTATTATATAATTAAAAAGTATCATAGCTAATTTAAACTTCAAATTATAATTTTGATTACATTAGAAACAAAACATTCCGTTAAACCACTGCTTTTTTAATACACTTAAAAAAATAGTTCCAATACTTTAATAAAACATCTTTAATCGATCTAAATAAATCAATACAAAATAATTCATAAAAGAAATATTTATATTATATAGTATACTTATTTTTACTATATAATTATCAATTTTTCATATTATTTTATAATACTTTTACGAGTTTATGCAAAAATAATCGCGTAGTGATATGCACTAACATTTCCTATATGGAAAACGGTTAGGATTTAGTGAAATTCAGTCTTTCATATTTTATTTTTATCCTGAATGCATCGTCAATTTTTAAATTGTTTATTATGACTTCTAAAATTAGCTTATGGACTTATAACGATATTAACGATGTTGAATTTGATTGTAATACTCAGGAAATAGCGTATTATGTTAGTATTATAATTATTATTGTATTCTAAATACATGTTTTTAATCATTTTAGATATTAATAATATATTTTGTAAAATAAATTGTTTATTTTTATTTATCAATTTTATTTTTATAATTATATATATCTAGGTATTATTCCCTATATTATACTTTATGTATTATATCTAAATTATTAATTAACTTATTATAATTAATAGATAGTATGTATTAACATACAATTTTATATCTTATGATACATATATTTTATGATATGTAATATTTAAATTAAAATCAAATATACAAATAAATATATTGACAAGTTGTTGACAAGTTGTTTCTAATGTAAATATATTTTAAATTAGGATTGCGCTACGGATTCAGAAGATGATTATGTCTCACAAGTGACGGAATTCAACAAGATAACGTTATTATAATATTTTAATTAAAATATATTGTATAAGTTATACAGTATAAATAATGATATATTAGTGAAACTATTTATATATAAATTTACAATAGAAATTCATATTTTTATAAATTTAAAATGATCTAAAATTGGGGGTCTGTCTGAAACGGCGACAATATTTATATAAAGTGTTATATTTAATATAATATATAATGATACTGTTATATACATATTATAGTAGATTCTACTTGTAATTAAATAGTTTTCAGAAAATATATACAACTCCTACGTACTTACGATATTCGCATTGTAATTAAGTAATTTCAAACTTAATATTTATAATATTTTCGAAAATGAATTTTTAGGAAAATAACGTATTAGGACCACTACTCTACTAATTTACGTATCGTTGTGTTATATTAATATACACATAATATATTGCTTCTACTTGGAATTAAATAGTATTTCTGAAACTATATAAAACTCCTATATACATACAATATTATGTATATTATTTTAAATATTGTCACCATTTCAGACTACTCATCTAAAATTGTATATATTAATAATTATAGTACTTGTAAATTAAATAATTAATTACAAGTTGTAATTAATTTTTGATTATATATAACATAGAAATAAATAATCTATAATTATGTATATTATCCATAAACTAAATTAAAACGTGATATTAATATTATATATAACAAATAATATAAAATCTAATATATAGTTTGTTGCTAATCAACACAATCTATTATTTAGTATACTATCCTAGATGAATTTTGAAAGTTGTGAAGAGGATTACTAGCTTATCTAAGTATATTATAATGTAATAAATGTAATAAAATATAACATTAAAATGTAAATTAACATGACATAATAAAATTAATTTATTTATGTATAAATTTATAGAAATTAAAGTTTTAATTTATTATAATTTAAAATTGTATATATTATTTATCAATCAAATACATGACATCATAATTATACCAGAAAAAGGAGATAGATGAAGAAAAAGATTAGGAATAGAAATAATAAGATGCTGAGATATCACTGAAATCTTAACGTTAGTAGCATACTTTTTAATAATGTATGTGTATAAAATGTGGTTACATGATCAAAAGCTTCGTAATTTGAATGCCGAAAAAATTGTTATAATTATTCTAATTAGTGATTTTATGATAATGTAACTCTACATAAATATATAATATATTATATATAGATATCTCAATCACGAGAATGTGTCGTAAATATTGTTTAAATTAAAATAACGTGTACTATTTGTTTATATTTAGTATTTATACTAATATTAAAAATTAGTATGGATATACAAGTATGATACACGATTAATCGTATACTAATATATTATATTAAATATATATTAAATATATAATAACATACTATAATACTATACATGTATGCCATTCATATATACATTTATACAATCATTATTTCAAATTTTTTAAATAGCGAACATTGTGACCATAATCCATCATATGTATAGATAATGTATAATAGTAATTGTATATATATAACTTATTAATTACATTATTTTTAACTGTTAATATTTGGGAATTGTAAATGTTTCCAAAAAGTTTGAGCGCCATGTGTTTGGTACTTTGTAAATAAATAATGCCTTAAAAAGTTACCATATCAATGCATGCATATATGACACATTATAATTACTAATTAGTCTATAAATATAAACTGAATACATTCATATACATTATGTAATTGAGTATAATACATACTGTATGTAGCATACACTATTCTAATGTGATATATCATAGAAAAAAATATATATATGTAAACAAGTATTTCTAATTTTTATATTGTTTACATAAATGTTCAAATAATGATCGCAATGATAATTTCTATATATCTATAAGTATTATAATATTAATAATACAATGTTAGACATCAATATTAGCAAATTTAAGTGTATACTCTTTATTTATAAATGTTTACCCATGCTCAAAACATTTCTGAAATAACTAGAAACAGTTTCAGACAAGTTTATCTACTTTTTTAAATCTATATAATTTCATATTAGGAACGATACCTTCCTCATGGATGGATAGAAGAAATGCCACAACATCAAGGGATTACTGTCGTGTCAAGCTGCTAAAGAGGTCGCCTGTCGTATAAATATGTGCCATGATTTTCTAAAGAGTTGTCTTTCGTGTCGTGATCGTGCATGCAAAACCGACCACCAAAAAGGGGTGTTAACGAAATCATACCTATAAGCAAATGCGTTTTCTGGATACCTATGCTACATAATTGTTTTGTGTAAATTGTAAAACCATCTTCTAGATTATACTCTTCCGTCTATTAAATACTCTTTTTTTTAACATATATATATATATATATATTTCCATATCCTATTATAATTGTATATGTAATAAAATCTTATATTCTAAATTTAAATTGATAGTTTTTTGTTGTTCAATTCATTATGATACATATTTTATAGTAGTAAAATAGTTTATTTCAGAAAAAAAGAATATTTAATTAAATAATTCCATTGAACATACCATATTAAGTATATAAACCATATACAATAATAATTATATAGATTATGTAAATATTATTCCACTAATTTTAGTAATTTATTTTTTTAAGAAATGATACGATTTTATAATAGGTATAACTTATTGATTATTTGATATAATATAACATTTTAAAGAAGATTATTATAAAGTAATATAATTACTATATCTTATTAAATATGATTGTTCTATAAAAGTTTACTAATTCAAGAGTATTAAGTATTTAAAATAAACAATTAATAATTATAAAATATATATTGTAATTTATTTATTTTTATTAAAAAAATATAACATTATTGTAATATCTATCCTTGGATATTAAATTATATTTAAAAAATATTAGATATTCTTAAAAGGTATTTTATTATCTTTAAAATAAACTTAACTTGTTATGTTAAGAAATCAATATTTCATATAGAAATTTATATTTAGAAATTTATACTGATAAATGTAAATCATATATAAAATACACAAAAATGTTAAAATATTCAAATACTATATTGTAGATAACTTATTGAATAATTGATAAAATACTATATTTCTTATAGATTATTATTAAGTAATATAATTACTATAACTTATTAAATATATATGTATTATAAAATTACACTTATTAAATAAAATAATTACAAATTATTTATTGACCTTAATTTAAAAAAAAAAAAAAAAAAAAACCATATTGATTTTAATATATATCATTGGTTATTGATTTATATTTAAAACTTTTATGATATTCTTAAAGAGTATTTTATTATCTTTAAAATAAATATAACTTCTAATGTTAAGAAATCAATATTTCATATAGAAATGCGTATTTGAACATTTATACTACTAAATATGAAAAATATACAAAATAGCACGGCGCTCTAACAACAGGAATTCATATTTATGCAGCTGTTAATGTGTTAAACACTGTATTTTATAATTTAATTATATTAAATAAATGAATACTTAAATATAAATAGAGTAGAGTAAATTAGTATAACTCTAAGTTATATATCCTAGATTTAACTAAACATTGTTATTAACAAATTTACAAATAACTATAACATTATATGTAACATTTATTATGAGTAATATGATTAATTAATTAATATATATATATATATGAAGTCTGGGCTCTGTTAAGTGATTCTAGACTAGTTTTTAAAACTGGTTTCAAATATGTGATTAATTTTTTGAAAATGTTATGATATTCAAAAATATAGGAAAAATTAAGAACATTTGCGGAAATATAATGAATTTATTTCAATAGTGTTTGGTATATTTTAATATATAATGATTCAAAATAATAATGAATATTGATAATAATATAATAATCATTGATTACAATATTATTTCAATGATATTGTTCTATGCTAAGTCTTTATATCCCTTTTTTATCTGATTATCGAGAAAATGCTTAATAATTTACTCTAGTGTTAGTCAGATCTTAATTCAATATATCTCATACATAAATCAACATTTGTGTTGCTTATTATATCAATATGTGTTGGTCCATTATAAATTCCCTTCTTAACTTAGAGTATATATTATTTGGAAATCTTTGTTGTAAATGATAAAAGCATGCCCTAGGGAGAGCTCTCCCAATGCATTTACAAAACTATTCATTAATCTAAGTGTAATCTGTAATGGAGGTAATGGGATATTTGTAATATATATATATATATATATATATATATATATATATATATATATATATATATATATATAACATGCCTATATTAATAAGCAATTGTGACTTGCATGAACCAGGCTAAAATAAAGAAATGCTATGTTACTGACAAATCACGTTATGAACAATGATTAGCATATATACTAATAGGTATAAATAGGAACTACTATTTCATAAAAAAAAGTAAACATGGACATTTTGTGTATCATGCTTATAATCCAAAAAGTATCGATATAACCTTATATAAGTCAACACATATGTTCCAAGTATGATCATTGTATATAGATGAATCAAGTAGAATATAAATGTTGCTATATTTTCCAGTCAATTGTAGAGTATATCCTATGATAAAAAATACAACATTATTACTATTATAGAGAAATATTGAAAATGGAATAACATTACTATGTAATACTTTTCACAATACCAATGGATATTTTGATATTTTAATGTATGTTTATTATATATATATATATAAATAAATATACTTATTATATTTATATTTATATATATATATATATATATATATATATATATATATATATAATCGTACTAGATTTGGTAGACATTTATTTCAGATTATAAACAATTGGTAGATATGATTATTTGGAAGATAATGTCGTGTCCACAAAATATATAATGCAATAATTTATCACTTTTGGTATACATTTGACTTATAATACAATTTATTTGAAAATATATATGAACTATTTTTAAATATTATTTATTAATTATATTACAATCTAGAAAATACGTGAGTTTAAATAATTATTGAATTAGCACTCTATATTTCCTATATATATTAAATAGTAATATATATATATATATTTGAAAATTTCAGAACATTTTCTATATTTTACAATTATTTCACAAATTTGTAAAGTGAAATAAAAAAAACTTTCTGATCTGATAAAACTAATTACATATTTATAGTCAGTGTAAAAACCTAGTCTAGAAAATATTTATGAAACCCAAACCTCAACAATCATGTCAATCAGTATAATATACGAACAAGTTTAATACTTATTTAATTCGGACTGATCTATAAAATAAATATATTAATATTAAATTAATATTAAATTCATAAATTTATATATATAATTAAATATTACAATTAATAAGTTCACTATGATTAATATACTTATAATTTAATTTATTTATCTACATATATATATAGTTAACAATAATTTGTTAGTTATTGAACATAGTGATATTTATGTAAATAATAATATCATCTAGTAATAGATATTTTTCATAACACATAAAATTGCATATATATAATTATGCTATATAGATTATATTATTATATATTATATACTTATTTATTATAAATTATTTAATTATTTAAAATCGATTGAATATTATAATATTTTACTAATGTAATATATAATATATACTAATAATTAACAATATACATATTTTATTAATTATATTTTCCTTGAAAATGTTAAAGGAAAATTTTAATTATATTAATATAATTAATATAATTAAATATAAAATATTAACATTTGTCACGCATAATCTTATATTAATATGCATTACTATTCAATTTGTTTAAAAATAATATTTAATTTCTATAAATTTAATATTATATATATATATATAATATTAAATTTATATATAAATTTAATATATATATATATTTATATTTATACATATAATTATGAACCTTTATCATATACGCTATCACACTGATTTACTCTGTTGTCTACGTAAGTAATATTAAATAAAATATAAACGTACACATTACTTGATAATTAAAAGGAAATGTAATATATATATATATATATATATATATATACAGATTATACTATATCTTCATAATTTAATTAAATAATTTATCGTAACATATATATATATATATATATAGAATATACATTGGTATATAGTCAATTGATATCTCAGTATTCAAGTGACAGAAGAAATGTAGTTTATATATCAATTTTTTGAGATATGGAATTATTATTATATATATATATATATATATATATATATACATATGTATACAATCAAAACATCACTTTTAAAATTATTAACTTGATGGATTTCTGAGATATAGAAAATAAGATATCGATGGTTGAATATATTTCTATATTCGAATAGTTTATAAGAAATACTATACACTATTTAATTTATATGAATATATACCTATATATTATATATGCATTTTAAAAATATTAAATAATAAAAAGTTAGAATTAAAGTCTGAATGAATACATTTATTTAAAAATAATGATTAGGTATCATTTAAATTGTTATAATTAATGTCATATAACTTTTTTATAAATAAATTATTAATTTCATATATTAAAATCAATAATATAGTATATATATATATATATATATATATATATATATATATATATATATATATATATTATAATAATAATTTTATAATATTTTATATAATCATGCATATATACATAAAATAACTATATAATATGTGTATTATATTAATATATATATATATATATCATTAAAAAAACTCAATATTAAAATAATATCAATAATATATCGTTTATTTTAGTTAAGTTGTTTAATATAATTTTATATATTTAAATCGAATATTTATTTATAAGTGCTATTATTTAAAGATAGTATTTTATTTATATATAATTTAAATTATATTTAAATATGCAATGCAGTTTTGCTCTTTCTCTAGAATTGCGTCAGCCAGATGGAATACACTGCCGTACTATTTACGTAAATTGAAGTCACCGCGTACTGTTGCGTATTGTTTCAAAAACTATCTAAATTAACATATGTATTGATCTTGATCCTGAATCTAATTTTATTTATTATTTAGCTATTTTATTTGTATATTCAGTTTTTATTTGACTATTTTGTTTATTTTGTGTTGTTTATTTATTTTGTTTCCACACCAGTGAGGGTAATTGTTTTACCATATGGTGTTAAAATAAACTATCCAATCTAATATATATATATATATATATATATATATATATATATTTATCTTTATTAATATTAATATTATTTATTACATATTAATCATTAATATATATATATATATATATATATATAACCTTTATTAATCTTAATATATACTAGATATGAGCCAATAAGTAATATTATAATAATAATGGGATAACCAATTGCTTCTTTCATACCATATTCTGAATTATATATTTATATACATTTAATACAATTTATTAATATATGAATATATACATGTTGTTTAAAATAATATAATATATATATATATATATATATATATATATATATAAATATAAAAATAATATTGAAACAAATGTTACGTTCCTATTTTAAATGTAGATACATTTTTTCCATTTAGTAAATTCTAGAATCATAATAAGAATTTAATTAATTTTAATATAAATATAATTATATCATGTATATTAATTAATAATAAATAACAAAATGTCAAATAGATATCCCACCACTATAGAATGTCCACGATTACAAGTATAATACTATAGCTAACAAGATCAACAACTAAATGTAATACGTTTATTAATAAAATCTAATGTATAATTATTATTATTTTAAAGCATAGTCATTTTTCTATATATATATATATATATATATATATATATTAATCCATGCCAGTATATACATTATTTGTTATATTTTGATTTAATTCCCAAATCATGTATTATTCAAATTGAAAGGAAAATTAAAAATTGTAATACATCTAAATTGTAATTATTTGTAGTGCATATATGTAATAAATATGTATTAGTATAGTAACTTGTAAATGACGATGATTATTATCTCTATATTGATATAACCCAGTAAACAACAACATACACCCACATGAACATAATATGCACATACAAATATTAACATAATATGCACATTCAAATATAAATATAATATTATCATAGAATGTTAAAAATAATTCGAATTAAGAACAATTAAGCTTAGTATTAAGCATATGCTATAGCTAAGTAATTATATATATATATTTATATATATATATATATATATATAATATATATATATATATATATTGATTTTGTATTAGTTTTATTTTGGTGAAAATATAGATAGTTAGTATGTCGCACCATGATATAATTTCTAGAAATGTTACATATATATATATAAGTACCATAAGATACCTAAATATATGTATGATATAAATTATTTTACAACTATGTATACATATATGGCATTTTATACAAAGTATAGTTATATATTATTATATATAGGTTAAATAAATTGTTTTCAATTTGTTTTTAAAAAAGTTATCAACAAATATTCAATATGTTGTGTTATTTTATTAATTTATATTCAATAGATGTACCTACATATATTAAAATAATAAATAATTAAATAATTTGTAGTATTTATAAATAAATATGAGATTATAAAAATTAATTATAAATAATTAAAATCATATGTGTATGATAACATATTAATATGTTGTAAAATATATATGCAGAATCATATAAATATGCTCAAATTATGAACATAATATATTCATATTTTTATGTTGTTGTTTACTAGGTAAAATAGCCTATAGGTCTATGGCCTATAGTCTATATATAGTTTATTTATTATATATAATAAATATATTTATAATATAATCAGTATACTGATTATAAAAAGCTATAGCTATTATTTAGAATCCATCAATAGTTTTAAATATTGTAATTAATATGATTATATTTATGAATATTTGTTTTCGTTTTAGTTTAAATTTGTTTTTAATATTTAATGATTATTTATTAAATTCTATCTAGATTATATTATTTATATATATGTATATATATATATATATATATATTACCATTTCTTATTTATATCTCTTATTGTATTGACCATTTTTATATTTATATAAATTTTTAATTATTATCTTTTTTACCATTATAATATTTATATTACATTTTAATCTTTATCTTTTATATTATTATTTCTACTAATTACTATTTTAAATATTATTTAATAATTATGACATTTGAATTTTGAGTATATAATATATACTATATATATATACTGTAGTATACATTTTATTATAGTAACATTTATATATTAATAACATTATACTTTAATTACATCAATACATCATATACTAAATATGGTTATTTAAATTTAATATTATACTTCAATACAATATATCGATTTTAAATTTGTATTAATGATATTAACATTATTCAGTATTGTATTCAATCGATGAGAATGTTTGACTTAATGGAAATAACTCAGCTTGTATGGGTATGAATATTGATATTACCAAATATGTTATTATTGTGGCAAAATAGCTATGATTGTTGTAGCTATGATTGTTGTGTATTGTTTAAGTGTTAATGCTCATCGCATGTTGTTTCAGACTTGAATAATTTATTATCTTACTCATCTCTAGATTTGTTAGAAAATTTAAATTTATTTATAACAATTATTTTTTTTTATTCTTTGTTTTAAAGTTTTATAATACTTATATATTACCATTACAATTTAAATACAAACTATATAGTTAATTTGTTTTTAATTTATTTTGTATTCATCATTTTTTTCAACGGATATTATAAGCATTATTTCAATATATATCCGGGTTCTTATATCAAATTATGAATTATATGTATATATATATTAGTGTTGGAAACGATTTCGAATATCGAATCGAATATTCGAATATTCGATTCTTTCAAATAGTAAATTTTTGAATTTGACAGATATTCGAAAATGTCGAATACCTAAATCTAATTATTCGAAAAATTCTAATGTTTAATTTAACTATTCGAAAAAAACGATAAAAGGCATATAATGCATATATTTTATTATACAAATAATGTAATACTATTTAACCTAGTCTTATTAATTCCGTTTTAACCTTTCTCTCGTATTCGTAGAATATTTTATATGGCTTCAAATATTTTAATAACAAAAAGTTAAAAATTATGTCTAGAGATATTAGACTTATTGATCAATGATTATAATCATTAATCAAAATTCATAACACTTTTTAAATATATTTACTATTTGAAACCTTCAAAGTGTATTTATTTACTATTTTAACCCTTAGAAATGAATAAATTAAGTATTTGAAAACTTTGAATACTTGGTTTAATATAAATAATACTATTTAAAACCTTCAAAGTGTATTTATTTACTATTCGAAACCTTCGAATGAGTGAAAAATCTGAAAATTTCTAACACTAATATATATATATATATATATTAGTTCGTTATCGAAATACAGTAATAATCTATTTTATATCGCTCGAACTTATAAAAAAGCAGGCAAGATAATAGCTACCTGGATATATAAAAGTCAGATATATATAGAAACAAATAATAACAATAACATTTTAATTTTAAACGAAACACAGTTAAATAATTTCATTTAATTTTAATTAATTGATTTTATTTTTTATTTTTATATTTCTTTTAAATTTTTAATGAATACATCACTAGAAAATAACACTTTTACTTATTCTAATTCTAAACAAAATTCTATTCATGACTATTATAATAATGACGATTCTGATGTTAATTTCACAGATGATTGCTTTTACTACGATGACATAAATATAAATTCATGTAAATATATTCACAATAGTTTTTCTATAATACATATTAATGCTAGAAGCTTAGTTCGTAATCATGATCAAATTAATCTATTTTTAAATAGTATTATACATAAATTTTCCATAATTATAATTACTGAAACATGGTTGTTCCAATCAGAATATTTATAATTTCGATAATTACAATCAAATCAATACTATACGATCTGTAGGTAGGGGTGGTCGAGTCGCTATATTTATATTAAATAGTTTATCATATACAATTATTAATGACTTAAATATATCAATATCAAATTTTATTGAAATAACAACTATTTCATTGAAATTTAATAATATCAACTATATTATAAGTGGTATATATAAAACTCCTACTGCAGATATAAAACAATTTTCAGATTTCATTGTAAACTCATTTGAAAAGTTGGCAAGCAATTGTAATCGTTTGTATTTATGTGGTGATTTTAATATTAATTTATTAGATCATAATTATAATAAACATGTAAAATATTTTATTGACTCCATATATTCATTAGGGTGTCGTCCTTTAATAGATAAACCAACAAGAGTGACTAATGATAATAATTCTTTAATTGATAATATTTTTACAAATAATAATTATTCTCATAAATATAATGGAATATTACTTAATGATATAAGTGATCACTACCCTATTTTTACTTTTTTTGATTTAAATGTTAACAATTCCAATGAAAAACAAACTAAATCTAATTATAAAATTAATAGAGTTAATAACTCAACTATAAAGGAATTAAAAAATTGCATTCTTCATCATAAATGGGATTTTTCTGATATGGATACACATACTGCTTTTAATTATTTTATAGATATGTTTAAATTAATGTTAAATAAATGTTGTCCTTTATATACTCCCAAAATCATAAATAATAAAATTAAAAATCCATGGATAAATAATTCTTTATTAAAATGTATCCACCATAAAAAAAATTATTAAAATTGTTTATAGCTAATAAAAATGATTTTAATCATATTAAATATAAAAAATATAGAAATATTTTAACTTCAGTACTAAGAAATGCCGAAAAATTATTTTATAAAAAAGCTCTGTCAAATTGTTGTAATAATTCAAAAAAAACATGGTCTATTTTAAATAATATAATTAAAGGAAGTACTTTTTCAAATTATTTAAATACAACTTTATCGGCTGATGATTTTAATCTATATTTTAGTAATTTTGGAAAAAATCTTGCTAAGGATTTTATTTCTAACTCTGGTTTTAATTCAAATTTACATGTACATTATTTATCTTCTCATAACACAAATACTTTTTATCTTACACCAGTTACAAATTCCGAAATATTTAATATAATAATTCATACGAACAATAAAAATAGTACAGATATTTATAATATAAATATGAGCTTAATAAAACAACTTAATACAGAATTAAGTCCTATATTATGTTCTCTATTTAATAAATCATTCAATGAAGGAGTGTTTCTTGATTGTTTTAAAATTGCTAAGGTTATACCTTTACATAAAAAGGGTATTAAAAATATATTAGATAATTTCAGGCCAATATCTCTTCTCCCTCAATTCTCAAAAATGTATGAAAAATTATTTAAAAAAATACTTCTTTGTTTCATTAATAAATATAAAATTTTGAATGACAATCAATTTGGGTTCAGACAAAATTATTCAACAGAAGATGCATTACATTACCTATCAGAAACAGTATGTGCTGAGTTAGAAAATACTAATAATTGTGCAGTTTTATCTATTGATCTAAAAAAGGCCTTTGACACTTTAGATCATAATATATTGATAAATAAATTAGATACTATTGGTATCAGAGGTTTACCTAAAGTTCTATTATCTAGTTATTTATCAAACAGATCATAATATGTAAAATTAAATGGGGCTATTTCAAATATGGAACGCATATTATTTGGTGTTCCGCAAGGTTCAGTTTTAGGGCCATTACTTTTTCTAATATATATTAATGATATGCCTAATATATTGAAATATTCTACAACTATAATTTTTGCAAATGATACCAATTTAATTTTCAGTAGTAAATCTTTTGATATTCTGCAAACTAATATACAAGATGACCTTTATAATTTAACTCACTGGCTATTTAGTAATAAATTAACATTAAATGTAAAAAAAACCAAAGTTATGTTCTATAATATTCGAAATTCTAAATCAAAAAAGAAACTAGAATTAAAAGTTTATAATGAAATTATAGAGCAGGTGAATCATTTCTCGTTCCTTGGTATAATAATTTATGATAAATGTAACTGGAATTATCATATAAATTATATCAGATCAAAACTAAGTAGATCCATTGCTATTATAAATAAAATAAAACATAAACTACCTTTACAAAATCGTATACAAATATATCATAGTATTTTTGAAAGTCATTTAAATTATTGTTCATCTATTTGGGGTAGTACATTTTTGTCTAATATTCAACCAATTATTATATTGCAAAATAGGGTAATAAAAAATTTGTTTTTTTCTTTTAATGTAGATATAGATACAATTTATAAAAAATTCAATCTTTTAAAATTTCAAGATATTATAAAGATTAATATCTTAAAATATATAAATAGATATATGACTAAATCTTTGCCTATAATTTTACAATATCTTTTTACACAAAATTCAAATATTTATAAGCCTTTATCTAAAAAATTGGTTTTACCCAAAATTAGAACACATAGAAAATCGTGTCGCCTTACTAACAAAGCTCCTGAGATATGGAATGCATTACCAGCTTCTTTTCACAAATTAATGAATAAAACAACTTTTAAAACAAATATTAAATTATTTATTACCTCTTCGTATTAGTTATCTTTTTATATTTTTTATTGTGTTTAGTTTCTTTATCTTTTTCTCTTTCATTTTTATATTTTTTACATATTTTATGCATTTATTTCATTTGTGTTATATATTTTTCTTCTTTTAATATACATTTATTTTATTTATATATACTTTTATTATTTATTATATTTTATTTTGTATTTAACTGAAAATGATGACCTCTCCTTGATAACAATATTCAAGTATATTCTTACTTATTTATTCAGCACGATTTTCATTTACACGAATCACATTTACAAATCAAATAAGTTTAATAATATATACAATAGTATATATATATATATATATATACAAAATTATAGTTCTAATGATATACAAAATTTAAATTTTAAAATAAGTTGTTGTCATTTTATAATTTACTAATATTTTTTTTTATTTTTTATTCTTGTAATGCTGTTATCAAGTTGAGTGGGAAAATACCTAGTCAAGCTTTGCTTTTGTATTTTCCTGAGTGTTTACACTCTATCTGATTCATATATGCACACACAATTCAGCCCTATTAAAGGTTTATAACATATCTCATTATAGAATATTCCATTCTATAATGTATAACATATTTATTCAATAATAATTATTCACAAAGTATCTTTATGTAGCCAACAAATATTTACCTATCAGTATTAATTGATTTTTTTTGTTTAACAAATAAATTAACAAACTATATTTACTACGTTAATTTAATTTGTAATAAACAATATATTGTTATTTATTATTATTATCAACATATATTTTTATCGCTATATAATCAGTGTTATTAAAAGTTTGTAAAAATACATCAGTAAAAATACATTGTATTATAATAAAACAAATATGTATATATCACCTATTATCAAATTTGACCTATTATTGATTATAATTGAGTAATATTACGTATAAAATATCATAATATATATTTATATATATAAATATATATGTTATGTAACCTTTTTGATAACTTGGGTTCATATTATTAAATGCAGATTCTTTAGTATTTTTATGTAATTAATAGTTTATAATTTTTAAATTCTAATTATATACATTCTAAGAATAAAGTTAAATATACTGTTTCACATATACCGTATATATTTTACCTGTCTCAATGAGAAACAATTTTTAAAAGTTTCCTAGATTATATTAATATATCACTATTAAGAAACTCAAAGATGATTTAATATTATAAATATTAATTGT
This sequence comes from Osedax fenrisi, assembly GCA_964019155.1. Classification (NCBI taxonomy): domain Eukaryota; kingdom Metazoa; phylum Annelida; class Polychaeta; order Sabellida; family Siboglinidae; genus Osedax; species Osedax fenrisi. The sequence goes on from OZ025243.1 coordinate 33,168,425, forward strand.
ATTGCTAAATATTTAATTAGTATTTAATAAAAATAATATCAATATAATCACAATAAATTATAATAATATATATATTAGGAATATTACTTAAATAATTTATTAAAATTTAACATGCTATATGTAATACAATTTAAACTCATTGGTATATATTCGAGAATTAATAAAAATATGTTATTCTAGTTGTAAATCTGTTATTTACTAAGTAATAATTACACATATACCTATATGAACGCTATAGAATATTCGTAAAAGGCATACGTTCTAATCTCAAACGTATATATATATATAATGATTAGTAAGAAATATATTAACTTTTTTTAATATGTAGATATAATTATTAATACACAAACACACATATATATATATATATATGTTAATATGTAATACTATTATATATATATTTGATTATGAACTATATAACATGTATATTTAAAAATATATACGATATGCAATAAAAGTAAGTACATCAATAAATAAATATGTACGTATTAAATATGATTATATAATATTTATCTCGTTGATAAAGCGTTAATTTATTAAATGCATCATATTTATGTGTTATATTAAGAGTAATTAATAGTTTATAATATAATAAATCCTAGTAATTTTAAATACGGATATATCCGTATATATATATATATAATTTATAGTTAAAAGTGTATTATAATATATAGAGTTTTACAGTAAATTAATTATCTTTAAAATAATTCCATAAATATTATATAATAGATATTTTACTATTAAAAATGTTAATATAATTAATTTACAATTATATAAATAGTTGAAATATTGTAATGAATATACACTTAGAAACAAAATATAAAAATAAACAAATAGTTTATAAATAATAAGTGAAGTTGAATTGAAGTATTACATTACTTAATATCATATATATGTAGTGTTCTCTCTCTACGTAATAAACTACTCTATAACTCAAAATACTTTAAATAAATAAAAGTTTAATTCCTTTATTAAAAGTCAAAGTCGTCGACGTGTACGCACCACGATCAAATGGTCAAAGCCAAGATTAGTTTCGGTTCGACACGCCCACGATATTTTAAGGAAAGCGAATAAAGGTCCATATTCATTACCTTGCGCTAGACCGGCTTGAAACATATAACATTTTCAGATAAGGTATCGCTTCAGTAAGATAATATTAGAAAACATGTAATATAATACAAACATTTAATACAAACAAAATTAACTTAATTCGTAAAATATTGAATAGTCAATATGACTTTCAATTTTAACATAGGATTGATAGGAAATATTATAATGGAGTAGATACAAAATTAATTCAATACATTTTTTAATATACTTCCTATTAATGAATTAATATCATACGATATATATATGTACTAGAATTAAATATTATTAACAGAATAGCAGAACATTTTTTTTTTAAATAATAAATTATAAATAATTTTATCATTTCTAGGATTGAACTTTTTATGTTTATTAATAAAAATTAAAAAACTATTAAACTAATTAATTATTTATTGAATATTTTGTGTTTTTTGTTTTTAATCAAAAATAAAATTCAGATCAAGTTTATTATATTCTTAATAAATGTATAATATATATTTACTATATATGATTATAAAAAAAAATTTGTTTAATGATTTTTCTAGTAATAATTTAAATTTTAATGATTTCTATAGAAAACATAAATATTTTCAAGGAAAAATGAATACAAAAATGTCTAGGACCTAGTAAAATAATATAATTTTAATTATCATTGAGATAACCGCAATAACATTTTTTTTATATTATATTTTTTTTCTAATTTAAAAAAAATAAAAATATTTTTAACTATACAAAATTTAAAATCTGAGTTTGTTAGATCCATATTTTGATTTAAATATACTTAAGTCTCTTAAATTAAATGCATATTAAATATATAATTAAATTAAAGACAATATAAATTAATTGGTTTTTAAGGTAAAACTAAAGGTAAATAAATGCTACGCATGCGCAGTAAATTTAATGATAAACAAGTAATTTTCCTATAAAATGTTATTAAACATCAAATTAACAACTCAATTGAGTATAACACAATTTTTAATTGTTACACAACTGTTTATATATATTATATGTTTATAGTTGTTACTGAAGCAACATATTTAATGACTGACGAGCCACCCTACCGCGCGCTGATCTAAAGATAATTCATTCGCACACATATATACACTAATATACACTACATAACATATACATTATTAATAATGATTACTTATTATATATAAATATATATATATATATATATATATATATATATATATATATATATATACTTAATTATATATTAATTTAATTATTATAATTAATAAAAACCTTCTAAAATATATTTATCACCTGTTATCTATATATTTAAATTTATTAATAATTCGTAATTTATTATGAAGTATACTTATATCATATATAGTGATGTTTTCATTTGGAAGAGAAATAATTGTATTTGCAAGTTTAAATAATGTATTAGGATTAAAGGAGATGAATTGTATCTTTTTATTATAATAGATGAAATGTAACGAAATATAGTTCATTATTGAGAATAAAAATCATATTTATATGTTGTTATTTAATTATGTAATGATGTGTTGTATACTTTAACTGTATCTGATTGATTGTATTGGAATTTAGGGCATATTTAATAAATTTGATAACATTTCTATATTAAATATTGTTGATTACAAAAAAAATTCTATAAATAATATTTAACAAAATACTTAATTATAATTCCACTTTATTATTAAAGGAAATACATTTTATTTCAACATGATTTATTTGAATTATGTATATGATATTTAATTTAATTCGAATTTGTTGTATATGTTTAACAATTATATACTGACATTTTACAAATATTATTATAACAAGAAAAATATATTATAAATATGTAATTATTTTAAATAATTGTGTATACAAAAATAAAATATTATAAATATGCGTTCATTATCATTATTTAGTAAACAATAATAAGATAAGTATACTTTAATTTAAATTATTTAATATAATTAATAATATATTCAATAATATATAATTTCTTAAACCTCAATGTTTATATATTACATGATAATTTAATTGGCCACATGATAAGTTTTAATATATTTTATTATATAATATATTTATTCATATATATGAAAACATAAATTAATAATATTAACACATTAGAATATATATTATTCTTTTTATAATGAAACTTATCATGTTAATACATGATTCGATATGCGCTACTGCTTCTATAATACACTAGCACTTCCTAAATCTGATAAGAATAATAATAATAATAATAATATTAATAATAATAATACTAATATAACGATCTTAAATAATATCTTAAGAAAAATTATAAAATAGTTATAAATAGACTATATATTTGGTTGATTTAATGTAGTTTATTCTAAATAACATTATAATTTTTAAATATAGTATAATATATATATGTGTGTGTGTGTAAATATACATATTAAAATTTAAATTATATCATACCCAGTATATAATATTAACACTACGATTAAATTTTAATATTAAGAATGATATTTTTAATACCTAATATATAATGATTGTTTTGTATAAATAATTATATAATATGATATAAACATTAATGTCAGATATATCATATTCATCCATCCATCTTATTTCAAGTATATTTTTCACAGAATTAAAATTAGATTCTACAAATATATAAACGATTAGTTAATTCATTGTATAATTAATAAATATATAATAAAATGTGAAACAATTGAAATTATTAGCGAGTTCTTTTAGATTCTTTTAGATTTTAAACATTTTATTTTAAACATATGGATATTCTATATATATATATATATATATATATATATATATATATATATATATATATATATATATATATATATATATATATATATATATAATAATATCATCATTTAGGCATGACCAAGGTAATCGAAGAAGTGCAATGCTGCATTGCACTTCTTCGATTACCTTGGTCATGCCTAAATGCTGATATTATCCCAAGGTAATCGAAGAATTGCAATACTTATCTTAAATTTATTAAATTATATAAGTTAAATATGTATTTTTATAAATCTTATAAGAATCATATGGATATAAGGTTATACATTATATAAAAATATAAATAAATTTAAAATTAATAATAATAAAAATAAATAAATTATAAATAACAAAATTAATAGTATAAAAATTAAAAATATAATTGAAATATATATATATATATATATATATATATATATATATATGTTAGTTTTGAATGATATAGATATTAATAATACATTAGACCCAGAGTTGAAAATATTATGTTGAAGTTAATGATGGTATATGATGTATCAACTTTAAGGATATGGGTACGCAGGTTCAAATGCCTTATGGATCTTAATATCTCTAATAGTAAGAACACTGTCAATACTTTCCCTACGCTACAAGTATATCCCTTCCCCCGACATGTATCATAATCATATCAACTCCACATATATTAGCGACTCTGGTCATAGTAAATATATAATGAAAAGAAATATTAATACTAATATATATATATATTCCAATAATTGTTAAACTCCTCATAATGGCATTCATCATATTGCCATACAAATGTAATGAAGGTAAATACATGAATATAAAAAACTATAAATATATATATATAAAATAATTAGGAAATAATCATAAAATTAAAAATTAAAAGACAAACCTATTGAATAAAAAATTAAAAAAACTAAAATAATTTAAAATAAATTAAAATATATAAATAGCTATATTAGTATATATAAAAAGTTAAAAAGAAAATAATGTACATTTATAGTAAGTCAAACAATGTAAACACTTTTTTTTTAAATATTATAAGTCAAGATAATAAACAAATATTTGTTGTAATTATGTCAACATTATATAAACAATAACAAAATAAATAAAAATAAAAATAAAAATAAAATTGAAAGTTCAGTACTGTTCTTTCCAGTTTAGTTGTTCATCAATGAAGACTCCAAGCAACTTATAATTGTTAACCTTTTTGATCTTGGTACTATTTATTTTGATATCAAATATAAAGTTAGTATGTATATTTCTAATATTGAAAATAATACAATTAGATTTTATCAGGTTTAAAGTTAACTTGTTTAGCCATTTATTCAATTTTTTAAAGTTCCTTATTTATTTTACCATTTAACTTACCTAGTGAATCATAATTAAAAATAATATTAGTGTTATCTGCTAATATAATTATTTTGAAGTCATTGGAAATATTCTGTAAATCATTAATATATATATTAAAAATAAAATTGGCCCGAGAACCGAGCCCTGCGGAACACCATATTTCATTATCTCAGTAGTTGAGTATTCATATTTATAGTGAACAAATATTAGTCTATTATGTAGGTAACTTTTAATTAATGAAAGTGGTAATTCCGTATATCATAATTATTTAGTTTAACAAATAATATATCATGCTGTATTATATCAAACGCTTTCTTATGTCAATTGATATAAATGCACATTTTTCCAATAGTTCAAAGCTTTTAGATATTGATTCAATTAAATCCATTAATGCATCCGAAGATGAAATACCTTCTCTGAATTCATATCGTGAGTCACTCAATATATCATTTTTAGCTAAATATACATGTATATATATATATATATATATATATATATATTTATACATATATATATATATATATATATATATATGTTTGTGTGGTTTACATATTGCTTATCCCAGTATTCAAAACTCGTGTTTAACTTGGATTTATCTCGAGTTTAAAACTCGTGTTTAGCTCGGTAATTTGGTAACACTTTAAACACCAGCTAGATCCAAGTTTAACTCGAGATTACTCGAGTTAACTCGAGTTAAATCCAAGTTTAACACCAGCTAGATCCAAGTTTACTCGAGTTAACTCGAGTTAAATCCAAGTTTAACACCAGCTAGATCCAAGTTTACTCGAGTTAACTCGAGTTAAATCCAAGTTTAACACCAGCTAGATCCAAGTTTACTCGAGTTAACTCGAGCTAAATCCCAGTTAAATCCAAGTTAACTCGAGCTAAATCCCAGTTAAATCCAAGTTTACTCGAGTTAAATGCAGCTTACATCGATCTAAATCCAAGTTCAACTCGAGACAAATGAAGTTCAATCCAATTTCAGCTCGAGATTAATCCAAATTAAATAAGTTAGCAAAATTAAAATAACTATAATATAATTAATTATAGCTTATATCAAGAAGAATAGAGGATAATACAAATTCATGACCGGTTAAATCCAAGGAAGTTTTCAGAAATCAGTTTATTTATTTATAAGTTAGCATAACGTTCAAAGAATATATACATAAAATAAATATTTATGTTTATAAATTAAAATATATTTCAATATATATTATAATAATAATACTATACTAATATTTATTATTTTACTACTAAATATGAATATATTATATTTAATTTGAGTTAAATTAATATAATTGTTAATAAATACAAAATTATGTAAAACATGTAATTTATTTTTTAACTCTTTTATTATTTTTTAAAAAATTTTCTATAATATTAGTTATTTCCGTCGTAGTAGCTTCCTTATGTATTTAGGATACAGCTTCTGTAAGTTGAATTAAATTAATAAATATGAGAATATGTAAAACAAATATAGGAATGTAAAATTAATATACAGAATATATATATATATATATATATATATATATATATATATTGATATCTTATATTAGTTTTATAGACATTGTTGTGCCATATAAAAAATAAATACACTTCGAAGGTTTGAAATAGTATTATTTTTATTAAATTATTAATTTTGAAGGTTTGAAATAGTAAATAAATACACTTCAAAGGTTTTAAATAATATTATGTGTATTAAATCATGTATTCAAAGTTTTCAAATAGTTATATTATTCATTTCTAATGTGTAAAATACACTTCGAAGGTTATAAATAGTATTATTTGTATTAAATCGTGTATTCAACGTTTTCTAATAGTTAAATTATTCATTTTGAAGGTTTGAAATAGTAAATAAATACACTTCGAAGGTTATAAATAATATTATTTGTATTACATTTAGTATTCAAAGTTTTCTAATAGTTAAATTATTCATTTTGAAGGTTTAAAATAGTAAATAAATACACTTCGAAGGTTTTAAATAATATTATGTGTATTAAATTTAGTATTCAAAGTTTTCTAATAGTTAAATTATTTATTTTGAAGGTTTAAAATAGTAAATAAATACACTTCGAAGGTTTTAAATAATATTATGTGTATTAAATTTAGTATTCAAAGTTTTCTAATAGTTAAATTATTCATTTCTAATGTGTAAAATACACTTCGAAGGTTATAAATAGTATTATTTGTATTAAATCGTGTATTCAAAGTTTTCTAATAGTTAAATTATTCATTTTGAAGGTTTGAAATAGTAAATAAATACACTTCGAAGGTTATAAATAATATTATTTGTATTACATTTAGTATTCAAAGTTTTCTAATAGTTAAATTATTCATTTCTAATGTGTAAAATACACTTCGAAGGTTATAAATAGTATTATTTGTATTAAATCGTGTATTCAAAGTTTTCATATAGTTACATTAAGTATTTGAAGGTTTTGAATAGTAAATAAATACACTTCGAAGGTTTGAAATAGTAAATAAATACACTTCGAAGGTTATAAATAATATTATTTGTATTACATTTAGTATTCAAAGTTTTCTAATAGTTAAATTATTCATTTTGAAGGTTTAAAATAGTAAATAAATACACTACGAAGGTTTTAAATAATATTATGTGTATTACATTTAGTATTCAAAGTTTTCTAATAGTTAAATTATTCATTTTGAAGGTTTGAAATAGTAAATAAATACACTTCGAAGGTTATAAATAATATTATTTGTATTAAATCGTGTATTCAAAGTTTTCATATAGTTAAATTAAGTATTTGAAGGTTTTAAATAGTAAATAAATACACTTCGAAGGTTATAAATAATATTATTTGTATTAAATTAAGTATTCAAAGTTTTCAAATAATTATATTAATCATTTCTAATGTGTAAAATATACTTCGAAGGTTATAAATAGTAAACAACATACAACCAAAGTTCAAGTTAGGCGTTGACTATATGAGTATATCAAATGCAACCTTTACGCTCTATTGCACAATCAAATATATTCTAAACGATTAACATCTATATAAATATAATATATATATATATATATATATATATATATATATATATACCTATAAATAAATAATCATGAAAATACGGGTATGTGTGTGTGTGTGTTCTCGCGTATGTAAGTATGTATGTACATTGTACATGTATGTGTGTGTATATGTGTGTTTTAATTAACAAAACTTAAATGTGTGTGTGTGTGTATGTGTGTTGTGTGTGAATACACGTGCGTGTTTGTATATATATATATATATATATATAGATTTGAAACACTATTGTTTTACACTTTACACTATAAAAATATACATCCTATATCACATGTGTGATAGGTAAAAATTTAAGAATCATGCATTGACACGTTGCAGTGGGAATGTATGTGTGTGTGTGTGTGTGTGTGTGTGTGTTTGTATATGTATATGTGTGTATGTAGGTAATAGAGCACTACAATAATTGTTTTTTTTTGTATAGGGAATTTAATAATTGAAAAACTATTGTTCTATTCAATTATAATATTTATTTATTTATTGATTATTAATTTATTATTTAGAATGAATTAAAATTTAACAGTACATGGAATGTACCATATATATTATAAAACAGTTTATAACTTGTAACCATTATTACATTGCATTACATTCTTGTAAACAGTTCATTTTCTATAATATTATTAAAAATTACTTATATAAAATGGATATTAGATCATTTTAAAATAAAAACACTAAAGATAATGATAATATTTATGAAAGGTTGGAAATTATAATCACACATATTTGATATTTAATTAATATAATATAATACCAAAGATTTTCCGAAGGAAAGATATAACACTTACGCGAAATCGTGTAATTTTAATTTGTATACAAAATACCCCAGTGCCACCTATAGCGGGTTACTTTTAGGAACTATGTGTTGTTTATAATGTAAATTCGTATTCACTTTTAAAATGTTAAATAATATTCTTTAAATTAATATTTATATGGTGAAAACTAAGTGTTCATTACTAATATATAACAAACAAATATGATATGTATATTTTAAATGCTATAAGTATATATTTAGTGTAAAAAAATATATAAGTAAGTATATAAAAGCTAATTTATAATGCATGTAATTTAATAGAGCAATGAAAACATTGTTGTATGCAAACAGAGCCGAACCTAAATCTATTTCAGTGATTTCTTTACTACTGCTAGCAGCGGTTGGGGATATTACTAAATTACGCTGCATGCATAGGGAGTGTTATATCTTTGCTTCGCAAAATTTTTGCTACTACTGTGTACACATATCGCATACGATTTAATCGTGATCGCATGTGTGTAATTATGGGATATCGACTTTCCTACAGTGTATACACTGAGGTATACTCATAACTATATCGTCGATATCGGCTCCTACAATATTGTATATAAAATGTCGTATGACACGTATGTAAACGTGTTTAACTGCCATACTTCAACCAGTTATATATGTATCATTATAAACATATATATATATATATATATATATATATATATATATAATATAAGATATATAAATTATTATAACAAACCATCGATTTATAGTTTATAAAATACAAATCTATGCGATAAACAAACACATACAGATATACACACACAATTACACACACGAATATACAAACTTTTGATAATACAGTCATACAGATTTATAGCCATCAATACTTCTCTGTAATACACATGTAATTAAGGTGCGATTAAGCAAGCGCATAAATGCACTCACGAACATACGCATTCGTACGCGTTACTATCTCTATTATCGTCCATCAACACTACAATTATTACATATACTAGCTATCGTCAAAGATTTTCCGAAGGAAAGATATAACACTTACGCGAAATCGTGTAATTCGAATTTGTATACAAAATACCCTGGTGCCACATATAGCGGGTTACTTTTAGGAACTATGCGTTGTTTATAATGTAAATTCGTATTTAACTATACACTTTTAAAATGTTAAATAATATGCTTTAAATTAATATTTATATAATGAAAACTATTTGTTCATTACTAATATATAACAAACAAATATGATATGTATGTTTTAAATACTATAAGTATATATTTAGTGAGTAAAAGCTAATTTATATTGCATGTAATTTAATAGAGCAATGAAAACATTGTTATATGCAAACAGAGCCGAACCTAAATCTATTTCAGTGATTTCGATACTACTGCTAGCAGCGGTTGGGGCTATTACTAAATTACGTTGCATGCATAGGGAGTGTTATATCTTTGCTTCGCAAAATCTTTGCTATCGTTACACAGATACGTATGTAACACGTGTATACTGGGTGTATACTGAGTGTAACATACCATTTACGACGTGTGTACATATATACACATAACACATAAATGCACGTGAATATATTACATTTGTATGTGTATATATGTATGGATTTAGTTGAATATGTTTTATAAGAAACTATATATTGTACCCTGTTAAAATCAGTAAAATATACTTCTTCTATCTAATAATACACTAGTATTTGTAGTTGTATTTATATATATATATATATATATAATTAATTTTAATACTAATACTTTACACTAGATTTTAATAGTATTGAATTTCATTGATGATTATTTATAACTTTATAATGATAATAATATAAGTTATAATTGAAAATTATAATATTTAAAAATAATCATAATAATAATTATATAGAGTTACCTCTTAAACATTAAGATATTCTTACGGCGTATACATGGCAAAGCTGGTAGAATTCTATTACGGCTCGACATAGTATGTGAACACTTTAGAAATTCGATACGGCAGGTGAACTCTATAGCATATTGACACAAAAGACGACCTCTTTAGCAACTTGACACAGCATATGACCTCTTTAGCAGCTCAATACGGCAATCGAACTCTTTAGATTGGCACGGATCTGTTGTGATAATAGATTTTTCGAATATGATTATTATACAAATGTGTTTTTTAATTTAAATAAGAATACGTACATATACAGCTATATTAAGTCTCGACATGGTAGGTGAATTCTTTAGCAACTTGACATGGCATACGACCTCTTTAGAAACTCGACACGGAAACCGAACTATTTAGATTGACACAGATATGTTGTGATAATAGATTTTTTGAATATGATAAAAGATTAGTATACAAAATTTTTTTTTAATTTAAATAAGAATACGTACATAAGATTTTAATATTAATGAAATTCGTTGTGGATTATTTAATAAGTAATAATTTATAATGGCAATTCTTTATGGTCGTCATGTAGTGATTTTAATAAATCACTAAAAAATTCACGCAAACTTTCTACATTAAATATATTACTTAAACTATGGATACGTTATACAGATTTATAATATTTATTATAATTTGATACAGACATTATCAAATTTAACTTTTAAATGTTAATAAAATATTTGTAAAGTATTATATAAGTATAAACAAAATTATGTACAATATATAATGATTTTATAGTTACAATAATATTGTAAAGTTTTATTTAATTAATTAAAAACGTATACATTTAGTAATTTTTCATTTACCTAATAAAAATTAATAATCATTATAATTTACATATATTAAAAAAGTAGGATCAAGAGAACTTTACGATCAATGGACAAATTCGATGGACATCGATATTATTCATAGATTTCCACATCTATGAATATATAGATATATAATGTATATAATAATAAGTATATCATATATTAAATTCGTTATTTATATTTAATATATTATATTCGCTATTATATTATATGTATAATAAATATACAATTTAGGTACCTTTTACGCGTAATATAGAGTTTCAATCATATATATTTAGTCTTATAAATTACGAATTCAATATTATGATATAATTATTATAATAATATAATATTTAAGGTACATTTACGCGGAATAGACTATATAATAGAGTTTCAATTATAGTAATACAAATTACGAATTAAATATTATATTGAATTATTCAATGAATATATGTTACATATAATATAATATTTAATTCGTTACATTTAATACACATATAATTATTATATTAATATATGGGGAATACGGACGGTAGGCAAAAATTAAATAACTATAAATAGCAAAGTTCATTTTATGCCTTACGCAAATTTATGATACACTCTGAATGCTCACGAAAATAAAATCTAAATGAAAACATGTATAAATGAATAATTATTTTATAAAAATATACATATACACCATTCATTTTAATTGATTAATTAATATTTGCATATTGATATTTTGGGTTGTTTGATTTATTTGGTTTAGCTGCTTTATATACCGAAGTGAGCGTATACAAAGTAATTAGTAACTACGAATATTATATTAGCGCGACGCATGCATTGTAAGACATGCATGAACTTTGTTATGTATAGTTATTTAATTTTTGCCTACCGTCCGTACTATCCTTAATATGTGATATATTTAAATAATATAATATTAAATAATTATTATATTACATATTATTATAATATCATATTACATATTAAATATGTAATTTAAATATTATTATTATAATTATATGTAAAATAAATATACAATTTATGTACCTTTTACTCGTGATATAGAGTTCCAATTATATAAATGTATGATACAAATTATGAATTCAAAAATATGTATAATAAATATACCATATAGGTAACTTTTACGTATAATATAGAGTTTTAATTATTTAAATTTATATAAAATAAATAATTTTAATTCAGGAAGTAAACAATGTTTATTATCATTATAATCCGGATTATAACGACATAATAATCATATTATAAACGATTATAATGTTATTATTATTATAATAAAATAAATTATAAATTGTGTTCTTATCTAATTAGTTTTAAATAGTTATCATAATTTATTCAAATAGTGTAACCAAAGTAAAACTTGTAATTGAATATCAATTGACTATGAAAAAATATATTTTTAATTTATATTTGTATAAAGTATATATTTTATCTGTATACCAGTCTTTATATTATTTTCTTATATTTTTACACTTATTTATTTATAATTTAATAGTATATTTCGTAATAATTATTATTATTTATTTTATACACTATTTTTTACACTATTAATTTTAATTTGAAAACAATATTATTAATTTTATTTAGTTTATAAATCTAAAGATATTAAGCTTATGAATAAATTATAACTTTGAATAATATGTGATAATATAATAAGTTTAACTTAGTTATTTATTATTTTATAATTTAATACTATATTTTACAACTTATGATATAAAAATTAATATTATTTATGTAGAGAATATCTAATATGGCCCCGATATGTATTGATAAATTTATGGGGTCAAGTTTATATATTACATGTATTGCTATAGTATATATATATATATATATATAAATATATATATATATATATATATATATATATATATATATGCTATATGCTATAGCTAAACATATATATTTTAATTGTATAATAATATACATACTTTTATTTTAATTTTTTCACAGATTTTATAAAATGCTATACATCATAATTATATTTGAGAATATTGTCTATCTTGAATTGGGCATACATATGTTATTTATATATAGCAAAATAAATTAGGTTGATCGCGTCAGTACTTTTTATCTAAACACTCATTTATATACTCAAACATAGCAAACAAATTATTCTGAGAGAAAAGCATATATATGTATAATTTATTTATATTTGGGTATATAACTGAGTTAGGTATTATTATAATAATTATAATAACTATAATAATTAAACAACGTTATATTTTTAATAATTTTATCAGTTGAACATTTTGGTGGATCACTTCAGTACTATTATCTAAACACTCATTTATAAACACAAATATAGCAAACAAATTATTCTGAGAAAAAAGCATATATATATATATATATATTATATGAATATATATATATATGTATAATTTATTTATATTTGAGTGTATAACTGAATTAGGTATTATTATAATAATTATAATAACTATATTAATTAGAGGGGACAGTATGACATGATATAACGTGACAGTACGGTGGTCTGAAAGTATGATATGATGTAACGTGACATTACAATATGATATAACATGACAGTACGATGGTCTGAAAGTATGATATGATGTAACGTGACAATACAATATTATATAACGTGATAGTACGGTGGTCTGAAAGTATAATATGATGTAACGTGACAGTACATTGTGCTAGAGGACGAAATGGCTCATAAACTTGTCCTTTGGGAACCGACAAATGGTAGTGCAAGAAGAGGTCGCAAAACCATCACTTTTGTAGATAATCTAAGAGAAGACATAGGACTAGACGATATACATGAGATAAAGACGATGACCCAGCAAACAGTAAGAGAAGCATAATAGCAGCATAACAGCAAATTCTAGAGCCTCAAATGTTTACCTTGTGCTATTATGCTGCTATTAAATGTCTATTATGCTGCTATTATGCTGCTATTAATTTGTAATGATATTATGCTGCTGTTATGCTGCTGTTATAGCAGCATAATATACATTTAAAATTATCAGCAGCATAACATCAGCATAATATCATTAAAAATTAATAGCAGCATAATAGCAGCATAATAGACATTTAATAGCAGCATAATAGCACAATGTAAAATTTGAGGCTCTAGAATTTGCTGTTATGCTGCTATTATGCTGCTCTTACTGTTTGCTGGGGATGTTGGACAGAGATGTTTGGAGTATAAAGGAAAAGAAAATTCGAGCGAGAGCTCAACATAAGTAAGTAAGTAAGTAAACTGTGATATAATGATCCAAGTTTCAACTAGTTAAATATGGATCAGCTATATCCAAGTTTACACCAGTTTAAAAAAATAACTTGGATCAAACTGTGGTATAATGATCCAAGTTTTAACTAGTTAAATATGGATCAGCTAAATCCAAGTTTACACCAGTTTAAAAAAATAACTTGGATCAAACTGTGGTATAATGATCCGAGTTTTAACTAGTTAAATATGGATCAGCTAAATCCAAGTTTACACCAGTTTAAAAAAATAACTTGGATCAAACTGTGGTATAATGATCCAAGTTTCAACTAGTTAAATATGGATCAGCTAAATCCAAGTTTACACCAGTTTAAAAAAAATAACTTGGATCAAACTGTTGTATAATGATCCAAGTTTCAACTAGTTAAATATGATCCAAGTTTACACCACCTAGATCCAAGTTTGGACCAGATTCCCCCAGTTTCCCCCAGTTTACACCAGTTTAAAAAAATAACTTGGATCAAACTGTTGTATAATGATCCAAGTTTCAACTAGTTACATATGATCCTAGTTTACACCACCTAGATCCAAGTTTGGACCAGATTCCCCCAGTTTCCCCCAGTTTCCCCCAGTTTCCCAGTTTGATCCAAGTTAAACACGAGTTTTGAATACTGGGATCTTACTTGACTTATTATCAACATGTAATCCTATATATTCCTACTCTTCTACATAGCATCTAACATGTTATATGATAATATACAATACCAATATATAATTTAAGTATATATATATAACTATAGCACTACATCTTATTAATAAATTATGTTATATTTAATTGAAATACAATAATCTGTCATAAACAAAACTATAGGTTAGAATTTTAAATGTACATATTTGTATATTAAATAAAAAATTCATAAATATACTTCTATATATACTACATGTGTCATATATTTAAACAGCTACTGACGCTATCTATCCATATCCCCATCATGTATTTACTTTACATTATAACTTCCAAGTATCGTGATATTGCTCCACATTATATTTGTTTGGAATTATAATATAATATAATATTATATTACTCATTATTATTTATTTATTAAAATATGTATTATATATGTTAATATTCACCTCTTATATATTGTTTTTCTGATGCTATAACATAATTTTAGTTTAGATGTTTTATAAATATATAATTAGAATTATTATGTGTTCATTATACCAATAAATTATGTATATATATATATATATATATATATATATATATATATATATATCTATATAATAAGTTATATAATACATAAAGTATTTTACGAGATTAAAAGTAGTATACATTATAATTAGAGGAAGAAATAAATATGATTATACACGTGGTGTTATTATATCTATCTGAAGATATTATCCTGATAATCATGAGAATTATTATAATAACAATCTTATATATAGAACATACTAATTTTCTTTAAAAACTATAAATCATTAAACTTATATTTATTAAATATTTTTTAATATGAACCATGCATTCAAATAGTATCGATAATAATATCAAAATATAAACGTAGCTATATATATCTAAGTTTATAAAAGCTAAGTTTGTTTATTTAATTATGAATATATAACATGTAATCTCTATACGATTAACACTCTGTATGAAAATATTCCACGAATATCCTCACATATTCGAGAGAGAAGAACAAGATTTGTTAGTAATTGCTATATGAATACATCATCATCGAGGTTCTATACTGGATAAAGATACATGTTCAAACTAATGTCCAATAAATAACTATATTTATCAATTAAAGGATGACATTTGACTAAATCATGTTGAAGTAAGATATTCTATGATGGATAGAAATGTATTAAAATAAAAATGGCTCGGCATAACAAGCCTACTCGATAAGATATGGTATATATATATATATATATATATATATATATATATATATATATATATATATATATAAAAACACATGTCAACTCCTATGGCCAACTGTACATTCAATATACAAGCAAGTATACTGATATATTTTGTAATGTTATACATTACTTATTCCTAAAATAGTATACCATATACATAGGTTAACATTATTATCATATAATAGCATAATATTTATTATTAATAATAGTATATTATCAAAAATATTGTATGAAAAATAATAATTATTATTATTAATACCATTTATGTTGATATTTCTATTACATAATTATATCTCGAATACTATAGTATATAATAATTATTTACTATAATTATTAATTTTAATATTCATAATTATAAATAAAATATTATTAAACACTTATATTATTATAGGGAATTTATAATTAGAATTTATATGAAATAATACGCATTAATAAAACGGTTTATATAAGTATACATATATATATATATATATATATATATATATATATATATATATATATATATATATATATGTATATTAACCTGTTGGTATCATTTGATTTATATTATTATTAGATTCAAATTCGTTATCTAATGATATGATTATTATTTATTTTAAATATATTAATATATTTGTGTATACAATACACTATATAGTATCATAGGATTAGTATCATATTAGTATCATATTATCACATGTGACAATCGCAGAAAATTGTATTCACTGCATTTATAAATTCAACTGCTAATAAATTCAGCTGGTAGTACTATTTGTTCATACCAGTACACATGTGTACTTATATAATCATTCTAATAACATGTGCCAAGATACTATTATTAAGCGCATCGTGCTGCAATTGGAGTGACATTCTTTCAACCAAACATTACCTACTAAACCTAGGTATGTATAAATAAGTGTGCTATTGACCTATTCGATATACTTGTGATGGAGGCTAGTCTCAATAATTTATATAGAAATTACTACCGTAATGGATTATTGTAATATCCACGTTATGGCGGCCTCTTCGACAATTTACTTTATATTTTTATATAAGTACGGTTCATTGAGTGTTACATTATAATATATATCAATAAATAATAGTATTGATATTAATGAATAATAATAAGTAAATATAATTAGTTTAAATATACTTTAATATAAATAATTATAAGTTTTGTTATTTAAAATATATTATTATTTTATTAAATTATAATATAATAAATATTTATGAATATTAACTCAGCAATATGTTATATCTGATTGTATTATAATTAGTGTTGCAGTATCTGATACAGTAGTCTACAATGTTGTTATTAATATTAATTATATAATTATAATATCAAAAATATAAAATTAAAATTGTAATATATAATTATGATGTAAGTAATCGGATGACATATTGATAATCTAAATATGTATATAAATTAAATTAAAATAATAATAATAATAATAAAATAATAATAATATTAATAATAATAATAATAATAATAATAATAATAATAATAATAATAATAATAATAATAATAATAATAATAATAATAATAATAATAATAATAATAATAATAATAATAATAATAATAATAATAATAATAATAATAATAATAATAATAATAATAATAATAATAATAATAATAATAATAATAATAATAATAATAATAATAATAATAATAATAATATAGAGATGATAATTTTAATAATAAAGTAACATTTATAATTGGACTGTAGTTCGGAAATGAAAAAATGCAGCCAATAAATAATTGTCATTGATACTAGGTATATATATCATTCATATACATATTATTATATAGATTTAAGTCTCAATAGTGACGAAAATATTTATTTATAAAAAAATATTAGTGTGTGTACTATAGCTTATAATTTATACTTCAATATTAATAAGTATATATTGTATTCTAGATCTCATCTAGAATTTGTATTAACAGTATGGACACTTATCGTGTAGTTGAAAAGATATATATGGCTTAAATACAACTTGAAAAAGTCCAATTTTTTTTAATATTCGTTTTTTATTTATTGTCAAATTTATATCAAAGTTATATCGAGTGAATTACAGTTATTTTATATTTATATATTCTTTATAATTAAGCTGAATTATATTCGATTATATAATGAATTAAAACTCTAGAATGGTTGATATATAATAATAATAATAATAATAATAATATTTATTAGAAGAAAGTTGTATATATATATATATCATGTGAATTATTAAATTCATTATATTATTGTTTCCTCTAAAAGGCTTCAGATGAAGATAATTATCTTTTCTATGCTGTCGCCTGCATCACCATCACCAGAACTGCCCACCATCACATAATAATAATAATAATAATAATAATAATAATAATAATAATAATAATAATAATAATAATAATAATAATAATAATAATAATAATAATAATAATAATAATAATAATAATAATAATAATAATAATAATAATAATAATAATAATAATAATAATAATAATAATAATAATAATAATAATAATAATAATAATAATAATAATAATAATAATAATAATAATAATAATAATAATAATAATAATAATAATAATAATAATAATAATAATAATAATAATAATAATAATAATAATAATAATAATAATAATTAACATATATAATTTTTTTTTTTTTAATTTTTTTTTAATTTTTAATTTTTTTTTGTATCTCAATGAGTTGATTTTTTATTTTTTTTTTATATGAATTTTTGTTTTTTATAATTTGGATATCTCCATTTAGATCATTCCATAACTTAGGTCCCATGGTTAGGATACTATTTATTAGTTGACTTTTTTTTGTATAAGGTATTTTGTAGATAGGTGATTTCCTTAATTTATTTTTATTTTTATTTTCGTGTTTTTTATGTATGTTATAAATATTTTGTGGTAGATTATTATTGTGATGGTCATGCATGTATATTAGCGTATTATATTTTATTAAACTATTGAGTTTTAATATATTATTCCTTTCAAATAGCAAATTTGTATGTTCTCTGAAATATTTGGTTTTGTTTATTATTCTTATGATTTTTTTTTGTGTGAGAATTAAATTTGTAAGATTACTTTTATAAATATTACCCCATATTATATTTCCATACATTATGTGTGGCAGAAATAGGCTGTTATATATGATAATCATTGGTTTTGTCTTAATGTATTTTGATAGTCTGCTTATTGAGTAAAGTATTTTCGATAATTTATTATTAAGATTAAATATATGATTTTTAAAGTTTATATCTTTGTCAATTATTATTCCTAGATATTTATATTCTATTTCATTTTGTATTGATATGTTATTTATTTTTAGATGTATGTTACTGTATTTTCTCGAGTTAAAATTGACTATTTTAGTTTTATTGATATTTATTTTAAGTTTATTAAATGTGTACCATTTTTCTATTTTTGTAATCATATTATCTATGGTATATTTTAATTTTTCATTGTTTTCACTTGTAAATGTTATTGCTGTATCATCAGCATATACTATAAGTTTTACTTGTTGGTTATTATTGAATAATAATGATAGGTCATTATTAAATAAAATAAATAAATAATAATATAAAGTAATAATTTATTTGCTAATACATATATTAAAAAATAGATCCTCTATATTCATATATATATATATATATATATATATATATATGTATATATATATTATTATTATTATTATTATCATACTGGGTTTTAACAACCTGGTAAGTTGTAAAAGCAGAGCTATTAGAGACAATTACTGTTATTATTCTAAAAAGTCATAAAAAGTATTCCTATTATAATTGGACAAATAAATTCCTAAAAAAAAACATAAAATAATAATACAACATATGTAATATCTAAGGTTTACCTGTTTACACTAAATCTAGTTATGAATAAGATATAATAATTATACTTGTGTAAGAATAGACAAAATATCAAATATTCATTATGTAATATAACAATATAAAATAAACATTAATAAAACTAAAACAAAACAAAAAAACTAAAAATAGTAAAGAAATATTCATAATAGTAAATATATGACTTTAATATAAAGAATAATATATGTGTATATTGGAAAATATTCAAAAACAAATTAAAAAAATATAGAATCATATTTTAGAAAGTTTTCAGTTATTAATTGAACAAAAATATGTAGAGATACATTATGTTACTTATTTAATATAACACATATACATTTTAATATTACATTTTAAAAAAACGTAAATAATCTTTTTTTCATATTCAAAAAATCTATTATCACAATAGATTATCTCTAATCTATTAAATAGTTCGTCTGCCATATCGATATGCTAAATAGTTCACATTCCGTGTCGAGCGGCTATATAGTTCGTATACAATGTCAATCCGAAATAGAGCTCGTGATTGCTATCATCATTCATACCGTATGTTATGTATATGCCCAAAGAATATCTTAACATAGTAAGAGGTAACTTTATATAATTAGTATTATGATTATTATTAAATGTTATTATTATCAATTATAAATGTATTAAATAATCCTCAATGAAATTCAATACTATTAAACTCTCTTGTAATATATTATATTTAAATTTAAAAAAAAACAGTATTTAATAAAAAATTTTCATAATCGAAAAATTAATTTTCACAACAGATGCATGCCAATATGTTAAATAATTAGCTTGTCATGATAAGCTGCTAAATAGGTTGTATACCATTTCTAATTACTAAATAGGTCGTCTGCCATGCCAATTTACTAAATAGTTTGCTGCCGTGTAGTGCTATTAAAGAAGTCACATAAAGTAAGGAATTTCAAAAAAGGTCATTTGAAGTGCCAATATTTATTGTTATTATTAAAGTTATTATTAATTCTGTAAATCTATAACAGGATTTTATTTTTTATTGTGTTTCAATAATCTGTAAAACCATCTTCTCGCCTTTTTCTTAGGGCTATAAATGACTTTTAAAGTCTTTTATATTTTATATACTCTTATATAAGTTTTATAATTATATATTAAGTTGGTCTTTACAAAATGTATTTTATACCTATTTGTCTCAAATGTGTCTCCAAAAAATGTATCGAAAACCTTCTAAAAATATAGGTATTCGAGACCAAAATAGCGAGACTTCTATTTACCGAGTAAAGATAAAATGTATTAAAAATATTAAACTTATTAAAATTTTTAAAATATTAAAATATAATTTGAGATAGAAAATAGAAATCAATAGACGGTTAAACTTTAATTAAAAATATTATTACAGAAAAGGGAAATATATACTAATTATCTTTATCAGTATTTAATTCATTTTATAGTATTGGTACATATTACATAATATAATTAATTATATAGTTATAGTTATTAGAAGGTTTAACAAAATCACAAGTACTTCTTGTATTAATTTTGTTTACTTATTATTTTATAAGCTTATGATCATCCGTGAAAATTGTATTTAAATTGTAATGGTAATATATAAGTATTATAAAACTTTAAAACAAATCATGAATAATTGTTATAAATAAATGTAATATGTGTAACAAAACTAGGGATGAATAAGATAATAAATGGTTCAAGTCTGAAATAACATAAGATGAACATGACCCACTAATTAATATATATACAGTAAAACCTCTCTATAAGAAACTAATTTTGTCAGTACATTTTTTCTTATAGAGAGGTTTTCTTATAGAGGTTTTTACTTTTCCAAATTATAAATATATATATATATAGTATATTTATGTTAATATATTTATGTTAGTATATAACGTATAGTGTTTTTAAATGTATACTGTATTGTTTGCACTTAGACATGTTAATAAATAATAAAATTTTATTAGATTTATATTAGCAATTATAAATTATGAATCATCATTGATGAATATAATATAATGAATATTATAATAATCTATTATTTAACAATTAATTGTATAATATAATAAATTGTATCATCAATATATTTAAGGATATAACATTTATTAATTAATTTTAATAAATTTATGGATATACATAAAAATAACATGTATTAATTAATTTTATTTATTTCGAGCTATTTATGTAATATAAAATATTTGTAAGAAAAAAAATATCTTATATAATAATTAATTTCTATAATTGTTCAATATACAATAATTCATTTAGTTTCTTATAAAGTTTCTTATAAAGAGGTTTTTCTTATATTTTTCTTATAAAGAGGTTTTTTAATGTGGAAAAGGTTGAATTCCAACCAAATGTGTGAACAATTTTCTTATAAAGATATTTTTCTTATAAAGATGTTTCTTATAGAGAGGTTTTACTGTATATATATATATATATATATATATATATATATATATATATATATATATATTTATTATACTTAAAATATCGTCTCACTTCTAAATAATTAAAATGCATGTATTTTTTGTATTAAATGTATACCTTAATTATATTATTTATATTAATCTTTGTTTATTCATAATTTCACGGTCCATATAATTCATACTATCATTTATAATGTATATACTATATGTTAAGTTAAAATCTAATTTTAGGCATATATTTATTTATTAATTAATTAATTAATTAATTATCCTTTGTGTATTTTAATACACTTGAATAGCACTTTATTTATAATAATAAGTATTTAATTATTATTTTTTTAATTATCATTGAATATATATAAATATATTATATATATATATATATATATATATATATATATATATATATATATATACATATATATATATATATATATATATATATATATTACATATAAATACATACCCATATCGTTAACTATATTATGAAAATAACAAATAATTATTATTTACTATTATTGTATATGTAAGAACTAATAGTAATTAAAGTATCACATTATTAGTTTTTGTTTGTGTTCCACGTACATTTATTTATATATATATATATATATATATTAGTGCTGTAAAATTTCAAATATCAAATATCAAATCTCAAATCTTTTTTTTTCGGTTCGGTTCAAATCTTTAATTTTAGGGTATTTGGAAAGATTTTATGGTCTCAAATCTTTATTTTAAATTTAGTTTCGGTTCGGGTATCATGTCGGGTAATTGTTCGGGTAACGATCGATTAACATAATTATGTAATAAGTTTCTTTCAACTATTTTAAAATATCCATTAAAATGTATAGATACTATTAATTCGATCATCATTATGCCACCTATATGATAATATATTTAAAATAGAATAATGTTATCAAGGACACCGTTTCCTTGATTTATTATCCATTAATAACAATATTTAAAAATGAATACGTATATTCTGCATATTCCTGAAGGAATATCATTAGATTAAGTTTAAATGATTTATACTCTATTTGTATTGATATATACAAATTTAATTTATAAACCGTTTAAAACTATATTTGTTTACAAGTACATTTTGAATAAATATTTGAAACGATGGTATATATATATATATATATATATATATATATATATATATATATAATACTAGATATATCTACTAGATATATAGTCTAAATATAATATTCATATTTAGCATTTAATATATATGCTATAGCATATATGCCATATATAGTGTATATAGTATATCGAATTCCTCTTACACCTTTACTAAATACTATATACTAATATATATATGATTATTAGAATAGTAACGTATTCAATAATTCAAGTAATTAATAATTATTTATTGTTAATTATTCAATTATAATTTATTAATTAATAATTATTAATTAATGATAATTATTTATTAATTATTATAATTATTTTTAATTATTATAATTATTTATTAATTATTATAATTATTTATTAATTATTATAATTATTTATTAATTATTATAATTATTTATTAATTATTATAATTATTTATTAATTATTATAATTATTTATTAATTAATAATTATTTATAAATTAATTATTATTATTATTAATTAATAATTAATTTATTATTATTAATAATAATTAATTAATTAATATCTTATTTTTTTCTTTGCTAACTTATTTTAAAATATTATTAAAAGATTTGAAGTTCTCGAGAACATACCTAAATATGAGAGATTTGAAGTTCTCGAGAACTTGATATTTTTTTTAAAGATTTGAAGTTCTCGAGAACAAAATTTTAAGATTTGAAGTTCTCGAGAACAACCAAGTATTTGAAATTTTACAGCACTAATATATATATATATATATATATATATATATACATAGTAATATTATAATAATTTAGTAGAAAATGCAAAATATAATCATTTGGTAGCAATTTAAAAAAAATTACGATGAAAATCTACAATACTTGCTCTACTATTACTTAATTATTATATAAATTCATTGAATCTCTATGAATATATTTAAATACTAAAATTTAAATATTAATAATAAAAATCATATAAAATACTATTTACCAAAAATATATCATGTATAATTTATGATATTGTAGATAATATTAATATTTATATTTTGCATAATGCATTCTCTAAAACTTTACTATTTTCTGCAATTATTTGTAAATTATGCGCATGTGCAATTATTTTTAAACAATAATATAATATTGAAATGTATCAATACTCTATAAATATATATCTAATTATACTATATATTTTATTTAAAAATGGCTTATCTACTAAAATGTTATATTTATGGATCCAATAGTTATATAGTTTTACTCATTATTTAATCTCAATTAGTCTCTACATTTTAATATCATTAATAAATAATATAAACAATAGTTCTCATTTATTAATAATATACTATTATAATAAGTCAAATTTATATCAAAAAATATAAATTATTGCCACAAATATTTAGTGGATACGAAATTTTAACCAAATAATCATGTCTACCAAATGGTTATAAGTATGCACTAAATATCTACTAAATTGTTATATATATGTGTTATATATATATATAAATTTCACATACATGTATATATGTATTTATAAAAAAGTATATTTATCATATATATTTATTTTAATTTGTTATTTTATTAAATAATTATTATTAAATTAATTTTTTTAAATAATATTAAAATATAATTGTTATAATCATTATTATTGATTAAATAAATATAAATATTTATATATTATATATATATATTGAAATATTGTATCGTATATATATAATTAATTATTATATAATAATTAATTATTAATATGTATATATGTAAAATGTAGTTTATATAGTGACATATACATATAAGAGGCCAATATAATTACTAACAGGTTTTACATGTAAATTTGTATCCAATTGGTAAACTTAAAATATGGTAATTAGGCAATTTTGATTTTGCGACCATACTCATTTCGTATACGCTTGTACATCCCCTAGATACAGTTATCTAGTAAATTGAATAAGTATATAAATATAATATATGTTGTCAATATATGTATGGTGTATATAAATGTTTATATTTATAATAAATACGATTTACTCTGGATATCTAATAATTCTAGGGATCGATAAATGTATCTGAGATAACTAATTATACTTACAAGTATTTATATATGTATAAAACAAAATTAGAATTTGTAAAACGTATTAGTTAACTGAGTTTCTGATATATAGAGAATATGAGATATCGATACTTACCTGTATATATATATATATATAAAAAAATTTACATTCTCATATTAAAATGTTACCGATTTGATATATATTACAGATTTGACGTTTACCTATCTATATTATTGCTCGTAGATTTTAAATTCATATTTACTGATTTATAATTGCATATATAAAAGTGTATGTACATAATTCATAAAAAGTTACCATTTTAAAATTATTTTTTAATTTTAGCAAAAAAAAATTAACTTAAATGATATATCATAATAATTATAAGTTTAATTTATTATTTACTTTTAATTTAAAAATTTTTTCGAAATTATTAATTTATTATTAATTTGAATGAAGTAATTTATTGAATTCACGTGAACTATTTTCACTAAGCAACCAAAATCCAAGCAACCAAAAAATGCAAATTGAAAAAAAAAATTATTTAATTAAAAAATGTAACTGCCAGGATAATAGAGTAAACAGAGCATAATAACCGCTGTCATATGTGATATTTGCCGGTGTCTTATTTGAAAATTACCCTATGTAAACATTATTAAGTATCAGAGCCGTTTCAGTATTTTTGTATTTTTGGAAATAACTTTGTAAAGAGTTGATTATATAATTAGATTGTCATGTATAGAAAGTTGTGAGATCGGTATGTAGTTGGCAAGCACAGTTTTGTTGAGATTTGGTTTCTTGAGTATTGGCGAGATGAAAAGTTGATATAATTATGGATATAAACATTAATGTGTCAATTGATATATATCCTTGATGATACTAATATAAAGTACTACATAAATTTTAATTAAAACAATTACATACGTAAATTTTACAGTAAAATAATACATTTTTATTGAATATATTATTTTAAAAATAATTTAAATAAAAATATGATTATGTAAAATAAAAATATATTAAGATTGATATTTAATTTGTAATTATAAGTAATATAGATAACAAGCATAATTTCCAAAATTTATATTTTAATATAAATATAGTATATTCAATTTGATAAATCATTTTTAAAATATTTTAAATAAAAATATGATTATGTAAAATAAAAACGTATTAAGATTGATATTTAATTTGTAATTAAGTATAAGTAATATAGATAACAATAATAATTTCCCTAATTTATATTTTAATATAAATATAATATATTCAAATTGATAACGTATTTATAAATATTAAATATTTGTAAAATAATTATTTTCTCTGAGCAACCGATATACAGTATGTTTACTTTATTATTACCCTTGTGGTTAACATTTGTAATTCAATAAATTATTTTTTTATTTTGAATTTTTTGGTTGATGGGATTTTAGTTGATGGGATTTTGTCTGCTGGATTTTTTGGTTGATGGGTTTTGTCTGCTGGGATTTTGGTAGTATCCCATATTTTTAATTTAATTTATAATAAATAAAAATTATCACAACAAATAATTCTATTATATCGTTTAAAATACATATTCCATTGCCATCATGGTAACATGTATATATATATATATATATATATATATAGTTATCATTATTTAATAAATAATGTATTTATATGCTATTATAATGTAGTAAATATGAATTTGAACCATATGATCGATAGGTCAAAGTTAAATCGGTACAAAATCTTAAATAGGTAATGTTTTAATATAATAATACCCATTGTTTTCCTTGTGAAAATTTAATTAGTCGAATGTTAATTTTCATTATAAAATTGATAATTATATTTAATATAATAATATAAATTTAAAATCAAATTATGGTCGAATTCACAATTCAATTTTTTTTCCTGATTGATCAGGTGTGCCCAAGAATACATTTCTATTTTATAAATAAATCTATATTATATAGATAAATAGATAGATAATAGTTTATTGAATAGATTCAAAACGATGGGTAACAATAAATAATAATAACATAAATATATAAAGAATAGTGAACAAATATAAATAAGTTGTAATTTACAAACACCGAAAGTAAAAAAAAAATAAAAGCAATATGTGGGATGTTGATCAAACGAGCTGATCACATCATAAAATAACTAGGGAAGAGGTATCGGGTTGGTCAGGCCCATATAGGATTATATGCCTATCAATCCTGAGAGATGGACGGTCCCTGCATATTGGTTGTTTGACACCTCTCCACACCTAGAATATCAAATGATTATACAGCAGGTAAGATCAAATACCCAAATAAAATAAAAAACGAAACGAAAACTAGAAAATAACAATAACATTTTTAAAATAACGACATTACATTTATTCATGTTGAGCATAAAAGTTGCCATTAATATTAAGAGTATATATATTTGTAATAAATATGCTTATAGATTTAGCCAAAGCCATAGAACGAGGAAGTGAATTACAGTCCGTACTCACCCTGTTGCTGAATGAATTGATAGTTGCTTTATTAATGCATTTGTATTTGCGTATCTTGATTAGAGTCCACAATTACTTGTAGAATAAGTTTTATAATACCGATGATTTATCAATATCAATAATATAATATAAAATAAAAATATAAATGTTTAATTTATTTGATAGGGTTTATTCATTACTTTGTAAATATTAAAAATGTATTTTTTTTAACTTATTTTTAATTTTCATTTAATATACTAAATCTAAATCGAAATATAGGGAATACATTTTTAATTTTATATAACTGATATTTACCATATAAGACACCTAATATAAATAATCAAAATATCTATATTAATTTCCAAATCTAACCGTTAATTTTATAATTAACAATGACAGCATACCATTAATATAACAATGTGCGATTTTAAAATATTTAAAATTCTATATAGCGTGTTACATACATCCGGAGCAACGGTGTCTTGTAGTGAATCTGACGGATCGTCTAAAGTATCTGGTCGTGACCGTTGTGAAAGCGTATATCGAATCATGACTGATAACTTATTTCATACGCCGACCGTAATATACACGCTCCCCATAAAAGGGGCGTTAACGCGTTTACCTGATATGAAATGGACAGCTTTTTCATTGTAATATTGCATTTCATTCACATGTGATTTATAGTTAAATCAATACCACCTATCGATACATATTAGTAAGAGGTAAAGTCGCTAATATTTAAACTATTATTATTATTATATTTATGACTATTATTTAACGATAATAGGTTTTTTTTCGTTGCTAATAAACCGTAAAAACGTATTTCTGAATTAAACTCTTCATGGCTATCAAAAGGGTTACCTCCATAATATATATATATATATATATATATATATATATATATATATATATATATATATATATATATCAGATATAAGTATACACGATAATCTGTTAAATAATTTGTTTAGCATTAACATTTATCAAATAAAGTATTGCCCTTTTGAAAGAGTACTATACTCTATATTCTCCTTAACATTTTAAAAAGTCCCAATAATGACTGTGATATATATCTATTGATCATACATATTTTATGAGTATGTTACCAAATTAAACTATACTTACACATATAAATATAGAAATTAATTGGAATTGAAAATAAAGTACTATTTTAATTTACATTTACAATGCTAACTGACCATATAGCACTACAATCTATAACCTCGTAAAATAACGTAGTAAAATATATATAAAGAATGCATTAACTATACATCAACTGTTATATATGTATATGTATATATATATATATATATATATATATATATATATATATATATATATATATATATTATCAAGCTTTAACATGACATCCTGCTTCACTACTATTAATAACTGGTTCATTATTATAAATATGACATACCCTAATAAAACCTTTATATAAACCAAATACCTAGGCTTCCTTAAAAACAAGAATTTAATCTCTTCGATATAAACATAATAAGTAAATATATATATATATATATATATATATATAACCAAAACTCACTAACTATCACTCATACTTACTCTAACTATATATTATCTATACAAATGCATACCTATTCTACTCTCATCGCACAAGAAATAATGCGCACCCACTGGCTATATATATGATTTTTCCCTTAGAATAAACCACATACTACATAAAACGTACTATTCATTGAAGTATCTTCAACAAACGACAAACGACAAACGAACTCGAATTATCTGAAAAAAATCACCAAATGTTTACAACTAAATTTGTTATCTATTATATACGCATATCAACTGTATAAACAAACTGACTACCTATGTTGATTAATCACACTTCAAAATTAACCTTGTGAATAATATTTGAAAACGATATTACTATGTTAGCCTACCCAACTCTGAAACTACCAATATCCATATTACAACTAATATTATTACTTTCAAATATAGATGTTAGAACTAGTATATTTCTAACTCCATATATATTAAATCAAATTCGTTATCTACAATATACAAATTTGTCTTTATTATTATTTAAATAAAAGTATCAATCAATCGATTAATTTATTGTTATATATAATAATAATAATTATTATTTATTAAAATCACATATATATATACAATACAAATAGCGGATACAAATGGACCATTCAAGTAATCATAGATTTATACATGTCATAAATAAATGTATGGGGCCCTGATAATACAATACAAATAGTAGGTTACCTAATATCTGTTTTATTGTGTTTTGAGGTATCGATTATTAAGTTATTGATAAACACAATAGAAAAACAAGAACTGCCTGGAGTCGAATCCGGGACCTCTGGTTTACTATATTTTGGGTGTCCCACTGAGCCATTGGCACCAGAACAATATATATATATATATATAACTCAGAAGATGTAGCGAACTACTGGGTAGAAAAAAAAGCAAGGCTTATCTAGTTCTACCCTGTTAATTATTCGAGAATGGAAAATAATTATACAAATATATATGATAAAAATAATAGGCAATTTGATAAATTTTTACAAAACTAAAAAAAAATAACTAAAAGGATGCAATCTTATTTGATAAAATTATATAAATAAATAATGAGTTATTCAATAAAACAACGATATTGTCATATCAATATATTATTTCCATAAAATATATATGAATATACATATACATATATATACACATATACACACATACGTACATTAATACACGCATATACAAATGCACACACACAAATACATATACATACATATAGGTTCACCCATACAAACATACCTACATAAACAAAAATATACATATACAAATATAAATATAGAAAATGAAAGAAGTCTCTATTATCACTATATAATTTAAATGAAGATACTGATGAATACATATTAACAAAAATAATTAAATATAAAAATATAATAAATTACAGAAAAAATCTACAGAAAAAAATTGCAATTTGGATATTTATATTATATAATAAAAGCTCATATATATCAAATATGTACATTAAAAACAAAAATTAAAAAATTAATAAAAAATTAAAAAATTCCATTCCCGAGTAATTACTTCATCATGTTTGAATATAAATTAAATTAAATAAAATATAATAAATAAAATTAAGTATATAAAATTAACTAAAAATAGTTTAAAAAAAATAAATAGTTGGAAAATATGTATAAAAGATATGTAAGATATATAAGATATGTAAGATATGTAAGATATAATATAAAATAAAGAATAAAATCAGTTAAAGCATTCAATACATCGAAATATAATTATATTTTAAACTTCGAGTAAACGTTTTATATTATATAATAATTTAAATCTGTTTTCAAGAAGATTCCATAAAAATGGACCATTGTGAGTTATGCAAAACATTTTTATATTAAGACGGAAAGAAGGAATAACAAATTTAAAATTTTTTCTCTGACTATATATACATTGATTAATAGAGAACATATTTTTGATAATGATTGGTGTAAAATTATTAAAAATCCTAAACATAAATTTTAGAGTATTTAATTTTACAATATCAGTAAATTTCAAGATATTCAATATTTTATAATATTTATCTGTATTACATCTATTTGAAATATTGAAAATAGCTCTGATGGCTTTATTTTGTATAATAATTAATCTATTTAGATTATATATATATGTAGTAGACCATACAGTATTACAATAATTTAGATGGGGTAGAAAAAATGTATTATAAATGAGTTTTAATGATTTTATAGTAAGAGAATATTTTAATTTATGTATAATAGATACAACTTTAGAAAGCTTATTAGCTATATTATTTATATGTTTTTTCCAGTTTAATTTCTCATCTATAGTGATTCCTAACAATTTATAATACCGTACCCTATTGATTATATTACCATTTATATGTAAAACAAAATTATTTATATATTTGTTATCATTAAACTTATCATGAATTAAAATGTAAGATGATTTATCTATGTTAATAGTTAGTTTATTTTCAGATAACCATATATTTAATTTCTTAAGTTCATTATTCATAGTTAATTTAAGAGTATTAACATCTTTATCTTTAAAAATTAAATTAGTATCGTCAGCAAATAATATAGGAATAGAAGAAATAAAAACAATATGTAAATCATTTAAAAATATATTAATAAGTAAAGGACCCAAAACAGAACCTTGAGGAACACCAATATTAATATTACTAAAATCAGACTTAATATCATTGTAAATGACACATTGCATTCTATTTTCAAGATAACTAGTAAAAAAATCTTTTGCAACACCTCTAAAACCATAATTTTCCATTTTAAGTATTAGTAATTCATGATCTATTGTATCAAAGGCTTTACATAGATCAATTGACAAAATAGCTGATAATAATTTACTTTCTAAATTATTAGTTATGTTTTCCATAAGGTAATTTAAAGCATCATTTTTACTACTATTTTGCCTAAATCCAAATTGAGATTCATTAATCTTAGAAAATTTATTCATGAATTCATTCATTCGATTTTTAATTATTTTTTCAAATATTTTGGAAAATTGAGATAATAGAGAAATTGGTCTATAGTTACCTGGTAACCTTTTATCTCCTTTTTTGAACAAAACAATAACTTGACTTTTTTTAAGTATGTTTGGGAAAATACCCTGCGAAATTGAAATATTAAAAAGGTGTTGTAATATATATTTAATTTCATCTATTGTATTTTTTATTAAGTTTATGTCAATTTCATATAAGTCTTTGGAAGTTTTCATAGTGCAATTTTCCACAACTTTAACAATTTCAGTAATTGAAATAGGGTAAAAATAAAAATTATTATTATTTACTAATTCTGAAGGAAATATATATTTATTAGTTTTAGGAATTTTATCTAATAATGATTTACCTAGAGTGCAAAAATGATTATTAAACATCGTCGCGGTTTTTAGATCATCTTCTTTGGTAATATTACTGAAAGGACACTTAATTTTATTTTTTGAATTAGGATTCAGAATTTCATTTATAGACCTCCATTTTTTTTTAATATTCTTTTCATTGTCAATTTTTGTCTCTAAATATAATTTTTTAGATAGTCTGATTAAAGATATTAATATATTTTTATAAGATATATATCTTATATCTTATTAAAAGCATTATTATTTTTAAGTAAACATTTATAAAATTTATTTTTTTTAGCAATACATTTTTTTAAATTGTCAGATATCCAGGGCTTATTATAAAAATCTGAAGTTTTTTTCTTTATTAAAGGACAATGTTTAAAATATAAATCAGTGTATATTTTACAAAAAGATTCAAACGCACTATTCGGGTCATTGTCATCATATATATGTTTCCAATCGTAATCAAATAATGATTTTTTTAAATAATTAATATTAGAACAATTTAATGATCTAAATGTTATATACTTTTGTTTAGTAAGTATTAAATTATATGTAAAATAATTATTATAAATTGAAAAAATAGGTAGATGATCACTTATATCAGTAATAAATAAACCAACGATTTCTGGTGACGATTTACAATTTGTGAATATGTTATCAATAATTGTATTGGAATAATCACCAATCCTAGTTGGTTTGTCAATAAGTTGAAATAGGCCTAAAGAATTCATACTGTCTATAAAATATAAAATATTATTATCATTAGTCCGTGAAATATCAATGTTAAAATCTCCGCATAAAAAAATATCATTAGTCAATAGTCTAGACAAATTATTTATTATAAAGTTTGTAAAATTAGTAATACTGGAAGTAGGTGAATTATATATACCACTTATTAATATTTTTTTATTATCATTAGTCAAAATTTGTAAAGTTAAAATATCTAAAAAATTGTCTATTGATTTGCTTAGGTATTTTACAACTTCAGATTTATGTGAATTTTTAATAAAAATGGAAACTCCTCCACCCCTTTTATTTGTGCGTATAGTATGAAATGAATTATAATTAGGTAATTCAACATTTCCAATATCAGATTATTTCATCCATGATTCACTAATAATGATAATATTAAATTTAAATGTCAATTCATAAAGATAATTTTCAATTTGTTCATGATTATGAACAAAACTACGTGCATTTATATGGATAATAGAAAACGCATTTGAATTATCTATAGAAATAGTATTTCTATTGAAATCAATTTTATTAAAATATCTGCAGTTTGTAGTAGTGTCAATATCAATACATTTATCAAAATCCATTTGAATAAATAATAAGATATAATAAGATGATATATATACCTACTTGATTTATTGCTTTATGTAAATTACTGGTTCTTACACTAGATTATTTAATTGAGATGTATCAGATATATATATATGTGTGTGTGTGTTTATGTGTGTGTTCATAGATGTAATTATTTAATATATATGTATGAACTATGTCTATTTTCTAATATATATTTATTTTGTAAACTATTTATTATATGATTTTTAAAGAATTTCAACTGATGTATTTATAAGTTTACAATTAAATGTTATTATTATTCATAAAAGTCTATTATTAGTGCATGTATTTATGTACATGGTTATTTTAATGGTGTATGTATGTGTGTATATTATTAATATGTTAATAATTAAAATATATTGTATATATAAACCTGTGAATTTTTAAATTTTATAAGTATAAAGCAATCAGATATACAGTCAATAATATCAAAATGTATGTTATCATATGCACCTATTATAATATCAATTAAATTATTATGGAATAAAATATATACACAAATATATATATATATATATATATATATATAGCATTCCCTAGAAAAATGAAAATTACTATTATAAAACCTATATATATAAAGATAATATCATACATAACATATTAATTAATGACCTATTTCGTTATTACTGCAAATAAGAATGATATTTGAAAACATTATTTATAATAGATTGAAATCTTTCATAATTGAGAATAAATTAATAAATAGTAATAAATATGGTTTCATAGAAAAATCCAACACCATAGAATCTCATTTTTTCCAAACATAATGTAAATAAAAAAATAGCTATTGTATTTTTTGATATAAAAAAGGCATTTGATGTATAGATATTATATAATATCTATGTTGCTAAAGTAATTGGAATACTGTAGATGAAGGACCTACATTGTTGGTGTCATTAGTATGTGATTTTATAAAAAGTTATTTACTAGATAGAAAATCATAATACTTTATTATCTGAATGATACATAATACATGGTGTTCCTCAATGATCCGTTGTAGGCACTTTATTTATATTATTTTAAAATTTATATATGTAATATTTTCAACGATAATGATAAAATCAATTCAAATATATAAGCCGATGAAACACTACTTACTATAAATACTAATTCTGATTAATAAATAAGTGAAAATATAAAGATATATATATATATATATATATATATGTAATTAGTGCACTATTAATAACCTTAAATTGAACATAGAGAAAAATATAATATAGACTTATTTCAATATAATTATTTTAAATAGTATACAAATATATGATGAGGATATTGAATTAGTTAATTATTATAAATGTATAGGTATTACTCTTGATAGTACAATTAAATATTCACTATATATTGTTTGTTGTGTATAAAATTATCGAATAGTGTATATCATTTTTACAACTTTATCGTTTCTTTTCCAAAAAAACTTAATTTTATTATATTTACTTTTTATTATGCAATATTTTTATATCTTATTCAATATTGTATTGAAATATTGGTAATTACTATAAAAATAGATTACATTTATTATATTTTATACAAAAGAAATAAATGTGTATAATAAAGATTAATGAATAAACAACAATATTGTTGATCATTGCAAACTATTGATTTTATTACGTTTATCACATAAAACTACCCTATTCAAACATAATTAGTTAACATAGTGAAGTTATTAAATCTAGTATTTCATCCATCCATACTTTATTAGCGCACCGGATATATTATCAATACCAGGAGATCTTCCATTTTGTCTGAGTGTTTATAGTATTACTTAATTCTGATTTTATTATAGGTAGTGAAATATCATAATGAGATATTATTGAGTTTTATTTAATTAGTTTTTCATTTGTCTGTATAGGGTAATTGTATAGTTCATTGCAGTATTCGGCCTACCTTATTATTATTCCATTTTTGTCCGCCAAAGTTTATCATTGTTATCCAAGATAATAATCATATTCTTATGATTTGGTTTAGTGAGAATTTGTAATTTTGTATCGGCCCTTTTATTCGATCGGTTTCTTGACATATCTTATTTATAGAATGTCATTGTTCGTGTATCCATTATTATTTAGTCTTATTCATCATCCTTCATAATATTTCAATCAAGTTATTATATTAATTTATCCGGTTTGAGTATGCATTTAAAGATTATTTTAATTTAATTATTTCATCACAGTGGTCTATCATTTAAATAGTCATCCAAGCTGGTTTATTTGCTTTGTGTTTTCCTATTGTTTCGGAGGCGGTGGATATAATACTCGTCTCTACCATTACGTATGTCGTCGTGGGAATGTTGTTAAGCATGTCTTAACGTGTTGTTAACATATGTTAAGCATGTCTTATTAATTAGTTCGATTTGCAGGATATATCTATATTACTCAATTGTTGTTTGGTTATTAAGCTTATCAAAAAAATCAAAATAAATCAAATACGATGTCTACCCTATTATATATATATAAATATATATACGTATATGCATCATACATGTGGTATTCGGTGAAATGCTATTACATTAACTGAATTTTTTGATAGTATAATTCATATATACTTATTTAGAATTTACGTAAGTTTATAGAAGATTATCCATTAATAAATCATAGTTTTGTCTTATTAAACCATATTGTAAGTAAATCTATATATAAATGGCACTCAGAGAATACAGTAAATATTCTGAGTCGGATATCATTCTCAATTAAATATTAGACAACTTTTCAATAGATAAACAAAATTCACGGGATTAATCTATGATCGTATACAATATAATAATGAATTAATCTATGATTTAGTCAGTAGAATGAGGCTGATATTTAAAATATGTAAATAGGAATACAGATTGCATTATCAGAATGATCAATGACAATTTATTTGTATCGAATGACTACGTAAGACTCTCATAGATAACTATATCGCTATATAGATATACCGAATATACCAGCTAGTTGCTCTGAATATTTTCTGGGATATTCGTAATCGACTATTCAACTAGAAAGATAACGATTAATTAATAAAATGAAATTAATTCTAGAGATTTGCTTGATACTAGCGTGTCCTGTATCAGAATAGAGTTTTTGCGGAAATATATGATTGAAATACGATATTTCAGAATAATTTAATTTGTCTTCTATACTATATATATAAGCATTATACTTATATTATATATATATACACTTCTAATATATGTATATATAATTTTAAATTCATACACTTATATTTACCGGGAAATGATAATTGAATATATATATATATATATAATATTAATAATATAATAAATTAAACCATTTTCACAATTCGAGCTGACTTCAGTATACAAACGGTTATCATAACAATCTAAGCATTTACTTTTGGAAAAAATCAAAATATTAAATATATAACATGTAGATACATATTGTATATATATATATATATATATATATATATATATAATATATACATAATATTTGTACTTCACATTTTCAATAATAATTTATCAACATTATATTTATATATAAATATATATTAACTAATAAATTACACATAATTAAATTATATATAATTATCATAAAATAAATATATATATATATATTTATTTATTTGTTAATGAAATCTATATATTTAAATTATTAAAATTACTTAGAATGTGTTGGTAAATTTCGATCTTTTTCTAACATATTTGTTGATTATTTCATTATATTAATGATTTACATTATTTCAATATATATATATATATAAAATATATATATAATTAATAAAGTATCAATTATATCAATTATTTCAATATGATTATCATCGATCATGAATTAATATTAACTATGATGGTTATAATTTAATAATAATTAAAAATAGTGAATATATAAAATAATTTTTAATTTATAAATGATTTAAATAATACTAAATTGAATTAAATTAATATGTTATATATTGTGATTAGAATAAATTCATATATTAGATCTTATTAAAAAATATTTATTTTTATAATTGACAATTTTTGATTTATAATAAAGTATTAGTATAATACTTTATATTTATTTAAATTATTTATAATGTATATTATACGTTTTTTTAAATAAATAATATATATTATATACATACTTAATGTAATTAAAAAAATATATACTATATATTATACAAACTTGAAAAGTTATACCATAAACTAGATAAATTTCCATTGCAAGGTAATCTCATTTCTGGAGTACAAAATATGTATTGACGATTATCTATAATTATGACATGTTATACAGTTAATAATTTTGTTGTTATGGTATATATATATATATATATATATTAATGGGAATAAGATTTATCTGAACATCTGTCTATGTTTGGAAATTATCATTTGATCATTAATGAAACAGAGATAACGAACCTCTTTGTCAATAAAAATAATAAGCAAACCTTAGAATTAATATATAAATAAAGCAGATTAGTAAAATATCCGAATGCTAATTTATATTATAAACAAATATATATACTTATATAAGGTTAAAGATAAGCAAAAATATAATATTTAATATATAATATATAATAAAATATATATTATAATACGAGAAACATAAAAAAACATATTAAATAAAGATAAAACTATATATATATATTGAATACAATACAAATAGCGGATACAAATGGACCCCTCAAGAAGTCATAGACATATACATGTTATAAATAATTGTGAGGTGATCCGGACAATATAATACAAATAGTAACATTTGTATTTCTTCTGTTTTGATTTATCTTTTATTTCGTTATTGATAAGTACAAGAGAAAAACAAGTCTGGAGTTGGTATCGGGGCCTTTTAGTACTATATTATAGTATCCCAACTAGCCATAGACCATAGACAATATATATATATATACCTGAACAATATATATATATACCTAGCCTGATCAACTCTTGTGAACAAACCAATATTATGGGGTTAACTGAGACATTCGGTCGGATTAGTTGAACTTTTTTTTATTGGTTTTTGTCTTTTAAATACATCTATTACCTCAAGAAATGTATAATTCGATATTTAATTTTAATAATTTATTTATTTATTATATTTTGTTTCGTGTTTTTTTTGCAAATTATTTCATTTTATAATTATATTTATGTTAAAATGAATTCAATTTTTTATATCTATCTATATATATGCAATGATTCGTAGTTAAGATAGTTCGTGGTTTTTATATAATATTTTATTCAGTTTCTCCACGTGGCATTCGATGAATTTCGATAATAATGTCTGTTCAGATGCGTAGGAATAACAGAAAAGGTGTCACTTTGGAAAACACGAGATCGCCACGCCCACGATATATTAATGGGCGTGCCTATACAATTAATAATAACTTTCACAATAATACGGTGTCATCTCTGGAGCGTGCAAGAAGCAGTTCGTATAGGTGGAACTGCTCAGTTGTCGTCGTCGGGGTATAATAGTGTGCACTCTTATATAGAGTTATTACACTTATATACACGGTAAATGATATAGGAAAATGTTCATGATTTAAATGGTAAGGGATATAGGGTAACTATTTGTATATAACCGTTAAAGATAGCTCGTCAATATCACTAGCGCCATACTCGTATTATAATATATATTATATTTATATATATATATATATATATATATATATATATATAAATATATTTATGAGTTATGTAAACAAATATGGTTGTTTATAAAATAATTCAAAAGAACACACTTTTTTATGATTACTCAAATTCCCTTATAGTTTTCTCAAAAGTAATTTAATAT
The DNA here is from genome assembly GCA_964019155.1 of Osedax fenrisi. Classification (NCBI taxonomy): domain Eukaryota; kingdom Metazoa; phylum Annelida; class Polychaeta; order Sabellida; family Siboglinidae; genus Osedax; species Osedax fenrisi. The sequence goes on from OZ025243.1 coordinate 33,208,961, forward strand.
TCATTATTTGTAATTATTTGTAATTTATTCAAAGTTTAAAATGAATTTTTACGAAGTATTATTAACATTTTTAATTATTTGTAAAATTGTTAATAATTTAAAAATAAGGAATATGTAATTCTCTTTAAGAATACTTTAATATATTTGAGTAATAATACAAAATATATGTTTTAATTTTTAGAGTTTATTTATAAGCAGCTTTGGTAAATATGTATTTACATATATATCTTTTTCTATTCTTATACAGTTTCATAGGTTTATAATTTTTACAAATTTACAGTATGATATTAGCACTTATATTTTTTTAAATAAATTAATAAGATATGACACAAATGGCTTGGATACACCGCTATGAAACTGATGCAAGTGTTAGTAAATGTATTTATTATTATTTTTAAATATCTATTCATAATTTAATTACAGAAATGGAATTATCTTTGACTGAAAAAAGCACCCAATCAAAATTCATATATATCTTTGCTGAAAAAATGTATTTCCGCATGATTCATGGATTTCTCATCCATTTATAAAAAATATTTACTAATATTTTATTATAATATTATATTCATGTAAATATTAAATTAATTTTCTGACTACTATAATTGAATTTAAGTAATCATACATAATTTATTTTTTCACACAATTTTATTTCAAAAATATGTTAAAATGTGCTTGATATCAATGAAATTATTTCCAAGAATACGCGAGAAAATTTCTTTTTAAAATGCCAAATAAATTATACGTTTGTATGCATATTAATATGTATATATATATATATATATATTATCTTCTATATATTATATATATATATATAATATACAAGGGCAAAGGTTTAAATACCGATATGTTATAAATATCGCCACCATATATGGTCCCTAGTATATCTCATAATTATATATTTTAGAGAAAGTATATCAGTTATTTTATTATTTTAATTTCAAAACATTGATATTACATATATTCATATAGTACGATGTTTCTGAACTAGTTATAACCACTCTCCCGTATAGATACTGTTATGGGTATACATTCATCGTCGACAGAGAAAAATATTTGTATACATGATTCGATCATTAGATCAAGATTTCGATGGAATAATACATATTATGTAATTCGTAAATATGTTATTTGTTATATGTGAATACATAGTTTCTATCAAAGTATTTTTATATTGTTTTAAAGGTTTAATTGATTCTTTGTTTTTGAAACATTCATTTATACCAGTTTCATAAACTATCATAAGCCTATGTTTTTGAAACATTAATGTATGTCATTTTTAGAACCATGACAAATAAATAGCAGTAAACTAGGTTTTAAAAATAAAATTAATGTTTGTTTTAAAAACTTTATTTCAAATCAATTATTTACTGAGAAACTAGTTATTGATAGCAGTGAGACATGATTAAAGGTAGATATTGGATGATTAGTAAAATTTATCATAAATTTAAATGTGCAGTCAACGCAAAAATGGGAAGTCAATAATTTATTTGTGCAGTTATTCAATTATTCAATTTTGTGAAGTCAATTTTTCAATTTTGAGCAACAACATTTGTATTATTCTAATTAATTTGTGGAAGAATTATGTGGGTTAAGATGCATACCATGCGGGACATTTCCCGATATTGTTACATTACTAAGCATACGAAGATCACAAATAATAACATATTTTGGTTTAATATATAGAAAAGATACCATTATGAAGCATTTAAGTTCTAAATATCATAAACAATTTATTATTACTATTTAAAATAAGATTGAAGGGATAACAATCAGATAAGACACTACTAGCGAAATATATATCTTAAGAAATATAGTGATTTAGCTTATAAAATAGGATCATTATTGATCATGGTGTATTATGATGCAAAGAAGTTGGTTTTACATGAATATTCTTTCCCTACTAGAGCAGTTGTGAATATGATGGCATCGAAATGTAAATATAATTATGATGATAATATTATTACGAATACAGATTTATAATATATGAGGCCCTATACGAATAAAGAATTTGTATCCATTATAATAGATACATGTATATGAAAACATAAAAAATAAAAATAAAAAATGCTACTGCATTATTTCTTAGATCAGACGGTAGTGTAGACAGTAAACATGTTGATAAAATATACATACTTGCGAAATAAATAGATACAGTTGGAAACGAATCGCTTATATGTTTAGGTGTAAGAGAACTTCTGGATCGTTGATTCGTTGTATTCACAATGATTAAATCAAGGGAAAATCTTATTGGAAGTAAGGTAACAAATTGAATAATGAAAGAGGTTTCGGCCTTGATAACATATGGCATATCTGTAAATACAGGATATAATAATGGTTTTTGGAAGATATTTCAATATTATAGATTGGAGAAATTCAGCGAGTCGTAGTTCCTCTACTTACAATATGATGTTATGTACACAAGTCAAGTATGGCATGGAAGGAAGCAAGCTATGTAATAACAGAAATTAAAAATATGCTAATGACATTAAGTCAGATGCAGAGAGTTACAAAATATTGTAGAGTAAAATAACCATATTATTTGCTCATTTCCAAAAAAAATTAAAATACGATGGAGTGAATTCACTCATCAAACTAGTTTAAAGCATATTAAAATCATGGATTTCATTAATAATGTATTTTAATTCAACGACATGCAATGAAGTCATCATACCTTATTCCATCATCATTCAATAAACATAATATTCATATATTATGCTTTATGGCCGATGACTAATTATATTCTCTCGATATCAAAAAAAGATGCAATCAGATTCGACTACGATATGTGATATTCATCAACAGATTAATAATATTGAGGTTTGTCATATTTATATATTTAATATTGCAGAATACAATGCCTATAGCCCCTGCTATTCAGAGTAAAATAAATAATGTAATATTTCATAATAATTTGTAACTTTAATAGATTATTCTGAATAAATTATTAACAACCGATTTAATTGGCGGATGGGTTACTAAGTTAATCGAATAAATTGAAAAAACTAATGGTACTCATTACTTGAAAGGTATTGAGTTAAGAGAAAAAAATAAGCGTGAAGTAAGATATAATTTATATGTATCTGAAATGAGAGATATATCTGAAATAAAATTAGAACTTATAAAAACTTTAGTAAATAATCTTTAATGAGCGATTTACAACAGATGAAAATATATTTTCAAATATTGATCATTTTCTTAAATTAAAAGAAGAAGTAAACATAATACAAGTACGTACTTTTATACGTGCTGATTTAAACTTAAGATATGTATCTTTACAATATAATGATTTATTATTTTATTCAGAAATTAATATATTCAGAAAATACAATCTTTGTGAACTTGTTATAAAACTATCAATATATGTATGAAATAGGCATCAAATATACCTAATATAGGTAATAATTTATTATTTTCTAGCATGGAAGAAATGTCTATATTGTTTGTACATATAGTAAAATTATGAACGCTAAACCATACAATACCGATGTGGAAAGAATTATATCTGCAAATAGTTTGCTTAGGTATGTACATAGAAATAGAATGAAAATAGAAACTGAGAATAGTCAATTATGTATTCATTATAATATGTCGGATCTTGTAAATTGGAATATAAACCTGCGTTATTAGCTCGGTTAGTTATTTAATTAAAAAGTCATTAATAATATTTTACCATAATTTAATGAAATTTCAGATTTACCTAACATTTTTAGAATAAATAAAAATATTTCATCGCCACATGATAGATTCACAATATATATATATATATATATATATATATATATATATATATATATATATATATATATATGTGTGTGTTAATTTATCGTAGTGGGTATTCTTTAAATATTGGTATTATCCTAGGAATAGTTCTAAGGAAGATATTATCCTTATGCATATATTTTATGTGATGTATATTACATTGTAATATAATGTTATAAAACTCTTGAAAGCATATACTAATAAATAATCAGGAAAAAATGGGATTGTTTAATTCTATAGATATATATATATATATAGAGATATATATTTACCATATTTGGAACCAGTGATAAAATATTTTTCGTAAATAAAAATTCTATCCATATATCTTCGAACACGAAATATAGATTTAGTATGTAAACATCCCTTTGCAAATGTATTCTAATGGGTATTAAATAATTAATAAATAAGATAAAATCATTATTATGTATTACTATATAGTAATTGTTAATGGTATAAGTGATCACTTATACGTAAACATAACTGTATTCATTTTAAATATATTTTAAAGTATGTGTTATGATAATTAGGGGAGGATGTATTACTAGTATTATCATGTATTCTAATAAATATATTTATATATATATATATATATATATATATATATTTCATCATAAACATAAATATAATAACATATTTTAGATAACAATATTTTTAACAATACAAAATAAATTCATATTTATAATTTGATAATAAAATATGTATATAGGTTAGATTTCATACTATTTTTGACGAATCTACACTTAAACTATACATTCATAAAAAGGATGTCATTTCTGTATTATTTAAGGTGTATTAATGGCAAATATACTTATACCCCCTATACCATAGATGCTCTATGTTATATGAATACATATAATTCGTTTGTATATGTATACGTTTTTATCGAACTATGTTAAATTATAATACAGTCACATGTATTAATAAACATAATATTATATTTTCATCCATTTTTAATTTTACTATAAGCTAATGACATATGTGATTTGATGGTTTGATATGAAAAATAGAAAATCTATAGATTTGAATATATATCATACAATTTTTCTCTATATTAATTATAGATGTTAAATAGTTGATAGTATTATTAATAAATGAACGATTAATAATAATGAACAGCGGATTTTATATATATACATATATATATATATATATATATATATATATATATATATATATATATATATATATATATATATATATATATATATGATAAGGTTTATTAGCACTTATCATAGGTGTGGCCACCCCTCGTAGGTGCATATAACAATATAGAACGAAAACAATAAATAGATAAATAAATAAACAAAACGATAAAATAATATAATTTATAAAAATAGTAATATATATATATATATATAAACTGAGTATTAATTTGATTAATTTCTTCTCCAAATATATTTAATAAATAGATTAATAAATTATGAATTAATGAAAATATATATTTATAACTGTTATTTAATATGACACCCCCATGTATAATGGACTCGCCCATGTCAATAATGTAATCGTCCAACCGATTCGGCTGAATGCACACACCTAGCGTGCCTATTAATATCGCCATGTACCGATTCACATTGTATTACGTTCAATCTAATAAACATACTAAAGCCTTCGCTGTCGTTACCATATTCCTCCTATACAACATAACATGGTGGCAGTTGTGTTAGAGGAAATACCCACTCCCCTAATAATGGCATCATTTCCCCACCCATCATTTGACTGGAACGCAAACAGAGAAACTGAAGTCGACAGATTCAAGAGGCATGTCAACCTCATGCTGTCCTTCAACCGTAAAGAGTTCAGTACGGAATCAAGCAAAATCGAGTATATTATAATCACCTTAGGAACAAAAGGTGTATCGTTCTACTATAGTACGTGGGATACAAAGAAATACTCGACTAATTTGGAATCATTTTGGTTAGCCTTCAGAAAGAGTATGGCACCTACGACCTCCGTGACGCCCCAGCCGTCACCCACGACCTCCGTGATGCTCTATCCCTTGCCGTCACTCGCGAAATCCGTAATACCCTCACAGCCATACACAACGCATGTATTGCCATCCCCATGGCCACCTCCAACATCATATCCAGGAACCTCTCTAATAAAGGGATGTTCTCCACTCTTATTGGAAAAAGAGGGATGTTATCCTAATACGACACCCCCATGTATAATGGACTCGCCCATGACAATAATGGAATCGTCCAACCGATTCGTTTGAATGCCTCGCGTGTCTATAAATATCGCCATGTGCCGATTCACATTGTATTACGTTCAATCTAATAAATATACTAAAGCCTTCGCTGTTGTTACCACATTCCTCCTATACAACATAACAATAACTATACTATGTATACACGAATTTTGTATTAAAACATAAATTTATGTATGTATTTCTATACAGTGTACAGTATACTCTATATTGTGGATACTTATAGTGCATTATATATATAATGTTCAGTATGATGCTGATAAATAAACAATATTTTAGATTAATGAATCCATAAATTATATAATAATAAATAATATATAAATATTGAAAAATAATGAAATAGTATCGAAAATGATGAAGAAACAACGTGATATTAAGTGTATAGCCTAAACACTTTAATAAGTTTGGTGATGATGTTTATATATTGATAAATACTTAGTTAGAATATTTATAATAATTGAATAAAGTTACATATTATATAATGGTATATTATACATATGGTATATATATATATATATAGTCATTCTTTACGGGAACGGCTGACAATCAAAAATATACCTAATGGGCATACCTTTTTTTAACAATAGGTATCAATTTGAAATTTTATATTATACTTAATTAATATATATAATATAATGTTCCATATTTGGTTTTATAAAATAATCATTAATGACAAATATACAAAATAATTGTCAACCTAAAAAAACCCACGCAAAGTATACCGGAATGGTATTCAATTTTATTCATGCATAATAAACACGAATGGGGTTACAATTAAGATTGCATATAATCCGCTACTAGGTATCCATTATTTATGATGAATCATATACTCTAGTTTCATATTATAATGAGAATATTCAATGCGCATGCGTTATTTTAATCATTGATGTAAATAAACTATAATTTTAATTCATTTGAATATATTCATCTAAACAAGTTATACAGACAATTATATGTTAGTTTTTTATTAATATAATATTTTTAAATAATATATTTATAAATTAAATTGTAAATTGAATTAACAGTTAATTATATACAACATTTTTAATATTATCTATATATTTTAAATTATTTAAAAAATACAATTTGAAATATTCAATAATTGAATATAACATGTGTTTTTAAATCTGCTTTATATTATTAAATTTATTTTTCGTAATAATTATTAATACAATAATTTAATTTATAATAAATAATTGTGAATATTAAAGTTATAATAATAGTATTGTGAATAAAATATGGAAACTTTTTATTTTGATTACTCGAGTAACAGTATTAAATTAGATTTGAATTAATCAATATATTAATAATATATTATATTATGTGCAAATACACATAACTAATAAACACCATATAAATACAATAATGCGATTTTAAACTCTAAATCTAAAACATGCTCACTAGACATATTTTAAATGTTGTGTATAATATTATATGAAATATAATTATAAAAATGATTATTGATAATTGTATAACATAAATTATTGTTAAATTTATAATATTGTCAACTAGATAAATAATTTATTAAATTAATTTATATTAATTAAATAAATGATGTAATCATTACAGTAATGCTCAATTTACATTCTTAATATTTATTTACTTATCATAATGATAATCATTATATATAATAAAAATTCATAATATAATAGTATTATTAATACACATAATATATTTACTATAATATTACTTGTTTAGTAATGTATACATAATTGTTGATAATTATTTTATAATAATTTATTATAGTATAATTTTAAATATGATAATTTATTAACTATAAAATTAATAAAATCGTATTCATTTAGTGTTAAAATTATATTATTATGTTTAGTATATTATTATCTGTATAATCATATAGTGTTTAATAATTAATATTTATACATCATAATTATAGTATGATTTATAACTTATATTTTAATAACATGTTTAGTATTAATTACGGTAGAAAGTAATCTTGTACGAGATCATTTCGGACTATATAATCTTATTACGTACGTCTTATTAAATTTATTCTAAAAGTATTATTTATGAATTTAATATTATAGTTATCTTAGATTATTTTAATTTCGACTCTATACTCATCATTTATATACACATATATATATATTATATTTTCCATCAGTAATTAATAATTAAATATAAATATTAGAATAATTCTATAATTATGAAAACACTTAATTTTACAAGTCGTAAGAGAGTACTAATAACTTATTTAATAACTTAGTAATAAGTCGTACTTTTAAATTACGTACATTCTAATTACCTCGTGCCATAATAATTTAATTATTAATTACTCATATAAATTTATTAAAGTAATCTCTGACGACTTTTTGAGTAATCTATTGACTTATTTCGTCAATAAGTAATTTTATTTATAGACCAATTTAACTTATCTATAAAAAAACTTATCTAAAATTAATCTTGTACGAGGTCATTTCGGACTATGTAATCTAGTACGTCTTATTAAATTTAGTTTATTCTAAAAGTATTATTTATGAATTTAACATTATAGTTATCTTAAATTATTTTAATTTCTAATCTAGATTTATTATTTATATACATATTTGTATATATTATATTTTCCATCAATAATTAATGATTAAATATAAATATTAGAATAATAATTGTAGAATTATGAAAACACTTAACTTTACAAGTGGTACGAGGTTACTAATGAGTAGTGATATTACTTAATTCTTAATTACTCATATTAATTTATTAAAGTAATCTCTGACGACTTATTTAGTAATCTATTAAGACTTATTCCGCCAATAAGTAATTTTATTTATAAAACAAATTTAACTTATATATATATTAATAAATATAGTTATCTATATTTATACTTATCTATATTTTTCTAATTTCTATATTCAGGACACTGTTGGGGCAATAAAGTGAACCTGGCGAGATATGTTCCTCTCTGAATGTCATCTCATAAATGACGTATCGTGGGTGCCTATAAAGAACTATATACAGCAGTCGATGGACGATATAGTATGCATGTCTGGTGCTCTACTAAATGTGATGAGAGATATAAATGATCTGAGAATGCGATTCATAAAGTGCCGAAAAAGCTTGCCATAGTAAGGTAAATTAATTTTGTGTATATAAATATATATATATATTTATTAATTAAGAGGATCTCAATGGATAAATTAGTTAATATCAGAACAAATTGTAATATGTACTAGTGATCTAAAAATTCAAATCTTTGCTTGTCTTCGAAGACTTTCAAATCATTAAAAAAATGTTTGGAGACATCAAATCTCTACCATGTCATGTATTCGAAGACATTCAAATCACCAAAAAAATGTTTGAAGACATCAAATCTTTACCAATTCCTGTATTCGAAGACTTTCAAATCATAAAACAATGTTTGTCACATAAATTATTGAATTTATTGATAGTAAAAACTTCCCATCATCTAATATACAGTTGATCCCCTTTACTTCTACAAACAAAGTATAATGTGAGAGCACAGTAAACATAAACAAATTCCATTGCAGATTTCCTACATACCTACTATAGCTACATATCTACATGAATACCTACTTACCCACCTATATACCTACCTACTTACCAACCTAAGTATATGCATGACTACCTACCCAGCCACCTACATGCCCATATACATACCCTACCCAACAACCCGCCTACCTATCTATCTACCTACTCACATATCTACCTATCCATCCACCCACCTAACTACCCACCCATACATATATCTACCTGACTACCTACCCATCCACCTACTTGCCTATATGCATACCCTACCACCAACCTACTTACCTACCCACCCACTCATATACCTACATATCTTCCTGAGTACCTACTTACCTATATGCATACACTACCCTACCACCCACCTAACTATCTATCTACCTTTCCACCCACCCACCTAACTACCCACCCATATCTCTCTACCTTCATGACTACCTACCAACCTACTTGCCTATATAACTACCCTATCACCCACCTACCTACCTCCTATCTACCCACCCATCCATATATCTACCTACATACATACCTCCCTGCCCTACAACCTACCTAACTATACTACCCACCTATCTACCTACATACATACCTATCTACTTTCCCAATGTATATATATATGTAGGTCCTACATACCTGACTGCCTACCTCCCCACCTGTATACTTGCCTACATATTTGCCTGACTATCTATCCATCTACACATATACCTACCTGCATACCTATCTAACTAAATAAACACCTACCTACATACATGCATATATACACACATATATAATATACAAACACTAAAATAGTTAATAAGTGTACATATTTCTCTACATAGAGTTATATATTGAGAGTGTATCATACACTAAATGCCATCCAATGTATCATATAAAATCGATTCATGAGTATTATATAATAATAATTTAGTATATGCAATTAGCTACCTGTCCTTATCTATTATCTATTAATATACGTTTGTTCACTAATTTAGTTCCCTACATCTATATTAATAATCTATCACTCTGATCGTATAAATGCTCCTTTTTTTTCGAGTTTATTCCAAATTATAGTACTAATCGAACTTATTAAATATATTCCTATTATATATAATAGGAATATATTTAATAAGTTCGATTAGTACTATAATTTGGAATAAACTCGAAAAAAAAGAAGCATTTATTGTATATATATACATATAAATAATGACTTATATAATTTATAAGTATATAAATTACATATTACGTATAATAATGTGGCTACAATACTATGATAAATAGTGAATTTAATCCATACAAATTTTTGAAAATTAAATAGGTGTGACTCGAATTGACTCGAAAATTAGATTTAAGATTTGAAATAATAATTTATATAAATGTTTGAAAATGATGTGACTCGATTTGAAACTTGAATTGAAAGATTTGAAAATTTAGATCACTAATATGTACTATTAATTGATGATATAGCATATATAACATATATGTTATTTAGTAACTATGAACAAATTACCAATTAAATAAGTTTTTAAATAACATAAAAAGCATATTTTATAGCATGATATTTAAAATATATTGTTATATAATATTTTATATCTAATATATAAATTCTATAAAAATTACATTTATATATAGATAAAAAAACTTATTAATTATTAACTTTAACTTATAAACTATTAACTATTATTTTATAATATTGATTTTATATTAGCTGAATGCATAATGTAATTACTTTACAATTTATTTATTGTTGACTTTTCAAATGCATTTTACTAGAAATAATATATGCTATGTTTACATATATAAATGAATGTTTAGATAAAAGTACAAAGCTATCTACCTAATTATTTTTCTATATATAATTAACATATATATGAATAATATAACAAAACCCATATTCAAAAATAGAATTATTATTTGTAAAATATATATTTGTTACTTTTATCTAATAGATATGATTTTCTTTCTTTTTTATATAATAAAAAAAATAGTTTAAATCAATAAATAGTATTTTAGAAACATTTAAAAAAAAGAGAAAATGCTTCCTTATCTCTACATATATGAATTCAACAAAATGGCCGTCTCAAAAATACATATCGCACCTACCACCACCAAACTTACTACAGCTAAATAATTTTTAGATCTTTGCCGGTAATTTATATACTCCAATATGCATGTTTTATTTGGTTCATTTTATATCACTATTTAATCGTATATAATATTTATTATCATACTTAATTATCTACTAACTATTTTTTATATATATAAATTACTCATATATACATATATGTTACTCAAAATATCAGTAACTATTAAGTATATATATATTTATTAATATATTTAAATTATATAGAATTGGATACCTGCAATCCAGTTTATTTGATGAGTTTCAACACGGTATCATGTACTGATTAACGTTAGTAATATATAACACTTTAAATTATTTACTAATTAATATTTTGTTTCAATTATATAGTTTAAAACTACAAAAAAAACTATGTTGAAATAAATTACAGGAAGCAGCTCTCGGACTCAGATGCAATGCTTGTAACAAGATGAATAACTTCAAATCCTTCTGTAGGAGCAGACATTACTATAAGAACTATAAGAAACAGGAGTCCACTAAATTACATCAAACTTACATGTAGCAGACCAGGACATAAGATACAAGGTTTTTATTAAATTATGTTGAACTATTCATACCCTTTAAAAATAGAACATATATATTATTTAAAGTTGACAAAGGGTCTTAAAGTAATGTACTATCCTTTAAGGTATACAATAACATTAGAAAGCCTACTTAACTAACCCCTATCCATACATACTCTTAGCATATGAAAATAAACCTATTGCGACCTACGGCATAACAATAATATGTTATAATTATAATGGCATATTATACGATATAAACTTCACTATAGTCGAATCCCCACAACCCCCTATAATATGACTAATAGACACATCTGCAGAAGGCTAAGCCTCATAAAAATATTATGCACAGACATAATCCCACCTATATCAAAACCACCCGCCAAAAATGATACCAGAATATTCCCCGTAACACTTCAAATAAGCCTCGACAAATAAGTACGACCCTTGTTACATGCGAATAAATGTGTCGAAATCAACTTTAAAGTATATATAGAACTATAGCGTATGATGTCCAAAGGAATCATCATATCGGTAAATAAGCCTACAGCATAGGTATCCAGCATAACATATGCACCAAAGAAGTAAGGCGACATCATGATATTATATGTAATATGGTATTCCAACCAATGCGAAAGATTCCAGACACATCCAATAAGCAATTGGAAACTACCACCAAACATCAGAAGCATACCATATATGTCCTCCACTAATAGGACATCACCCACATTTCATCCAGTCCTCACTACCTAGCATCAAATGAATTCATAGAAAGACACGTTCAGACCATAAAGAACATTATAAAAAATACAGACATCAATAAGATAACTAAAGCACTACTATCTTAGAGAAATAACCCTCAAAATATGATGACCCCAGCCCTCTACACCTACTCTTACATCAATCCAAACATCATAACGCACGAAACTACAAACACATCAAACAGACATAAATTAACTAGATGACATTACTTGCAAGAAAACTGCATACATCGTACATAACGTTCAAATCTGTCAAATTCGAGACTCCTTAAAATTCACATGATCCCCAGCTACCATTGTCAAGAAACGAACCAGAATCATATGTCATGTGTACCCATACGGGAAACATCCTATGACGTACAAGACATAAAATACGATCAACACCTACAACTAACCCCAAGAAAATTACACCACCATAGAGAATACCCCCACTCAAACACTACATTTATCTAATTACCCAACACCACCATCTGATAATAATACCATCCTCTCACACACAGCTATTATAGAACAAAAGCAGCTTAGGAAACTATACGCCGAAGCTCCAGGAACAGGCACACTCCCTACCGATTTGTCCTGTAATATATCTTCTTCTTAGAAGAGGTGATGTTATGTTATTATCACTATTACTTTGTGTATTATTATTATTATCTCGCATTATACTAACACACGCCGAGTGCTAGGGATATGCCCATACATCACCGTCTCACATGATTAAGCAATGCTAGACGCCTATCTATAAGAGCCGTGATAAATGTACAAAGTTAATAAATAATGTATTTAACGCATTGATTCTTTTTCTAATAACTTAACAACTTGTATATACAAATATACTTTAATATAAATACATTTCTGATTAATGATTCATATACAAATATACTAAATTTGATTTTGATAATTATGTTAATGTTTGAATCAAATAATAATATTTATGTAATGTATTATTCTAATATAATTACACTAACAAATATAAATAAATGAAATACAATTAAATATATTTATGATTATTTGATACAAATACATAAAATCTGTTTTTGATATAAATTAAATTATTAATGTTGATCAAATATAAAGATTTATATAAGTTTTCAAGAATAATTAATTGATTATTGTTTAAATGAATATAACATAATTGATACAATTGATATATTTAGTATTTTAATTTGAAATAAAATTGACATGTAAGAATCCATAATTAATTTATTATTCTTTTATACAAGAAAATATTAATGACTAATATATATATATATTTTTATAAATATTTAAATATAATATACATATTAGTGTTGTAAATGATGTCGGGTAGTTTCGGGTAATTGACTACATGGAAGGTTTCGGGTATCAAAATATGATTTTGGTTCAATTACGATTTAAATACTAATAACTTATCATTATCGAAAATATAAAAAATGCTTATTTAAAATTATAGTAAAAGTATTTTATACAATATAAAATAAAATCAACAATATAATTCGTTATCAATTAATTAGACAATAATTTTGTTATCAATGAGTTAATATATAATACATAATGTTACGGGTCGTGTACGGCAGAAATGCAGAATCAGGAATCGCTATAATTAATAAAAAATAGATAGATAAACAATAAAAAACATAGCAAAGCTAGCTCGGGTATGGCTATTATATCTATAAAGTCTATTCCACACCTAAACTATATGGAAATCCCTCGTATAATTATATACATTTTTACATGTATTAATTAAAATGTTAACATTATATTGAATTTATTAGGGAGAGTTAAAGTGAGGTATATAAATAGAAGTAAAACGTAAATACCTACGAATATTCGCATGCATTTTGAAAATAATTATGTTTTTATAGAAACGTTTGATATTCGCAAGTGAGGTTGTTTCGTGCGTATATTTTCATGTGTGGCATCACTTTAAAATATAATTCTAAATGATTCTAATACTCGCCACTTTGGATTGAGGTATATATATATACCAGATTAAACATTTTGTATATCTATATACATATCCCATTATATTTATATTGAATTAATACCAAAGATTTTCCGAAGGAAAGATATAACACTTACGCGAAATCGTGTTTTTCGAATTTGTATACAAAATACCCCAGTGCCACCTATAGCGGGTTACTTTTAGGAACTATGTGTTATCTATAATGTAAATTCGTATTTAACTAAACACTTTTAAAATGTTAAATAATATGCTTTAAATTAATATTTATATGATGAAAACTAAGTGTTCATTACTAATATATAATAAACAAATATGATATGTATTTTTAAATGCTATAAGTATATATTTAGTAAATAAAAGCTAATTTATATTGCATGTAATTTAATAGAGCAATGAAAAAATTGTTGTATGCAAATAGAGCCTAACCTAAATCTATTTCAGTGATTTCGATACTACTGCTAGCAGCAGCAGGGGATATTACTAAATTATGTTGCATGTATAGGGAGTGTTATATCTTTGCTTCGCAAAATCTTTGTTAATACTAAATAAATAGGCTTACATAATTATATAAGTGTGTATATATTATAATAATTATATAATAATAATATATATTTATTGAATACAATACAAAAAGCGGATACAAATATGATTATTAATCTATGTGTTAATAATATCGAATATATACTATTAAAAAATATAAATTATTGAATGAATCATGATTGCATAAGTATTATAAATTAATTAAAACATGCATAATTCCTATCTACACCATGTATTATTTTTACTATTTTTTTTGTGCATAACTTTTTTTTAAATAAAAATAAACTAAAATACTTCTATTATAGAATTTAATAATATGTCTAATGATATCAAATTTATTATAATAGCATCAATATAAAAAATCGTATTCCTATGGTTTTATTTATATCGTACAAATACATTATAGTTGGGTTATTCGTAGACTATAAATGTATAGTATTTACATTTTATACTAGTTTTGAAATATTAAAAATTATAGTAATATTACTAATATTAGATATTATATAGGAAGGTTAAAATGAATTAATAATGTAATATAATGAAAAATAAATAACTTATTGAAAAACAAATATTTCGAAAATGTTACTATAGTATCTTACTTACGATTCTATATTCAATAATATATAACATACATTTATATATTTATTTACTATATATATACATAGATAATTTATTAAAATATAATACCTACTATATTTAATAATATACAAATTATTTATTATTATTCAAATTTTGAAATAATCTGAAATAATAATATTGAAATTTAAATAATTACTACTATTTCCTAAGTTTTTATGAGTCATACAAGTCTTTGATTATAAATAGAAATTGATGTATATTTTTACAAAATAATAATAATATTTAATTCAAAATGTATATTTTTAATTAATAACATCTTTTATATTTTTATTCAATATATTTATTCTAAAGTACATTTAATATATTAATTCATAAATTGCCATTTGACATATACGCATTAAGTTGCTGTATTTCGGTAAAAACAGTGTGTCAACAGATTCCGTTTTTTTGTGTAACCAAGTATATACACGCAGAAATCTAAAAATGTAATTATTTATAGTCTATTCTCTATAAAACCAAATGATAATTAAATATATTCATTATAATATAACGATTATTAAAATATTATTTAATTAGATACCAATTATTTCTCTAACATATAGTAATTCATAAATTAAAGTAGGTGGTTGACACAAAATTGTCGGCCTAATCTTCGTGTCAGCGTATTCCGTATTTATATGCCCGTTTTGTCTTCTCATTCCGTATATTATATATCTATATATATATATATATATATATATATATAAATATAAATTTTAAATAAAAACTTTTACTATATTAACTACACAATACACAAATATCGTTATATAGTATATATATACTAACCATATTATTGTTAATGACATGTATTACAATGTAGCAATAACCCGTGCAAATAATATGTTCATAATAGTCACCATTGTCTTATAATTACATATTATATAGGTAATTAATATATTATAAAATAGTATAATAATATAAATATATATATATATATATATATATATATATATATATATATATATATATATTCAATTCAATTCATTTCAATTCAGTTTTATTATGATTTGATTAAATAATATAAAATTAATATAATATTACAAAATACATATCAATAAATTGCAATACTACCACAAAACGTAAATAAATAATATCATTTAATAAATACAATCATTGTATTGTATTGATAAAGTACGGTTTACATGGACCGGTAAATAATTAAATACATTTTAATATAATAATTATGGAATAAATATTATAAAAAAATAATAATTATTTATAATAATAGTTAATTTATAAAATTAAAAATATTAAAAATATATAATATTACTTAATTATCATTTAGACTTTATTTTTAAATGGAGTTAATGATTTTGACTTTATGATCGATTAATCAAGACGATTCCGTCGTTTTGCAACTCTATTATTCATTAAATTATCGTTGTACATCTAAGTTAGAATATTATCGATTATTATACGTTATAAGTTTCCACGTGTAGAATAATTTGTTTTAATATTAAGAATAGATGAATAATCACTATCAACTAATCAATTAACTAATTTATATGGCATTGTAATATCAAATCGTTACTTATTATTTCTAATGATTCTAATTTAAGATTTTTTAGATTAATTTCGTAGCTTTCATAAGGAATATTACAACGGTCATAAAGGCGACGAGTAATATATTATTGAACTTTTTCGATTTTAAATATGAGTCCAATATAATTTCTAGCTTAAATTCTAGGATTCCATATAGTTGTTGATGATTCGATCTGAGGTATTTCTTAATTAATATAAGCTTTATTAATTGCTATTCTATTATATGTAATAAAGCAATGCAATAATAACGATTAATTACATTATATGCAACTGAACAACACATATCAATATGATTTTAAAATAGAGAGATTTATCAAAATTATATTACACCATATATAATTCAACGGAATCATATTTTATATTATTACTTTAATATATATATAAAGATATATATTTAATAAAATACAAATTTCACTGTGAATTTATTTCAGATTGACTACATGTATTTAACTTATAAACATTATCATATTTCCATGTAAAGTAATTTATAAATTATTTTGTTAACAAATAATTATGAATGTATTAAAATACTTGTTTAATATTAATATTAATATTTATTAAAAATACATTAGTATATATAAATATAGTATTATATATATATATATATATATATATGTATATATTTGATTATGTCTTTTAATTTATATATTTATACATATTTATAATATTATTATGTATACACATACATATTAAATATATATATATATATATATATATATATATATATATATATATATATATATGATGATGATGCTGATGATAAGGTTTATTAGCACTTATCATAGGTGTGGCCACCCCTCGTAGGTGCATATAACAATATAGATAATTAGATAAATAAATAAACAAAACGATAAAATAATATAATTTATAAAAATAGTAATATTGTATGATTAAATAATTGAATATATTACATCAATGATATATACGATTTAAGGTGTGTAATGAAGGACGGGTGTGAATGGTTTGATCTAATAGAGGCAGGGAGAGAATTCCATAAGGATGGAACAATGTAACTGAAGGCGCGTTTATGGTATTTCAGGTATGAGACACGAGGGCAAATTAGGGAAATGTCAGCATTTGATCGTAAGGAAGTCAGTGAGCCACGTCCACTGGGCGTCTTAGTAATAGTAGGGAAGTCAAATAAGGAGGAGAAGTATAATCTATTGCTTTATGAGCGAGTGATAGAAGATGTAGGAGGGAAGGTTTTTTTTTGAGGGAACCAGTTAGATATGAGTTGGTGGGAGTCGGTAATGGAATGGTCAAATCGATTTATTGAGAAAATGTTTCGTATAGATGCACGAATTATTCGATTTAAAGGGGATAATGAAGTATTAGGGAGATGATAGCATAGGGAGGAGCAGTAGTCGATACGAGGGATGACGATTGCGTTTACGAGGACAGTTGTAAGAGGGCGGGTTAAGTATTTTCTTATACGACGAATTTTGAAGAGGTGGTAGTTAGCTGATTTAGATTAGCTATATGGGAATTTAGGGATAGGTTAGAATCCAA
Source organism: Osedax fenrisi (assembly GCA_964019155.1). Classification (NCBI taxonomy): domain Eukaryota; kingdom Metazoa; phylum Annelida; class Polychaeta; order Sabellida; family Siboglinidae; genus Osedax; species Osedax fenrisi. The sequence continues at coordinate 33,227,964 of OZ025243.1, forward strand.
AGTAACTCCAAGATGTATAATAGATGATGAAGGGATGATGGGGAGACCGTCGATGATAATATGAGGAAAATAATGATAGTTAGATAGGATATTTAGGAGTGCAGATTTTGAAGAGTTAAGTAGAAGATTATTAGATAGAAGCCATGATCTGATAGTTGATGCACATTTACATAATTGTGAGTTATCTGGTAGTACATTGGAGGAGTTGGGTAGGAAGGAATACAGTTGAATATCATCAGCGTAAATGTGATAGTGTACATCTGGAAATTGACCAATAATATCATGAATAGGGAGGATGTATATTGAGAAGAGGAGGGGGCCGAGTTAAGATCCATGGGGGACACCATAATGAAGAGGACGAGATTTTGTAGAGAAATTACAAATTTTAATATATAAGAGGAAAACATTTTAATACGGTTCCACGTATACCAATAATTTCTAATCGTGAGATAAGAACAGAATGGCTTAAGGAATCGAAGGTACGTGATAGGTTTAATAATATAAGTTGGCAGGAGATATATGGAGATACTGTAGAGTATATATTGTTAAGTATTTGTTGTAGTGCAGTTTCAGTTGAGTGTCCTCGTCTAAATGCACTCTGAAAAATATCATATAATATATTTTCAGCTTAAATCTATTCAATTGTATAGCAAATATTCGTTCCAGAATTTTTCTGAGAAACGGAAGTTGTGAAATGGGGCAATAGTTAGCAATTATATTATGATCAAGTAAAGGTTTTTTGAGTATAGGTGTAATTATAGCATGATTAAAGGAAGTTGGAAAAATACCATCATTTAGGGAAATAATTATAATATCAAGAATATAGGGGCAGTGAGTATAATTTAGTTTTAAGAGGCAGTTAGGTTAATTGTGTCAGAAGAATGAGAAGAGGAAGTCTTATAGATAAGATTAGATATTTGGAAATAGAAGGCATATAGAATTTAGAAATATAGTATGGGATTGGTTTACTAATACAAATGCACGGAATAGAGTTAATTGATAGGATAGATGAAATAGAAGTGCAGGTGCGTTGAATTTTATCAGTAAAATGATTAGCGAATTCATAACATAATTCATTTTTTGCAATATTGGGTATATGAGGTATATTGATATATATTTTAGGGGAGAGAAGCTAACGAGCAAGGGCGAAAGAAGCAAGGGGATTGGATGTGAGGTTATTTATTTTACTAATATAAAAAGCAGACTTAGCTTTCTATAAATTTGAAGAACTTGCGATATGTATAAAATATTAAGAGGTTACCTGAAGAGGGGTTACTGTGGAAGATTCGTTCGAGTTTACGTAAGTTGCATTTGAAAGAAACATGTTCGGAGGAAAACCATGGAGAATTTGAATGGATATTAATAGTTCGAGTTTTTAGAAGGGTAAATTTATCAATCAATTAAGATAGAACATAATTGAGTGAATCAATGGAACACAGCAATGAAAGTAAGATTAATTTAAGTTCCGAGGCATAACAATCATAATCAAGAGATCTGTAGTTTCTGCATGTGATGGATTTTTTTCTATAGAGCTGGAGTAAGGAAGAACTAATCGACAAGTTATTAGAAAATGATCGGTAATTAAGTCAGATTTATAACAATCAGTGATACACTGATAACTACTATGAGAATTACAAAAAATTAGATAAAGTGAATGACCAGCAATATGAGTAGGGAAAGTTATAAATTGAAGAGAGAGAGAGTCAGTAAGATTTTTGAATGTGATATGGGGATGTATATTTGATTTGAAGTGGTAGTAAAAGTCACCTAGAATAAAGTTATGATTATTGTTAAATAGTATAAGTTATAGAATCATACAATTCATTATAGAAGGTGGTATATTCTTGTTTTGGAAGTCGATAAATTATAGTAAAGGAGTAGACAGTATTCATAAAATGTAAAGAAGCTGTCAGTCAATATATAAGAGAAAGAAAGGTAGATAATAGTAGGAGATGGCAGGTTAGAGTGAACCAATATACCAACTCCTCCACCTCGGCCTTTACTACGAGGTGAAATAAATAGAGAGTATCCAATATCATGGAAGAGAGAGGAAATATCGGAGTCATCTGGCGATATCCATGTTTCAGTAATAGCAACTAATTTAATTTTAGAATATATCAGGTAGGATAATAGTAATAGTGAATTAGATCTAAGGGACCTAATATTAATTAGTGACAAGCTAACTGAGAGTCATGTACTACTGTTAGATTATAAGGGTGAGGATAAGAGATCAGTAGTGTATTTGGAGAGTAAGTGGTCAGTATTATTTTGGGAGAGTAATGGGTCAATTATAGATTCAGAGAATAAAAGGTCAGTAGTAGTTAGGGAGGGTAAGGGGTAAATAATGGTTTATGAGGATAAGTATACATATATATATATACATAAATGAGTAATATTATTATATATTTAATAATTAACTGAATAATTAAGTCTGTATATTATGTTTGAAAAATATATACAATATACAATACGAGTAAATTAATAAATAAATATGTACGTATTTAATATAATTATATAAATTACCTCTCAATTGGGTGTGTTTGATATATTATATATAGAGATTTAGTTATACCAAATATATATATATATATATATATATATATATATATATATGTTTATATATATATAATATTTTATTATAATTATCTTACTATTTGTATAATTTTTCATACAATAATTTGTAAAATCTTCTTCAGAATGGGAACATTTAATACACCATGTATTACCTTTTTGAATAGTATATTCAGTTTAAAATATATAATACATATTGTAAATATTCTATATTACAATATCGAATTAAATATTAATTATATTAAATTATAATAATAAATATATATGAATGAATGAATGAATGAATGAATAATATTTATTTTACTTATATAACATAAATAAATAATTAATACACATGGCATATATACACAATATAATATAGTTATATAATGAGTAAAAAAGGAACCCTTTAATAGCAATATTCTTTCGAGAAATGATTCAAACCACATATATATAATAATTAAAGAACATAGAATACATGTTAATATATCATCAACCACAAGGATCGCATTAATCTTTATATCATATTATTATTACAATAAATTCTGTTTATACTATTTAGCTTAATTATAATGTATACATTATAAATAATGTATTATTAATTATAATAGGGTAGGGGGCGAGAACACACATTTTTTTATATAGAAGTGGCAATTTGAAAACAAGGTTGTGAATCACTGCGCTAATGTAACCGCTAATGTAAATTCTACTGTAACCACTTATGATAGGACATATATTAACAATTAGGTAAAATAAGTAAATATTATTAAAAATAATATAGATAGCAATAATGAAATAATTATTCACAATATAAATATTCCTAATAATTATAAAACTAATTTCTTTAAATATTCGGTAAATATTATTTGAAAAAACAGAGATATTAATAATTCATGTGTATTATCAATAGTTCAATAAATTAAAATTAATTTTAGATAATGTGGTCTCAAAATAAATTATTTTATCAAATGTTAACCAAATATCTACAAATTTCATTCATTATAACATCTCTAGATGAAATATCGCTAGAATGACATCAGATATTATACCATGTAGTTAAAAATAAATTAATTAAAAGTAAAAAAATTATCAAATGTATTTATAATTCTAAGATATATTATAAATAATAAAATTGACTGGAATATGTCAATTGGTGAAGATAATTTTAGTGTATGGAAATTGTCATATATTACTTATAAAAATTCCATTATTAATAAAAAATAAAACTAAAACTACAGGTTCTAGATGACTAACCGAAGATGAAAATATTAAAAAATAACAATTTAAATATATATTATGCTAATGCTCGTAGTATTAGAAATAACATGAATTTGTTGGAATTTTTACTTTCATCTGATAAATATGACATTATATGTTTAGTTGAAACATTATTAACGGTAGATGATAGATATTCTCTATATTTAATCGGTGGAAAAAAATATACACTATTTAGATACGATAAATTAATTCATAGAGGAGGTGTTGAGATATTTTGTAAATCTAGTTTATGTCCTGTAAGAAATTTTATTTCACACATAGATGTTCAAAATATACATTTAAAAATTAATACAAAAATTCCATTTAATATTATATGTGTTTATAGACCTCCAAATTGTAATGAAGTATCTCATGAACAGATATGTAAATTATTTGATATAACACAAAATTATAATTCATCTTTAATTTTCCAAATGTTAATTGGAAAGAATATACATTTCTTAGTTACCCAAAAAGTTATACATTACTTTACGATTCGATTATTAAAAATTCATGTTCACAATTAATAAATAAGCCAACTCGTAATAATAATATAATTGATTTTCTTTTTACTAATATAAAAGAATTACTATCTAATATAAATATTGGATACTATTTCGGATTATACAAAAATATAAGTGACCATTATTCTGTTTCATTTAATGTAAATATTGAAAAATACCCATGTAAACAGATTTTAGAATCAAACAATTTTGATTTCAATAATGCTAATATAAAATTGATTAAATATCATCTTACAAGATTTAATTGGGAATATCTAAATTCAAATGATTATAATATCGATCAAAAAGTAGAATATTTTAATAATGTTCTAAATAAATTATTTGTATCTTACTTTTACTTTTAATCCCGTGACGCATGCATCGTAGGGGGAATCATGTTTCTTGCAACAATAACAACTTTTCTCCATCTGTCTCTATCCCTCGTCTTCTCCAACAGTTCATCTAACGACTTGTTTGTCCACAGAGTGATGTTTGACATCCAGTCTTTCTTTGGGCGACCTCTGCTTCTTGCACCTTCAACTTTTCCTTGCATGATAGTGTTTGCCAAACTATTATGGCGACATATGTGCCCATAGTATGACATTTTCCTTCTGTTGATGGTTGTCAGCAGAGGTTCATTGTTAATTCATTAATTTGTATCACATATTCCTAATATAAATAATACAATAAAACAGGTACTTCCGAAGAATATATTGAAATTGAAGAAGCAAGTAAACAAATTATTTCGAAAATCTAAAACTAATTTACAATATAAATATAATTGGATAGAAGCAAAAAAAAAATATCCAAAGAATTAGAATCTTTAAATTTTAAGAGAGAAATTAATGCAATTAATTCAAAAAATAAATTAAAGTTTTATAAATTTATGAAAAAAAAGACAAAATTTAAAATCTGGAGTATCTCCTTTAATTGATATATCAAATAATAATATTTTATTTTCAGATCTCGACAAAGCAAATACGTTAAATTCATATTTTAGTTCAATTCAACAAAATGATAATGGAAATTTACCCGAATTTTATAATTTAACTAAACAAAAATTTGATAATATTGATTTAAATCTTGAAATAATTAAAATATTTTTAAATAAATTACAAATTACACATACTTTCGAAACTGATAGGATACCATCTTCTATGTTAAAATTATTATCTAATAAATTGTATAGACCTTTATATATTATTTTTAATTCATCTTTATTATTGGGTAATATACCGAAAATTTGGAAAAAATCTATAATCACACCAATTTTTAAAAAGGGTGAACAATCAAATTCAAATAACTATAGGCCTATTTCAATTACATGTGTAATGTGTAGGGTATTATAACGTATTATTTCAAAACAATTAGTTTTTTATTTAAAATCTAATAATTTATTAACAAAATATCAAAATGTTTAAAATGTTGGTATAATAAATTGAATAATAAAAAAGTTTAGATATAATATATATATTGATTTTGCAAAAGCTTTTGATGTTGTTTATCTTAAAAACTATTATTTAAATTAAAATCATACGGTATATCTAATAAAATAATAAAATGGTTTTATAATTTTTTATCGAATAGATCTCAAATTACACGGGTTAAAAATTCTTTTTCAAATAGTTCTATTGTAAAATCTGGAGTACCACATGGATTGGGTTTAGGTCCAATTTTATTTGTATTATATATTAATGATCATCCTAGTATAGTCTCTTCAAAAATTAATATTGAATTATTTGCCGATGATACAAAAATATAGTTTTCTTACGAAACTGAGAGTGAAAGATTTCTTTTACAAAATAATTTATTTTCACAAATTTATTTTCACAATGGGTAAATAAATGGCAATTAAATATTTCATTATCAAATGTGCAGTTATGACTTTAGGGAAGGTAACTCCATCAAATATTTTATAAATAATATTCAATTAGAAAACGCTACTTTTTATAAAGATTTAGGAATAATATTTGAAGATAACCTTTTATTTAATAAACATATTGATTATATTTGTAAAAAAGCTTATTTTTCTCTGAATTCAATTTTTAGATGCATTACTACAAAATCCCCTAGAGCATTATTAAATGCATATACAATTTATTGCAGACCAATTTTAGAATATGCATCTATAATTTGGTCACCTTTTTCAAAGGTTAGTAAATTTCGTAGTCTCATAGATCAAATTGAAAGGGTGCAAAGATTATTTACTAGACGATTGATTACAAGATGCGTAGGATATACAAATTCATCAAATATTAATTATAAAACATATATAGAGAGATTGGTATATTTTAAATTAGAATCACTTGAACTTAGAAGGTTAAAAATAGATCTAACTACAATTTTTAAAATTTCAAATAATTATACAGATATAAATATATCTGATATTCTTAACATTTCAAATAATTGTAGAACTAGAGGTAATTGTAAAAAATTAAATGTAATACATAATTATGATAATACAATTAAACATATAATTAATAATAGATCAGTTAATTTATGGAATTCATTAAATAATGATATAATAAAATCTATATCTGTTTCATCTTTTAAAAATAAAATAAACAAAATCTGTTTTGACAAACAACTTTTTTTTAACAGAAATTTATAATTTTATATTGATTTATGTTTCATTTTGTATCTTAATTATTGCATTATCTCTTCTGTTTTTTTTTTAATGTGTTTTTGTTATAGAAAATGTGGGTTTTTTATATCTATATTTCAAATATACTATAATATAAAATTAATAATTCATTATTATTACAGATAAAGTGGGAAGTATTATTTTATTTTTGTTTGTTCGGTATTATATGTTTTTTTATATATATTTTGTAAATATGTTTCAAATGTATTATATTACTAAACTACAATATTAATAATTTTCTATTTTTTCAGATTATAGTGATAAGTAATATATTGTTTGTTTCGTAATAGTATTGGTATGTTTTGTTATTAACTGTTTTTGTATAGGTATATTGGTTTATTTTATTTGTAACTTGTTTTGTTTATATATATATATATATATATATATATATGTTACAAATTTATTATAGGTACTTACAATTAAAATATAAAATTAATAAAGTACTACCTACTATTATTACATATTTTGGTAAGTATTACATTATTTGTTTGTTTCATTCTAGTATTTGTTTTATTCTAGTATTGGTTTATTTGATTTTTAACATGTTATGTTTATAATATATTTAAAATTTAACATTTAAATATTAAACTATATAACTAATAATGTATTACTAAAACAGGGTAACAAGATAAGAAGAGTTCTATAAAGTTAAAGTAGAAATTGAATATTTCGATGCCACTTACAAAATAATGTATTTTATTTCTATTTTCGATTATTTTTACGCTATCTTTTATTTCTATTTTGATCATTTTTCGTTTATTTTTACTATATGTTTTATTACTACTTTCGATTGTTTTTCGTTTATTTTTACGGTCTGTAAAACGTTTTAATTTCTTTAATTTTTTAATTTCGTATTATTCTTTGTTTATTTCTATAACGTATGTTATCGTTAGCAAATATTTATACTTTATACTTTCGATTATATTTTCGGCTATGTATTTGCTTAAATAAATTATCAATCAATAATAATAATAATAATAATAATAATAATAATAATAATAATAATAATAATAATAATAATAATAATAATAATAATAATAATAATAATAATAATAATAATAATAATAATAATAATAATAATAATAATAATAATAATAATAATAATAATAATAATAATAATAATAATAATAATAATAATAATAATAATAATAATAATAATAATAATAATAATAATAATAATAATAATAATAATAATAATAATAATAATAATAATAATAATAATAATAATAATAATAATAATAATAATAATAATAATAATAATAATAATAATAATAATAATAATAATAATAATAATAATAATAATAATAATAATAATAATAATAATAATAATAATAATAATAATAATAATAATAATAATAATAATAATAATAATAATAATAATAATAATAATAATAATAATAATAATATAATAATAATAATAATAATAATAATAATAATAATAATAATAATAATAATAATAATAATAATAATAATAATAATAATAATAATAATAATAATAATAATAATAATAATAATAATAATAATAATAATAATAATAATAATAATAATAATAATAATAATAATAATAATAATAATAATAATAATAATTATAGATTCTGTCTCTATCGTTCAGAGTGAACAGACGTGTTTTCTAAGATTACTATTTTGAATCCAGATTCTATTGTTTCAAAATTGAATAGCATTCGAGATATACTGCTGCTATATTGTCTAAAAATAATTAGTAGCGTTATATATTGATTTTCTATATTATATGCATTTGTTCAACACACACCAATACATTTATAATATTATGTCTGTATTCTATATCTATAGATAATATATATATATATATAATCCAATTTCTTGAATTAATTTATTATAATATATGTATTAATATAATAGCCTTATGGCTTGTTATTAATAAGTATACTTATTTATTAGTAATTTATATGTATGACATGCTATATATGTACAAATATTTCTCAAGAAAAATTATTAAGTTTTTCATGTGGTAATCATATACACATTAAATGTTTACATAAGGCTAAAATATTATCAAACCATTGGTCTAATGGTAATCCACCTAAGTATGTGCTGGAAATTTTCGACTCTCCTAATTTTAATTTTAATTGTCTTTCTTGTGATAAAACTAATGCATCGAATTTAAGTAAATCTGATAATAATCATTCACTTAACCTATCTGACATTAATAATAATATAATGATAAATACTAAATTAATTAATGTAATTTTTTAATTTAATTCGCAACGCATAGCAACCAAATTAAAAGTCGCATAAATTTAACGCGTTATTTCTACAAATTAAAAAAAAATTAAATTTCTTTAAAACTAATTAATTTCGACACACATTCGGATAACTTGTTCTCTATATTATACGGAATTACATTCGATATTTACGTAGTCATTACATTAAAGGATAATGTTTTAAAATCGATTTCGAAAATAAGAAAATTGAAACATCGCAACGCTAATTTATTTAGTAAACAAGAAAAATCGAATTCGGCAATTGTTCAATTTAAAATCATAGGGAAACAGTTTGTTAAAAATATATATAATTTCTAAACTATATAATTGTAATATATTTATTACATTAAAAATGGATTGTATTACATGTAATTTAGAAATTAATAACGACAATTAAATATCATGTTCATGTGGTAATAAATACCATTATAAATGCTTATATAAAGCAAAAATAATGAAAACAAATTGGTCTAATAAATCACCACCAAAATATGCTATTCAGTTATTTAGATCACCAAATTTTACATTTAAATGTAATACATGTATAAATAATAATAATGATAATACACCAATAAATCAACCTAGTTTAAATAACTCATTACCATCGTCTACTATTATTGATAATAGTAATATTAATACTTTAATAAATAGCACAGAAAAAAAATTAAATATGTTACTATCAAAAATCACTGAAATAAGTGATATGATTGTTGTTAAAAAATCATACGCTAATGTAACCGCTAATGTAACTTCTACTGTAACCAATTCTGATACCTTTACTGACAATTTGGTAAAATCAGTAAATATTATTAAAAATAATATAGATAGCAATAATGAAATAATTATTCACAATATAAATATTCCTAATAATGATAAAACTAATTTCTTTAAATACTTAGTAAATATTATTTGTAAAACAGTAAATATTAATAAATCGTGTGTATTATCAATAGTTCAATTATCATTTAATAAATTAAAATTAATTTTAGATAATGTGGTCTCAAAAAAAATTATTTTATCAAATGTTAACCGATTATGTAAATTACGAGATCTACAAAATTCATTCATTAGAACATCTCTAGATGAAATATCACTAGAACGACATCAGATATTATACCATGTAGTTAAAAATAAATTAATTAAAAGTAAAAAAATTATCAAATGCATTTATAATTCTAGAAGTAGTTCCTATGAACTAAGATATATTATAAATAATAAAATTGACTGGAATATGTCAATTGGTGAAGATAATTTTAGTGTATGGAAATTGTCATATATTACTTATAAAAATTCCATTATTAATAAAAATAAAAATAAAAATAAAAATACAGGTTCTAGATGACTAACCGGCAATAAAGATGAAAATATTAAAAATAAAAATTTAAATATATATTACGCTAATGCTCGTAGTATTAGAAATAAAATGAATTTTTTGGAATTTTTACTTTCATCTAATAAATATGACATTATATGTTTAGTTGAAACATTCTTAACGGTAGATGATAGAGATTCTCTATATTTAATCGGTGGAAAAAATTATACACTATTTAGATACGATAAATTAATTCATAGAGGAGGTGTTGCGATATTTTGTAAATCTAGTTTATGTCCTGTAAGAAATTTTATTTCACACATAGATGTTCAATATATACATTTAAAAATTAATTCAAAAATTCCATTTAATATTATATGTGTCTATAGACCTCCAAATTGTAATGATGTTTCTCATGAACAGATATGTAAATTATTTGATATAACCCAACAAAATTATAATTCATCTATAATTATAGGAGATTTTAATTTACCAAATTTTAATTGGAAAGAATATACATTTCCTAGTTACCCAAAAAGTTATGCATTACTTTACGATTCGATTATTAAAAATTCATTTTCACAATTAATAAATAAGCCAACTCGTAATAATAATATAATTGATTTACTTTTTACTAATGAAAAACAATTACTATCTAATATAAATATTGGAGACTATTTCGGATTATACAAAAATATAAGTGACCACTATTCTGTTTCATTTAATGTAAATATTGAAAAATACCCATGTAAACAGATTTTAAAATCAAACAATTTTGATTTCAATAATGCTAATATAAATTGATTAAATATCATCTTTCTAGATTTAATTGGGAATATCTAAATTCAAATGATTATAATATCGATCAAAAAGTAGAATATTTTAATAAGGTTCTAAATAAATTATTTATATCACATATTCCTAATATAAATAATACAATAAAACAGGTACTTCCGAAGAATATATTGAAATTGAAGAAGCAAGTAAAAAAATAATTTCGAAAATCTAAAACTAATTTACAATATAAATATAATTGGATAGAAGCAAAAAAAAAATTATCCAAGGAATTAGAATCTTTAAATTTTAAGAGAGAGATTAATGCAATTAATTCAAAAAATAAATTAAAGTTTTATAAATTTATGAAAAAAAGACAAAATTTAAAATCTGGAGTATCTCCTCTAATTGATATATCAAATAATAATATTTTATTTTCAGATCTCGACAAAGCAAATACGTTAAATTCATATTTTAGTTCAATTCAACAAAATGATAATGGAAATTTACCCGAATTTTATAACTTAACTAAACAAAAATTTGATAATATTGATTTAAATCTTGAAATAATTAAAATATTTTTAAATAGATTAAAAATTACACATACTTTCGGAACTGATGGGATACCATCTTCTATGTTAAAATTATTATCTAATGAATTATGTAGGCCTTTATATATTATTTTTAATTCATCTTTATTATAGGGTAATATACCGAAAATTTGGAAAAAATCTATAATCACACCAATTTTTAAAAAGGGTGAACCATCAAATTCAAATAACTATAGGCCTATTTCAATAACATGTGTAATGTGTAGAGTATTAGAACGTATTATTTCTAAACAATTAATTTTTTATTTAAAATCTAATAATTTATTAACAAAATATCAATATGGTTTTATAAGTGGAAAATCCACTGAATTACAATTAACAAAATGTTTAAAATTTTGGTATAATGAATTGAATAATAAAAAATGTGTAGATATAATATATATTGATTTTGCAAAAGCTTTTGATGTTGTTTCTCATGAAAAACTACTATTTAAATTAAAATCATACGGTATATCTAATAAAATAATAAAATGGTTTTATAATTTTTTATCGAATAGATCTCAAATTACACGGGTTAAAAATTCTTTTTCAAATAGTTCTATTGTAAAATCTGGAGTACCACATGGATTGGGTTTAGGTCCAATTTTATTTGTATTATATATTAATGATCATCCTAGTATAGTCTCTTCAAAAATTAATATTGAATTATTTGCCGATGATACAAAAATATAGTTTTCTTACGAAACTGAGAGTGAAAGATTTCTTTTACAAAATAATTTATTTTCACAAATTTATTTTCACAATGGGTAAATAAATGGCAATTAAATATTTCATTATCAAATGTGCAGTTATGACTTTAGGGAAGGTAACTCCATCAAATATTTTATAAATAATATTCAATTAGAAAACGCTACTTTTTATAAAGATTTAGGAATAATATTTGAAGATAACCTTTTATTTAATAAACATATTGATTATATTTGTAAAAAAGCTTATTTTTCTCTGAATTCAATTTTTAGATGCATTACTACAAAATCCCCTAGAGCATTATTAAATGCATATACAATTTATTGCAGACCAATTTTAGAATATGCATCTATAATTTGGTCACCTTTTTCAAAGGTTAGTAAATTTCGTAGTCTCATAGATCAAATTGAAAGGGTGCAAAGATTATTTACTAGACGATTAATTACAAGATGCGTAGGATATACAAATTCATCAAATATTAATTATAAAACATATATAGAGAGATTGGTATATTTTAAATTAGAATCACTTGAACTTAGAAGGTTAAAAATAGATCTAACTACAATTTTTAAAATTTCAAATAATTATACAGATATAAATATATCTGATATTCTTAACATTTCAAATAATTGTAGAACTAGAGGTAATTGTAAAAAATTAAATGTAATACATAATTATGATAATACAATTAAACATATAATTAATAATAGATCAGTTAATTTATGGAATTCATTAAATAATGATATAATAAAATCTATATCTGTTTCATCTTTTAAAAATAAAATAAACAAAATCTGTTTTGACAAACAACTTTTTTTTAACAGAAATTTATAATTTTATATTGATTTATGTTTCATTTTGTATCTTAATTATTGCATTATCTCTTCTGTTTTTTTTTTAATGTGTTTTTGTTATAGAAAATTTGGGTTTTTTATATCTATATTTCAAATATACTATAATATAAAATTAATAATTCATTATTATTACAGATAAAGTGGGAAGTATTATTTTATTTTTGTTTGTTCGGTATTATATGTTTTTTTATATATATTTTGTAAATATGTTTCAAATGTATTATATTACTAAACTACAATATTAATAATTTTCTATTTTTTCAGATTATAGTGATAAGTAATATATTGTTTGTTTCGTAATAGTATTGGTATGTTTTGTTATTAACTGTTTTTGTATAGGTATATTGGTTTATTTTATTTGTAACTTGTTTTGTTTTTATATATATATATATATATATATATGTTACAAATTTATTATAGGTACTTACAATTAAAATATAAAATTAATAAAGTACTACCTACTATTATTACATATTTTGGTAAGTATTACATTATTTGTTTGTTTCATTCTAGTATTTGTTTTATTCTAGTATTGGTTTATTTGATTTTTAACATGTTATGTTTATAATATATTTAAAATTTAACATTTAAATATTAAACTATATAACTAATAATGTATTACTAAAACAGGGTAACAAGATAAGAAGAGTTCTATAAAGTTAAAGTAGAAATTGAATATTTCGATGCCACTTACAAAATAATGTATTTTATTTCTATTTTCGATTATTTTTACGCTATCTTTTATTTCTATTTTGATCATTTTTCGTTTATTTTTACTATATGATTTATTTCTACTTTCGATTGTTTTTCGTTTATTGTTACGGTAACTGTAAAACGTTTTAATTTCCTTAATTTTTTAATTTCGTATTATTCTTTATTTATTTCTATAACGTATGTTATCGTTAGCAAATATTTATACTTTATACTTTCGATTATATTTTCGGCTATGTATTTGCTTAAATAAATTATCAATCAATCAATCAATTAATTCTAAAGTTAGTGAAATGATATCTAATCAACCTACAAAATCATATGCTAGTGTTTTGAGTGATAATTTTATAAATATCAATAAGTCTATTAATTCTATTAATTCTGATATGCATGCTATCAAAATTAACGATTAAAATACCGTTATTTTTGAAAACCTGCCTACAATTAATAATATGTCATTTGATAATAACTATTTAAATTATTTTAATAACATTATTTCCACAACTTTTGATATTCCAAATTATAAATTTAACTCTAGCTTTAATTATTCTTAAATCTATTATTCTAAAGCTTGATTCACCTATTTCGAAAAATAATATTATCAATAACTCTAAAATTAAATTAAATACAATTCATGATTTTAAAAATATTTTTACTAGAACATCTCTTCCAAATTCTGAAATTATTCGTAAAAAAATCCTATATCATGCTATAAAATCAAATATGTTGGACTCTAATATTAAATTGGTTTTCAACAAATTTACAAATAAATACGAGCTTCATAAATTAGTTGATAATAAGATTGACTGGCATTCAAAAATTCCCGAAGTTGATTATGAGAAGTGGTCCACATCGTTTATAACATATCAAAAATATTTTTCTTCTAATGACAATTCAACCTGACTATCAAATTCATCTAATTTAAAAGTTATGTTTTCAAATTGTCGCAGTGTTAGAAACAAACTACCTTATTTAGAGTTAATTATTAGTTCTAACATGTATGATATTGTTTGTCTTGTTGAAACATTTCTAACAAATGTTGATACTGATGCTTTACTCCTTTTTGGTAATACTAACTATAAAATATATCGTAATGATAGGAAATCTCATTCAGGTGGTGTAGCGATAATCTGCAAATCTAATTTAAATCCAATTCAATTATATTTCAATAATTATAATAATATTGAGCATATTACTCTTGTACTACATTCTACTAAAAATATAAGATTATCTTGTATTTATCGTCCACCTTCAACTGATTTTAACACTCATAAATCGATTTGTAAATTTTTATTTGCACTATGTGATACAATTTCAC
This sequence comes from Osedax fenrisi, assembly GCA_964019155.1. Classification (NCBI taxonomy): domain Eukaryota; kingdom Metazoa; phylum Annelida; class Polychaeta; order Sabellida; family Siboglinidae; genus Osedax; species Osedax fenrisi. The sequence goes on from OZ025243.1 coordinate 33,243,428, forward strand.
CTACTATTATTGTAGGAGATTTCAACTTACCTCTTTATAATTGGAATGATAATACATTTCCTAATTACCCATCAACATATTGCGAATTTGAAAATAGTCTATGTCAAAACTCACTCATTCAATTAATTACTTTTCCAACTCGTAATAATAATTTGCTGGATTTATTACTAACCAATAATCCTATGATTATTTCAAATATTAATGAATGTCCCCCTTTTGGATTTGGTAAATATATTAGTGACCATATATCATTTTCATTTTCTTTACCTTTCCAAGCTAATTTAAAAATAAATCAAAAAGTTGGGCTAAATTTTAGAAAGTCTAATTTATATAGTATACATCAATCCCTTTCTTCTATTGATTGGAATTTATTATTATCTAATTCAACAGATATTAATAATATGTTTAATATTTTTTATAATACTTTATATAATATTATTAATGATAATGTTCCAGCTTATAAACATATCAAAAATAAAAAAACGTATCCAAAATATATTCTACGTTTAAAAGTAAAATGTTTAAAATATTATAAAACTAGATTAGATTCACATAATAATTTTATAAATTGGAAAAATATTAAAAATTATTAGATTATAACATTAAAAAATTAACTGTCGATAGAGAAAAATTAATTGTATCATCTAATGACAAATCACGATTTTATAATTATATTAATTCAAGATGTTCCTCTTTTTCCACTATAGGTCCCATTAAATCAGACGATAATACATATATTTTTTCAGATACAGTTAAATCTAATATACTCAATAATCAATTTTCTTCTGTATTTATTAATGATAATGATAATATTCCTCATTTATCTCCACCTAAACATAATTCAACTATAAATAACGTTTTATTCTATAGGCATAACATAAGAAAGCATCTAATAAATCTCTCACTATCATGTACATTGCTACCAGATAATATCCCTTCAATATTTTTCAAACAATTCTCATATGAACTATCTATTCCACTTACGATATTATTTAATAAAACTTTATCAGCTGGTGTATGTCCTGACATGTGGAAAGTAAGTTATATAGTTCCGATATTCAAAAAAGGTGACCCTTCAAATAGATAAAACTATAGGCCGATTTCAATTACCTCAATTATGTCTAGAGTATTCGAGCGTATATTAGTTGAGGAAATTAATTGTTATCTAGAACGTAACTCATTAATTACTGATTCTCAATTTGGATTCTATCATAAAAAATCTGTTGAACTGCAACTATTAAATTGTTATACTAAATGGATTACTGCAATTGATAAAGGCAGTTTTATTGATATCATATATCTTGACTATGCTAAAGCTTTTTATAAGGTCTCTCATAGTAAATTACTTGTCAAATTAACTAATTTAGGTATATGTGGTAACATACATTCTTGGATAAGTAGTTTTCTATCTGGTAGATCTCAAAGAGTAAGAGTTAACAATCAAATGTCTGATACAGTTAAAATAATATCTGGTGTTCCACAAGGATCTGTAATAGGGCCTTTACTCTTTCTAATATATATCAATGATTTAGTCGAAGTGATTGATAAAGATATATCCATTAATCTTTTCGCGGATGACACTAAATTGAGTTTTATATCCAATGACATAGATCATAGATATAAATTACAACATAATATTGATAAATTTTATGAATGGTCTAATTCTTGGCAATTAGAAAACGCTGCAAAAAAATCAGCTGCTCTTACATTAGGTAATACTAATAAACCATTGTATACTATAAATAATGTTTCAATAGTAAACTGTAGATCGTATCGTGATCTTGGTATCAAATTTGATCCATCATTACATTTCTCTGAACATATTGGTGTGTGCTGTACAAGTGCATATTGTGTTATCAATCGTATATTTCGCTGTTTCATTACTAATAATATGCCAGCTATTAGAAAAGCATATATATCATATGCTAGACCCCACCTTGAATATGCGTCGACAGTCTGGAATCCGGGATTAGATGCCAGGACATTCAAAGGACTGAAGATAAAACTAGAGAAGGTCCAAAAATTCTTTACGAGAAGATTAATCGAGAGATGCGGTTTACCTTATAAACCTTATAATGAAAGATTAATATACCTAAATCTAGATTCTCTAGAAATCAGAAGAACTAGATTTGATCTTGTTATGGTATATAAGCTATTTAACGGATTGGTATCTATGAATACATCATCTATTATTAATATCAAAAAGACCAACTACAATACCAGATGCCATTCTCTGCAAATTAGTATGAATACATGTAAACTAAATGTAACAAAAAATCTACTAAATAATCGAATAGCTAAAATTTGGAATGGTCTTGATGAACATATTGTATTAGCAAATAGTTTATATACCTTTAAAAATCATATTAAAAAAATTATAACTTAATATTTATTTATACATATATATATATATAAGTATATATATATAATTTTATAAATTATTAATTTTAATTATTAATTGTTTTTATCACCGGCACATGTGATACGTTTCTAATTTACTATTGTTATTTTTATATGTGTACTATCTACGTTTTGTTGTCGTTTTGTGAATTTATCACTACATATTGTTAATTATTACTAAATCGAACTTGAAAAATTCATAATAAATATTCATTCAATTCAATTCAATAATAATAATAATAATAATAATAATAATAATAATAATAATAATAATAATAATAATAATAATAATAATATAATAATAATAATAATAATAATAATAATAATAATAATAATAATAATAATAATAATAATAATAATAATAATAATAATAATAATAATAATAATAATAATAATAATAATAATAATAATAATAATAATAATAATAATAATAATAATAATAATAATAATAATAATAATAATAATAATAATAATAATAATAATAATAATAATAATAATAATAATAATAATAATAATAATAATAATAATAATAATAATAATAATAATAATAATAATAATAATAATAATAATAATAATAATAATAATAATAATAATAATAATAATACTAATAAACTATATATATATATATATATATATATATATATATATATATATATAATATGGCAACTACGTGTATAACTGTGTGTAGGTATTTATAAATATGTTGTGCATGAAGTATACATGTGTTATGTAATTTAGATATATGTTAATTTAATATATTTTGTGATTTGTGTTTTTTATATAATTTGATTTCTGGTTTGTAAATTTCAATTAGTTGACGTGCCTTGAACGAATGTAAATGTTATGTAATTTGGATGAATGTTGATTAAATATATTTTGTTATTTGTTTTTTTATATAATTTGATTTCTGTTTTGTAAATTGTAAAAGAGAGCGTAGTTTATAATTAGATTAACTAGTTTAATCTAGTTATTTAATTAGAGATACGCCCACTACGCCCATCACGTGATCTCGTTATTATCGAGAATTCGGTATGATATGGTTTATTAGTGCAAACAGCGTACACTGAAAGGCTAGTAAATCATATCATATTAATTGTGAGAATTTCTCGATTGATACATATTTAATCATGCTTGTTGATATTATGATGTTTAATATGTATTCATATTTGTTTTAGTTTGAGCTTTCCTCCATTCGCGATTCGTCCAATACGTCCATCCTCCATTCCCCATATACCCCATCCACAAACGCACCCCTTCCCTATCTACCCCATCCTCGATCAACACTCCACCCCCATCCACGTCAATCCACGAACAACACCACATTCCCCATCCACGTCCAGTTTCCATTCAATAAATCTATAACCTGTCGAGAACTATCATTCTCCGTTTTCCAGAGACAACATATATATATATATATATATATATATATATATATATATATATTTATACAAATACTCATAAATAAACATACATATGTTTTATAATTATGTCACCTACAAAAATACAATAATGTCAATACTGGCATTATAATATAGATATGTTAAAGTAAATACTTAATAATAAAAATATTAATAAATATAATGATATTATATTATGTTTAAAGCATGTTAAAAAACATTATAAAAAACCAACGTAATATTATAATAAATTCAAATAAAATAATTTCTGTTTAAAATATAATAATATTAACAATTATATATTGTAGGCGATATAATTTCTAATATTATTAATAAATTCAAAATAAATAATAGGGTAACTTTTGCTGAAATAACAAAATAAAATATAGAACAAACAATATAAAATAACATAACAATAAACATAATATAGAAAAAAAATTAAACTTAAAACCTTCTCAATAATATGAAAATATATCGATATAACAATATATTATTAAAAAATAAATCATTCTAAACATATATACATAATTGTTATATTTGTTATCAAATATTAATTAAATTATAAGCATATATCTAGAGGTAATATAAGTTCCTAATACAGACACTCTATGTGTCTTAATATTTTTTTTATTGAATATATATATTCAAAAAGTATACTTTCATTGTAATAATCTATGATACATATATACATATTACAAGAATATAATGCATATTTGTGATTTTAACTTAAATGTGGTATCTTATAAACCAATTAAACCAATAACCATAGCACTACCAATTGTTGGTTATCAAAAGAATATATCAACTATTTAATACATTATATATAGATATAATTTTTAAAAAAAGAATAAAATGAAAACAGATACAATATTCTCAGAATTTCAAAGGCATACTAATAAACTATAATACAATAAAATATGATATTTTATTTGTTAAATTAGAAAAATATGGTATAATAGGTAACATAAATTACTATTTAGATAACAGAAAACAAATTATATTATTTAATAAAATATTTCTAATATAATATATTGTAATATTGGAGTACCTCAGGGATCGATATTCGGTCCAATACTTTTTATAATATATATATATATATTAAAGATATACCTACAGTAGTTATAATTTATTTATATAAGAGTATTATACTATGTATAATGATAATTCATTAACAGTATCTATAGAATATATCGATACACTTAAATTAGAAACAACATTATAATTTAGTGATTACAAATTAAATAATTAACAGTTAACTTAAGTAAAACCAAAACACTTTTATATTTTAAACCTCTAATAAATAAGTATTTTAATTATTGTATTAATATAAATAAAACATATTTTGTAAATACATAAATAATTTTAGGAGTTTATTAGATTCTAAATTAAATTCTAAAAATTACATAAATAAATTATCATCAATATAATTGTCAATAAGTATATGTTTAAATTTATTTGTTTCAGATTAATATTATTGTACAGAAATATGAGTACATACATAATATTAAACAATTATATATTATACAAAAAAAGGAATGCATTTAATTTAAAAAAAATACGTATAATCACTAATACAATCATATATTAATATATAAACTAACGCACACAATAATGACAAAATAATAAAAAATTACACACATTAACACTCATCACACATAAACATAATAATCATTCAATATTACTATCTGTAAATAATATTATATATTTTAATATGTTATGTTTTATTGTAAAAAAATATATCATAAATTAAATAATAATAATATTCACGTCTTTTTAATCAAATCTTAATTTTAAATTTACAAAACATTTAAAAAAAACTAAAACTATATATAAAAATTAAATGCATTACAAAATTTGTTTTATTTATCTTGTATTTATTTTGTTATTTTATTTGTTATTTTGTTATTTATGTTTGACGGTAGCCAATAAAGGATATATTGAGAAACCTGGTCGTAGCTTATTTAGGAATAAATAAAAAAAGAAAGAATGACGGAGAATATAAGAAAAAATTTACTTCACTCTATATATGAATATTTTATTCTATATATATATATATATATTAACCATTTTTTCTAATATTATTATATTTTATTTGCATTTCATATAATTTTTCAATAGTGGAATTATCTATAGTAGTAGTATTAGTAGTATTAGTAGTAGTTGTAGTAGTAGTAGTAGTAGTAGTAGTAGTAGTAGTAGTAGTAGTAGTAGTAGTAGTAGAAGTAGTAGTAGTAGTAGTAGTAGTAGTAGTAGTAGTAGTAGTAGTAGTAGTAGTAGTAGTAGTATTAGTAGTAGTAGTAGTAGTAGTAGTAGTAGTAGTAGTAGTAGTAGTAGTAGTAGTAGTAGTAGTAGTAGTAGTAGTAGTAGTAGTAGTAGTAGTAGTAGTAGTAGTAGTAGTAGTAGTAGTAGTAGTAGTAGTAGTAGTAGTAGTAGTAGTAGTAGTAGTAGTAGTAGTAGTAGTAGTAGTAGTAGTAGTAGTAGTAGTAGTAGTAGTAGTAGTAGTAGTAGTAGTAGTAGTAGTAGTAGTAGTAGTAGTAGTAGTAGTAGTAGTAGTAGTAGTAGTAGTAGTAGTAGTAGTAGTAGTAGTAGTAGTAGTAGTAGTAGTAGTAGTAGTAGTAGTAGTAGTAGTAGTAGTAGTAGTAGTAGTAGTAGTAGTAGTAGTAGTAGTAGTAGTAGTAGTAGTAGTAGTAGTAGTAGTAGTAGTAGTAGTAGTAGTAGTAGTAGTAGTAGTAGTAGTAGTAGTAGTAGTAGTAGTAGTAGTAGTAGTAGTAGTAGTAGTAGTAGTAGTAGTAGTAGTAGTAGTAGTAGTAGTAGTAGTAGTAGTAGTAGTAGTAGTAGTAGTAGTAGTAGTAGTAGTAGTAGTAGTAGTAGTAGTAGTAGTAGTAGTAGTAGTAGTAGTAGTAGTAGTAGTAGTAGTAGTAGTAGTAGTAGTATTAGTAGTAGTAGTAGTAGTAGTAGTAGTAGTAGTAGTAGTAGTAGTAGTAGTAGTAGTAGTATAGTAGTAGTAGTAGTAGTAGTAGTAGTAGTAGTAGTAGTAGTACTAGTAGTACTAGTAGTTGTAGTAGTAGTTGTAGTAGTAGTAGTAGTAGTAGTAGTAGTAGTAGTAGTAGTAGTAGTAGTAGTAGTAGTAGTAGTAGTAGTAGTAGTAGTAGTAGTAGTAGTAGTAGTAGTAGTAGTAGTAGTAGTAGTAGTAGTAGTAGTAGTAGTAGTAGTAGTAGTAGTAGTAGTAGTAGTAGTAGTAGTAGTAGTAGTAGTAGTAGTAGTAGTAGTAGTAGTAGTAGTAGTAGTAGTAGTAGTAGTAGTAGTAGTAGTAGTAGTAGTAGTAGTAGTAGTAGTAGTAGTAGTAGTAGTAGTAGTAGTAGTAGTAGTAGTAGTAGTAGTAACCTGTAACCTGTAACCTAATGTTTTAGGCACTGCCATCAACTTCATCAGAAATTTTCGGCCGTGCATTAAATGTTGACTAGTTGTTATTAGGATAAGCCAAAGAGAAAAGATATGTCTTAAGCTTATTTTTGAATAACATGGTTGATTGAATAGAACGAATGTTATAAGGAAGTCTATTCCAGGCTATAGGTGCAGATATTGAGAAGGCTCTCTTTTGTTTTATGGATACATTACGCAAATCTGGTATGACTAGAGTATACTTGAGGCAAAGTCGTATTGGGCGTGATGATGTATAGGGAGTAAGTAGAGTATGTAAGTAGTCAGGTTGGCTGTGATGAGTGGCATGATGGGTTAGCATACATATTTTATATATTATTCTGTATTTAATTGGGAGCCAGTGTAATATTTTCATGTAAGGTGATATGTGTGTTCTAGAGAATTTATTTATATTGTATATGAGTCTGACTGCTGAATTTTGCAAAAGTTGTAGTTTATGTAGTAAATAATCCGGTATACCATTAATAATCGAATTACAGTAATCTAATTTAGGTAGAATAAGAGATGTTATAAGTAGTTTAGCAATTTCAGTGGATATTGAAAGTCTAATAATTTTTATAGTGTATAATATAAAATTTACTGATTTAATTATATTGGAGATCTGATGTGTAAATGATAATGTGGTGTCTAATATAATTCCTAGATTACGGGCTGATCTGGAGTAAGGTATACAATCATTACCAATATATATATTTGGAATAGTGGACTTATTTGATAAAGAAATATGGAGTGCAATGGTTTTTGAGCTATTCAGTGAGAGAGAGTTTGAGTTTAGCCATGTTCGTATATCCTCAAGGCAGTTGTTGAGTATAGGTATATCTTTAGTAGGGTCTTTTAAAATCATATATACTTGTAGGTCATCTGCATAGGAATGGTAGCCAATATTTGGATATTTATTAAAAATATCAAATATTGGGATCATGTATATATTGAAGAGTATTGGTCCGAGAACAGATCCCTGCGGTACACCATGATGGATTGACCGAGGTGTGGATGTCAGAGAATCAATCTGAATAGAAAAATATCTATTTTGAAGATATGATTTGAACCATTCAAGAGCGGTTCCATTTATACCTATAGACTGAAGTCTTAACATTAAAGTGCTATGATCTAAGGTATCGAATGCTGCTGAAAGATCTAATAGTATGATCACAGAGCTATGTTTATTAAAGGATGCACGCTGAAGGGAATTAATAATATAGACAAGAGCTGTTTCGGTATTTTTCTTTTTAGTATAAGCACTCTGAAATTTATTGAGGATTTTGTTACTGAGTATATAGTCATTAAGTTGAATAGCTACAACTCTTTCAAGTACTTTAGAAATATACGAGAGATGTGATATCGGCCGGTAGCTCGCGAGCAGTGATTTATCCAAGTCAGGTTTTTTAATAGTAGGAGTAACATTAGCTAACTTCATACACGAAGGTACTGAGCCAGATATAATTGATTCTTCGATTATTTCCTTATAGTACATAACAATATAAGGTATCAGCTTATGTAAGAGGGTGACAGGAATGGGGTCAAGGGAACATGTTGATTTCACAGACAGGAGAAGCTTCTCAACCAGCGAAGTAGATGGAAGGTTCAGTAATGAAAGAGAATATGGAGGGATGGTTGGTACATATGATAAAGGGGAGGGAAGAGATGTAATAATGTCATTTACTTTAGCGGTAAAGAATATATCAAAGTTATTAATATTATCTAATATAGAAGTATCTGGAAGAATACGTCGATTAAGGCGCCCTAGTAGTGTATTGGATATTTTAAATATTTTCTTATAGTCTTTTCCTGCGTTAGTAAGTAGATCAGTATAATAATTTTCTTTCGTTGTTTTGAGTAAACTACGATATTGCTGTCTGCATAGTAAAAATATGTCAAAGTCGGTAGTAGATTTAGATCTACGCCAGCATTTTTCGGCTTTTCGTAGTTTTCGTTTTTCGGTGACAAGATTATTATTAAACCATTTTGAGTTATCACGTACTATAATCGACTTTTGTTTAATAGGTGCATGAACATCAAGAGTAGAGGAAAGAATATAGTCAAAATGGGATAAAGTTTTGTTGTTACCACAAATGTAAATATTATTAATAAAGTCTTCCATAAATTTTGAAATATCAATTTTAGCAATATTTCTAATTTTAATAGTTTTTGATAGGCGGGTTGGCTTAGGGACATGGATATTAAAAAGGACAATGTAGTGGTCAGTTATAAGGTTATGAGTTACAGTGTTGGAAATTATATCAGATGATTTATTTGATATAACAAGATCAAGAATATTGTTTGCTGTATGTGTAGGGGTAGTGACTTTTTGGGACAAATTGTGTGATTCAAGTATATCGTAGAGATGTCGAGAATTATGTGAAGTAGAGGTGATAGGAATATTAAAATCACCGGTTAGAATTGTTTTAGGAGTTAATGCGTAAAGTAGAGTATCGAGTTCTTCAATAAAATGAGGAATAGATTGATGCGGTGGTCGGTAGATGGTTATTATTGTAAGTGGAAGTGAGTTATTGGGATGAAATGTGCATGAAAAAGCCTCGGAATGTTCAAGAGAAAGGTCTTTATAGCTTATTAGCTTAATACACTTGTTATATAATACACCTAATCCTCCACCAAAGTGGGAACTAGGTCTTGGAAGGTGAACGAAGCTTAATGTATTTGTGTTTAATGTGGCAATTATGGGGGTATCATTAAGATTAAGCCATGTTTCTGTAATACACATAATATCTAAGTTAAGATCAGTAAATAATTCGATTATAAGATCAGCTTTATTTCTGATAGAGCAAACATTAAGTGTTGCGGCCTTAATATTGGATAAGTGTGGAATTTTATATGGTGCAGAGGACATATTTATATTGGAGATGGTAGGTAAGGGACAGGGTTGGTTTATGATGTGTAGTGAGGATGAATGAGATTGGTGAATGATACTGGTAGGAATGGTGAAGGTCGAGGATATTGATCTGATGTGGTTGTCATGGGTGGTTATATGTCATTGTGTGTGTTGGTCATTGACTAAGTCAATTTTATTTGTATTATGTTTGGTCTGTAATAGTTTGTAGTAGTAGTAGTAGTAGTAATAGTAATAGTAGTAGTAGTAGTAGTAGTAGTAGTAGTAGTAGTAGTAGTAGTAGTAGTAGTAGTAGTAGTAGTAGTAGTAGTAGTAGTAGTAGTAGTAGTAGTAGTAGTAGTAGTAGTAGTAGTAGTAGTAGTAGTAGTAGTAGTAGTAGTAGTAGTAGTAGTAGTAGTAGTAGTAGTAGTAGTAGTAGTAGTAGTAGTAGTAGTAGTAGTAGTAGTAGTAGTAGTAGTAGTAGTAGTAGTAGTAGTAGTAGTAGTAGTAGTAGTAGTAGTAGTAGTAGTAGTAGTAGTAGTAGTAGTAGTAGTAGTAGTAGTAGTAGTAGTAGTAGTAGTAGTAGTAGTAGTAGTAGTAGTAGTAGTAGTAGTAGTAGTAGTAGTAGTAGTAGTAGTAGTAGTAGTAGTAGTAGTAGTAGTAGTAGTAGTAGTAGTAGTAGTAGTAGTAGTAGTAGTAGTAGTAGTAGTAGTAGTAGTAGTAGTAGTAGTAGTAGTAGTAGTAGTAGTAGTAGTAGTAGTAGTAGTAGTAGTAGTAGTAGTAGTAGTAGTAGTAGTAGTAGTAGTAGTAGTAGTAGTAGTAGTAGTAGTAGTAGTAGTAGTAGTAGTAGTAGTAGTAGTAGTAGTAGTAGTAGTAGTAGTAGTAGTAGTAGTAGTAGTAGTAGTAGTAGTAGTAGTAGTAGTAGTAGTAGTAGTAGTAGTAGTAGTAGTAGTAGTAGTAGTAGTAGTAGTAGTAGTAGTAGTAGTAGTAGTAGTAGTAGTAGTAGTAGTAGTAGTAGTAGTAGTAGTAGTAGTAGTAGTAGTAGTAGTAGTAGTAGTAGTAGTAGTAGTAGTAGTAGTAGTAGTAGTAGTAGTAGTAGTAGTAGTAGTAGTAGTAGTAGTAGTAGTAGTAGTAGTAGTAGTAGTAGTAGTAGTAGTAGTAGTAGTAGTAGTAGTAGTAGTAGTAGTAGTAGTAGTAGTAGTAGTAGTAGTAGTAGTAGTAGTAGTAGTAGTAGTAGTAGTAGTAGTAGTAGTAGTAGTAGTAGTAGTAGTAGTAGTAGTAGTAGTAGTAGTAGTAGTAGTAGTAGTAGTAGTAGTAGTAGTAGTAGTAGTAGTAGTAGTAGTAGTAGTAGTAGTAGTAGTAGTAGTAGTAGTAGTAGTAGTAGTAGTAGTAGTAGTAGTAGTAGTAGTAGTAGTAGTAATAGTAGTAGTAGTAGTAGTAGTAGTAGTAGTAGTAGTAGTAGTAGAGTAGTAGTAGTAGTAGTAGTAGTAGTAGTAGTAGTAGTAGTAATAGTAGTAGTATACTATAGTAGTAGT
>OZ025243.1:33257527-33382527 GCA_964019155.1 Osedax fenrisi
TTTTTAAATTTATAAAAAAAATGTCAACTTAATTAACATTCTCAAGAATATATTAATGTAATGTTATAAATTATAAAAATAATTATTAAAAACTAAAGTAGTCTAAACATCATATACATAATTTCTATATTTTTTATCAAATATTAATTAAATTATGAGCATATAGAGGTTATATAAATCCCTAATACGGACATTATAGATGTCCTAATACAGACTCCCTATAATCAATCAGCTTGCAATGTGTGAACTCTTCTTATTTTTAATAAAAATCGCGTGCGTTATAATATTAATATCACCAATGAAACTAAATCTAAACATTTTAATATTTAAATGCTCAACTTGTTAATTACTAAATAAATTATAATAAATTATTCATAAAAGTAATGCTAATTTATCTACTAAATTATAATCATATATATAACGGTCATATAAATCTCTAATTATATATTATTTTATTATATATAAATTATAATAAATTATTCATAAATTGAATTATAAGTAAGGTAATTTTAATTTATATAATTAGTTCATCAACAATATTAAACTTGTCTAGTGGTATATAGGGTTTCCATATTATAACATAGGATGTACGTATTCGGAACATATTACATATGGTAAACACATCCGTTATATATTGAATAAAACAATTAATTACAATTTTTAATATCACAATAATATCTATAATCATATAATATAATATATTATAATTTTTGAAACAAATATTGAGTAATAAAATGATAATACAATGGTCTTACAATATATGAATGTATTGCTAACGTATCGTATTAGATTACTTTCCCCTATATAGGCAATTATTACTTTTAATAAATAAACTAAATCAGAATCATGTTTTAAAAGACATCTTACACTGGCATCATTAAAATATTATTATTAAATATATTAGTCATCCTTAAATATTTCTACATGAAATTTCCTGATTATGAACTTCAATGTACAAATGTAATATTGGATATATAATTATGATGTACTTTTGAGAATATCACTATATATATATATATATATATATATATATATATATATATATTACATTGATGTAGTTCATTTGAAAATGTATTTGGATCATGTTCGTATGCTAATAAACATTATTGATGTATTAATTTAGATAATATGTAAAATAATATTGTAAAAAAGTAATGTTACATATAATAAAATATAGTTTTATATATATATATATATATATATATATATATATATATATATATATCACGTAAAATCCTACCGTTTGATAAATATAAGAGAGATAACTATAGCTATAGTACTATAGTACCCGAGTCAGGCTAGGTATCATCCAATATAGAATATGGTTTATCTATTGTCATTATAAGTATTATATATTACTGAGTTTTACTCAGACATCGGCATTTACCCTGTCGCATAGTAATCTGAGTGCGTCGATATATGTGACGACCGCAATATATTATTGTATTGCCTTTCGAATCTAAATGTCATATGATGATTTCATATTTATCAAACTTATACCGTCTATAGCTAATAGTAAATTCCTCTATATTTTTAACTATTTGTATTATTTATATTATATATTTACTATGCTTAATAATTTTTCTTTTTGTATCCTATTATGTAATAAACAATAACAACATCTTTCTGCCGCCTTTTGCATTAAAACTATAACATCTTTGATCACATATTATTTATAAAATAATGATTATTCAGGTTTATAAAATATTATAATAGGCTATTTAATACTTTAAACCAGATCGAAATTAAATAATATAATAGTATAGGTTTATAATAAATAATACATTTAAAATAAATAAATAAATAAAATATTAAAAAAATATAAAATACAAGAAAATATAGTCTGAGATACAGTTGTCAGGTAAATTGATAAGAAATATTGACAAAATCAGAAAAATCATCGGCATAAATATATTTGTGGATACCTATTAGGGAATTTTTTAAATATATCATAAATAAAATGAATATAAATAAATAATTGTACCTAATAGGCCTAGTACCAACTCTCATTTAACAAGACTATTGGCGGGCTTAAATATTATAATTTTAGTTTTAAAGTTATTAACATTATTTGCTGAAATCCTATTTTATAAACTAGCTGGTTGTATAATATGTATATCTTTTATTTATGCTGACATGCATTGTATTTATAATAATACATATAAATAACTATATCGATATATGTATAAAACAATATTATTATGAATTTCATACTAGCACATTTATATGGATTAAATAAAGTATCTTGCTAACTGCATATTTATGTTATGATTTTTACAGTAACATATTATATAAAAAACATCATATTATATAATATATTACTTTGGATGCTAACCTATCCCTTAATTCCCATATAGCTAATATATCTAAATCAGCTAACTACTACCTATTCAAAATTCGTCGTATAATAAAAGACTTAACACGCCCTCTTACAACTGTCCTCATAAATGCACTCGTCCTCTCTCGTATCGACTACTGCTCCTCACTACAATATCATCTCACTAATACTATGTATGAATTCACTATCCCCTTTAAATCGTATAATTCGTGCATCTATATGAACCATTTTCTCAATACATCGATTTGATAATTCCATTACCGACTCCCACCAACTCATATCCAACTGGTTCCCTCAAAAAAAAGTTCCCTCCTACACCTTCTATCACTCGCTCATAAAGCAATATATTATACTTCTCCTCCTTATTTGACTTCCCTACTAACACTAAGACGCCCACTGACTTCCTTACAATCACATTCCGACATTTCCCTAATTTGCTCTCGTGTCTCATACCTGAAATACCAAAAACGCGCCTTCAGTTACATGGTTCCATCCTTATGGAATTCCCTCCCTGCCTCTATTAGATCAATCAATTCACACCCGTCCTTTATTACACACCTCAAATCTTATATATCATCGATGTAATATATTCAATTATTTAATCATATAATATTATTATTTTTATAAATTATATTATTTTATCGTTTTGTTTATTTATTTATTGTTTTCGTTCTATATTGTTATATGCACCTACGAGGGGTGGCAACACCTATGATATGTGCTGATAAACCTTACTATCATCATCATCATATATATATATATATATATATATATATATTATTATAATATTAATTTTAAATAAATATTAAATATAGTTATATATTTGATTGAATTAATGTTATATTATATATTTGTTATTAACCCAATAATATGTTATAATTGACATCATTGCAAAAATCTTGTAAACATATTTTCCAACAAATTTTTAAATCTAAATATATTTTTTTTATATATTTTATATTACAAGTAAATCACAAAAGTATAAATATTTGATAATGTAAAACAATAATAAAATGTATATATATGATAAATATGTATATAATGTAGGTAAAAATGTATATATATATCATATATTATAACAAATAATAGGCAATTGGAAAACCTTTAACTAAACTAAAATAAAACTAAAATGATGCAATAATATTTGACAAATATTTATATATATATATATATATGCATATATTATATTATGAAATTTAATAAAATGAGTTCATTTCATAAAATGTTGTTAAATATGTATATTAAATACACATGTATATGTATATATATATATATATATATATATATATATATATATATATATATATATATATTATTATTATTATTATTATTAAATAGTTTATTGACTAACAAAACATTATATGTTTATCGGCGTCATATATAATAAAATAAAAATAAACAAAAAATAATAGTAATGAACGGAAACTAGAACAATACATAATAACGAGAACAATGATATTAAATGGAATTACAAATAAAGAAAATATTTATATAATTTACGTTTAAATAATGACTCAGATTTAGTTATACGTATATCAGTTGGTAATAAGTTCCAATATTTTGGTGCTGCAACAGCAAATGCTGCTTCAGAAAATCTCGTTGAAGTAATTGGTTGGTGTAGAACCATTGTGGATCCAGGGCGGCGAGGTCGGGAGTCGGAACGAATTGATATTAACGTAGCGAGATATTCGGGAATAGATCGGTAAATGGCTCTTTGCGTTATACACAGGAGACGAAACTTGCATTGAGAATGAAACGGAAGCCAACCAAGAGAAATCATCAGAGATGTAATCGAAACATCCATACGACGTTTGAGCTTGTACAGTATTCTAACCGCACGACGTTGAATATTTTCAAATTTGTGCATTAAATAAAGTGGGAGAGTAGTATATAATGAGCAACAATAACGAAGTCTACTGAATACAAGGGAGTCGAGTAAACACTTCGTTAAGTTATAAGTAAGTTTATTACGTGTATTTCTAATATTGTAAAGATAATAGTTAGCTATAAGAATTACATTTGTTATTTGCAACGATACATTGAACTTGTTATCAAAAGTAATAACTAGTGTAGTCACTGATTCGTAAATAGGAAGGGAGCGTAAAAAAAGATGGGATATAGTTAAAGGAGAAGAGGATCTAGATAAAATAATGGTATTAGTTTTAGCCATATTTAATGATAATGAGTTAGTGGAGAACCATGTAATTAATTCAGTAATGCAGTTATAAATAGTTAATTGAATAGATTCAGTGTTACATGATGGTGGGAAGTACGTATAAATTTGCAAATCATCTGCATAAAGATGATAATGTATACATTATATATGTACTCATCTATAGATGAGGATATTTAAGAAATATTGATCTAATAGGTAATATATAGATTATGAATAAAATGGGCCGGATTACGGAGCCTTGCGGAACACCGTATGAGTTAGTAAATGGTTTTGATAAAGAAGAATTAATTTTAACAGAAGAAGTTCTATTTGAGACAAAGGACATGAACCAGTTGAGTACTTGACCATTAATTCCTATCTCACGCAGGCGATATGAAAGAATAATAAGATTAAGAGAGTCAAAAGCGCACGATAAATCTAGTAGAATAAGATAGGCTTGGTATAACATGGGCTTTTGGTGTCAAGAGATAAAAGAATGTCACTGAAAATAAGGTTGAAGGCAGTTTCTGTGCTGCGGTGTGGGATATAAGCACTTTGAAAACAATCAGCAATATTGTTTGTAGTTATATAATGTATTAACTAGGTTGAAACAACTCATTCTAAAGTCTTTGATATTGACGAGAGTTGGGATATTGGTCTGTAGTTAGTCAAGTTTGAGTGATCTAAAGTCGGTTTTTTAAGTAGTGGGGTAATATACGAGTGTTTCATCGATTGTGGAACAGTAGAAGTAATAAGAGATACATTGATAATATTAGTAATCAAACCAATTATATAGGGACAAATGGAACGAAGTAAGACCAATGGAACAGGATCTAAAGGGGAGTGAGATTTGAGGGAAGTCACTAATGAAAGAACAAATGCATGAGATGGATGGGTAAAACAAGACCAATGATTTGAAGAGGTAATGAAAGTAATATCAAATAGTGCGACATCAAATCTTTGGAGAGAATCGATAACATTAGATATCTTTCGTTGAAATAAATTGGAAAAAGCAGTGCACAGATAGGAGTCAGAATGGTCAGGAAATAATATATATATATATATACATAATACATAATATATATATATATATATATATATATATATATATATATATACAGTAAAACCTCTCTATAAGAAACCTCTTTATAAGAAAAACCTCTTTATAAGAAAATTGTTCACACATTTGGTTGGAATTCAACCTTTTCCACATTAAAAACCTCTTTATAAGAACATTTTATAAGAAAAATATAAGAAAAACCTCTTTATAAGAAACACATATAAATTACATATAAATACATATAAATAGAATTATTATATATTGATAACAATTATAGAAATTAATTATTATATAAGATATTTTTTTTTCTTACAAATATTTTATATTACATAAATAGCTCGAAATTAATTAAAATTAATTAATAATTGTTAATGTATATCCATACATTTATTAAAATTTATCAAAATAAATTAATAAATGTTATTTTTAAATAAATTTCTAAACTATTCTTTTGATTAATACTTTTAAATAAATATAAATAAATATACTATATATATAACATATAGGTTATATAATGCATTTTCAATTATAAATTAATTCATAAAATCATTGGAAAAGTAAATACCTCTTTATAAGAAAACTTCTCTATAAGAAAAAAAGTACTGAAAAAAAATAGTTTCTTGTAGAGAGGTTTTACTGTATATATATTCACATATTCATATTTTATATAAATACACAATACCAGATCTTAACAAATTATAAGTATTATTGGTAATATTTGTAAACAATTATGAATACTAAATATATTTATAAGATTTTAATATTTAGTTTTATAATATTTGTAAACAATTAAGAATAATAAATATATTTACAAGATTTTTTAATTTAGTTTTATAATTAAATATAAATATAAAATATAATTTAATATATAGAATATGTGTAATTTATATATAATATATAATATCTAACATTTGTTCATTGTAGCATGTCTATAATAACCAAACATTTGCATATGATTTATTACATATTCTCTTAATTTAAAATATTTGATGTGGTTTAGTATGTCTTCGTTATAAACATTATTCATCGGAAATATTGAACTTATACAACTTCGTATTATATTAATCTATAAATTATCAATTCAATCTATTTAATTTCATATATATAACTTGTATTGAATTAATATACAGTCCATAATGATATATCATATTCCATATAACTTATAAATTATGAATTTGTTTATTTAAATGTTATTGTTAGAAAATATTTTGAAATTATATTTTTGAAAGTAAATTTAAATTTAATATAAAAAATATCAAGCAATCAATAAAAAACACACATATATATATATATATATATATATATATATATACCAACGAGAACAAATATGGTTGTATACGTTGCATTTGGTTAAATTACGTTGTTAAAGTTAATAGATATGTTTATTGTGCAACTTCACATGAAACATATACATAAATTTATAAAATGTTGGTTGCATATATACATAAAATATAGTTAAAAAAACTGAAATCAATTTATCAATACATATGTTGAAAAAATAGATAAATACTTACTATTTATCTGCAACTATAAATACATTTCATATAATTGAATAATTGAAACTATATATATATATATATATATAATAATAATAATAATAATAACATCAGATTTGGCAAAATCCTGGGTGAATGAAAAAGCATGGCTTGTCAAGTCTTTCACCCATTAGGGGGTTCGCGGCCTTTTAAAATGATTTTTAAATAATTTTTTTTTTTTTTTTTTTATTTGAGAAAAGTATTATTTAATATATATTTAATATTCTCTGAAACTTGTAGATCAAATAAAGACTTATAAATGATACAATTTAATGGTTTAGTACAAGACCTATTTTGTAATAAAAAAAAATGTGTAAAAAATGGCCTAAATAATAGCAAAATACTCATATTTTAAACTTATAATATTATATCTATAAGTTAACTATACTTTAAAAAAAAATTAAATGCAGTGTTATATACAATTTATTATTTAATATGATGTCAACTAGCGACATCTATAATTTACGGATTGATATCAAATGAACGCATTACATTGGCTGTAAAATTCGAATAATAAACAAAGTAATTGAGATTGCGTCATTAATTATTTTATTTCAAAATGCCAAGACGTAGTAGAAAATCAATCACCGGACAACTTAACCGAACTAAAACTTCAAATGATGATATATTACAAGACCAGGTTAGTAATACATAATATATAAATCATATAAATCATAACGATATCATGATTATGTATTATAGAATTAAAAACTAGTAAATATTGTTTATTTTATAAATTTTATTTTCATTTTCTACATGTCAACTAAATATACTAGTAATTATCTTATTTTATTGTAATCACATCATATAATATATATTAAAAAATTAACATAAATAATATATAAATCATATAAATCATAACGATATAATGATTATGTATTATATAATTCAAAACGAGTAAATATTGTTTATTTTATAAATTTATTTTCATTTTCTACATCTCAAATAAATATACAAGTAATTATCTAATTATCTTATTTTATTGTAATCACATCATATATTATATATTTGAAAAATAACATACATTATATATAAAATTATACATAATATATAAATCATCACAATATTATGATTATTTATCAAATTCAATACTATATATTGTTTATTTTATAAATTTATTTTCATTTTCTACATGTCAAATAAATATACAAGTAATTATCATATTTTATTGTAATCACATCATATATTATATATTAGAAAAATAACATACATAATATTTAAATCATAATGATTCTATATTTAGGTACTTCAGCTGTGGAAAGAACATATACTCAATTTAGAGACAATTTAAGACTCAAAAATTCAAGAAAAAGAGACTATTATATACTGTTTATATATTGTACATAAATAAATATGATAAAAAAACTTATTTTCTTGTAAAATAAATGTCAAATATAGTTTATTATGTGTAATTGGTAATATAATTTAATATAAATATTATTAGAATATCTTATGAGTATATTAGTGTGGTATTCTGTTATATTATAATACTAGAAATATATTACTTAGTTTATATATAGTACATAAATAAATATGATAAAAAATGTATTTTCTTGTAAAAAAATTTCATAAATATAGCTTAGTATATGTAATTATTTGTAATATAATATTATATAAATATTATAAGTACAACCTTATGGGTATATTAGTGTGGTATTCTGTTATATTATAATATTAGAAATACATATATATATTAATGTGGTATTCTGTTATATTAGAAATAAATAAATATACTAAAAAAAATAATTTTATTGTAAACATTTTTTTTTTAAATGTCATAAATATTAGTTTATTATGTGTAATTATTGGTAATATAATATAAATATTATAATAATAACTCTATGGATATATTAGTGTGGTATTCTATAATAGTATAATGCTATAAATGTTGTCAAAGGTAGAAATAATAAACAAATATTACCATAAAATTAAAAATAAATCTAGTCAAACTTTAAACTCGATTTTCTCAGAATATTGAATTTAATTAAATTGAATCTTAGACATTTTTCAACCCTCTCAATAATTATCCAAACTTGATGAATTTTTCACAGTATCTTCATTATTATATGTATAATAAAACTTGCTTAAAAGAAATGTAATAGGCATATTATAACATATACATAATTATAAAAATTAAAAAAAAAAAATGTAATTTAGCATCATATTTTTTCTTAAAATATTTTGGGTTTTCAGTGAACCCTTTTTTTTTTTAAATAAGGAAGTTTTATTAACATTATATTGGTTAACAATATGCAATTTACATAATTGAAATCGGATCAAAACTCTAGGTGCTGAAAACAATTTAAAATTGATTAAAATACATAAAAAAAAAATATCTCCTATCTTAATACATTGTATACTCAAAAGGCCGCGAACCCCCTTAAGATAATTAGGAGAAAAATGTAATTAAATAAAAGCAATAAACGAGTGTAATAAATTATATATAATTGAATCAAAATAAAAAAATTAAATTTTGTTAAATATATTTTTAAAAATGTCGGTTAAAAATTCTAAATAAATAAGTTTAACAATAAAATTTATATTTACGTATATACTGGCAAAATTCAACTTTTATAATTCAATACTTGATTAGGTATTCCTAAGAATTACATTTGAAAAAAATAGTATTATTATATTTTATTATTGTAAGCATTTGCTTTCCTCCAAAAATAAATCATATACATATAAAACAAGTCAATATATTATTAAAATATCAAAAAAGTGGTAATTATTAAATAAAAATATTAAAGAACTACAATAATAATATAAAAAACTCCTCAAAATCTAAATCATCATTTAATAAAATTTACATAAAAGATAACCATAAAAATAAATACAAAATAAAATAGATATAGGGTGTGGCGCGCATTCATCTAAACAATGCTATTTTAGCTCTATTTAAAAATGATAAGCATACATAATTAATGGAGATAATTACTTAATTTTTTTTTATTCAACAGATACGTTCCTCAATCATATAGGATTTAACTTTATATAAATGAGTTAGTTTAAAATGGTATACAAAAAGAGTCTGAAATTTATCTCATTAGTTACATATTTATTTGTTTCATTAAAATGCGTGTTTATTATCATTTATTTAATTAATATAAAATATAATAATAAATCCAACAGGATTCATATGGATGTATATGTTATACATTTATAGTAAAAATGTCAGATAAAAATAATACAAATATTAGTAAGAATTTAGTGAAAAAGTTGAAATTTAAGAAAATTATATTCAAAGTTTTTTAAAACAAATATTTACAAAAAATAATAAAATATATATATATATATATATATATTAAATTTATATATATATATATATATATATATAAATACAATTACAATATAATGGTATATAAATAACAATGAAACAATAATAATTAGTACTAATATAGAGTAGTACTAAAATATATATTATAATTAGATATACATATAAATATAAATATAGAAGTTATGTAATAGAAAAATATAAATTTATTTGTATAGTAATAGTTCAATAATAGTTATAAAGTAATATAAAAAATAAAAATGAATAATATAAAATAAATACATGAATAAAACGTCTTAATTAGACATAGCTAATTATAAAAAGAATATTTATAAATTTTCTGTTTATAAGCGTCTCTTTTCAACCAATTATATCTTGTTATATATATACGTAATTTGTTTTTATTAGTTCTAGTGTATATTTATGTTTAAATTAACTTAGTTTTAAAATATAGTTAAAAAATCTAGTTTATAATTATGTTTAATGTAACTTAGTTTATAAACATATTTAAAAAATCCAGTTTTATTACATGTTTAAAATATGGTTAATTAAACCTGTAGGTATACTTAAGTTACACTTAAGTTTAAACAGCTAACATTAACCTATATATTTGAACGTTGATAATAAACTAGTTTAAAATAGTTTTATCAACTACATTTGGTTTCCTGAGTTTTTATATATTAAAGAAATAATATAAATGTGAAATATTATTTTGACAAACATTAATAAACTTCGCCGATCATCTCTAAATAGAAAACTATTAAGAATGTATAATATAAGATATATATATATATATATATATATATATATATATATTTATATATATATACATAACTAAGAATTATTAAGGTGTAGCGAACTACTGGGCATAAAAAGGAAAACTTATCTATTTCTACCCGGTTAATTATTCGAAAATGGAAAATAATAATACAAATATATGATAAAAATAATAGGAAAGTTGATAACCTAATAATAAACTAAAATTAAAATTAAAAAGATGTAACCACATTTGAAAATATAATTTAAATAAAAGAAAGAGTGTTTCAATAAAATAACATTAGTTTCATACACATATATTATTGTCATATATATATATATATATATATATATATATATATATATATATATACACATACATATACACACCCATACATATTCATATATATATATATATATATATATATATATATATATCAATATATATATATATAATATTATTGTCGATATAGAACATAAGCCTATGTTCAAAATAAAATAATGTGTATTAATATTTAAACATAATCAAATATCTTCTTCTCTAATGTAACTATCCACAATAAAAGATCCAATCATACATTTAAACTAAAATACTAGTCATATTAAATAATCCTACATATCTTTAATGTTTATATTTGATTGCTTAGTTTATATTTGATTGCTTAGTTTATATATATATATATATATATATATTACAACACTTTGTTTACATAGCAACCAAATTACAGTCGCGTTATTCACAGATTAGCTATTAAATATCGTTTAATTATATTATAATTATAAAGATAAGTACGTATTTATTTATTTGTATATTATTTATATTATTAATATCATTCAAATATTAATATACACAAAGATTGAAATATATTACATTGGTATTGAAATTATATTCATTTCTTATTTAGATATATTTACATTAAGTATTTGTTTACATTTTATAATTAATAATAATAAAATCAATAATAAATAAATAATAATATCACACTAATATGGTTAAATCTAAACTTTATTATGGATTATCAATTCTAAGAAAACTAAATAATATTTTAAAGCTAATATATATATTACTCTGTATTTCATTGCCATCTAATTTATTGTACCCATATATGGGGGAATAAATATGATGCAACAACAAAACATATAACTATAGCTCAAAATAAATCTATAAGAATATTATATCGTCAAAAAAATAGAACTAATGTGGATAATATTTACAAAGAACAACACATTTCAAATTTTTTTGCGGGATAATAACAAATTCAAAATACCTTTAGTTAATACCAACTCATTTTTTTGTAATATAATCTAATATAGACCCATTTACTAGAATTATCTACATATAAAATAATACATTAGTCAAACCACCAATTTTGTTGAAAAATTAAATATTTAATATCATGTAATCTCTGATGAAAATGCATATATTTTATAATATTTAGTAATATATGTACATAAGTATTATTATGCGCACTACTATTATTTCTATTATTATTATTATTATTATTATTATTATTATTATTATTATTATTATTATTATTAATGTGTATATTCGATATAAATATCTTGTATAATACATGTTATATTATACCATTATTATGATTATATTTTCTTATTTCATAATTATAATTATATTTTAAATATTTGATATTTTGTTTTAAGGATATTTTTAATATAAGCTACGTATAGCTTCTAAATATCCTTCTGTATATTAATTTAATATTCAGTAAATACATATTCATTCATTTAATTCACCTAATATGTCCTTCTCATGTTCCTCATGTCTAACCGTACATAAGTTTACTTCGTCTAATCATAAAATTACTCCACCCATTCTTATGTAATATTAATCTTCTATTATAAGCACAATATATATACATCATAGTGGTGCCGAAGTAACGTTACTTCTACGCTACATCCAACATCTGATATTTCTACTTCTACTACGATTATTAATATACATCCGTAATATATAATATATAGCCCCAACATCAGACCAATACTAATACTCCTACACATATTCCAAAGCTAATAGATTTAAAATGTTCCTCACATTACACAATAACCTCTATATTATCTAGTTCAACTTCCTCAAAGTCATCAGTCGAATAGATAATAGATAATAGATAATTCCTTCAAACTAGTACTCGAACACCTTCTTACTTCTGATGTTAACTGTAATTTCATAGTATCATTAATTGACTTTATAAAACTTCCCCATTCTTATATTACTTCTGCCTCATTTCTTACCAGCACTGCTATCTTTCGTTTCACTAATATTTCTGATCGTGATATATGTTGTTCCTCTTTTCGAAATATCCCACCACATATTAATTGTAAGAATATATTTATTCGTCATTATTTCCTGAATCTACTAACCTTCTTGGTAAGATACTATATCATGCCCTAAAACAAAACTTACGCCTATTTCGTATAAAGTATTTATCACATATAATCCATTACAAAATCTCCAACTTTCATCTCTTTATAATTACAAAAATACGGACATCACGTTCCAGAAAACTTACTAATACTCTAATAAATGCTCTTGTACTTTCCCGACATGACTACTGTTCTTCCCTACTGCATTTACTTCCTGCTAATTCTGCTGCTCAACTAAATAAGATTACCCGTTCCTCGATACATACTAATTACTGTATTACATGACTGAATCACTCTACTATAACATCACATAAATCATCTCGTATTCGGCTACCCTCCTACCTCAGGTGTAAATTATATATACTATCTATACTCCATAAATCAATATATTCTTTCACCCCTTAGCTATATCTATGATCTAATTAAAAAACGTACAATATGTCCTTCTCTTCGTTACCAAAATGATCCTCTCCTTATATTCCATAACTTTAGTAAAACTTTCCTAAATTATAGAGCTTTTAAAAATGCCGGTCCCATCCTATGGAATTTCCTTCCTCTAACCATTCTATTAGATCTCACAAAAGATTTATAAATCTTACTTATTCTTTTCTCTCAACCTCTAATAATTAAATCTAATCATTAAATCATGTAACTTATTATTTTTGTCTGGTGTTATATTCAACATAATATTATTATTAAATTATTATTGTATTATTAATAGACAAAAATCTAAAAATTTAAAAATAGATAATGTGGATATTGAATTAGTAAACTATTATTAGTATTATTAAAGTATTATTCTTGATAGTAAATTTAAATATGCATTACATATTTATTTGTTATTATAGAATTATAGAAAATTATATATATTTAAAAAATATTATTCTTAATATAATAACTTAAAAATCTTAATTTTATTATAATTATTTTATATAATTTTAAATCATATTTAATTTTTAGCAAATTATTTTATCTTATAAGACATTATATGTGTATCTTTAAAACTGTGGAAAGAGTCTTCGTTAGAAATAGATTCTTCGTTTTAAACTATGTAGATGCTCCCGCATCCGAAGGTTGGGTTTGGGTTTGTTCCGGTTTGGCTTTTAAAAAAAGTGTTGTTCCTGGTTATTAGCCAGATTATAAGGCTAAAAAATCAGGCACTTATCTTTAGTAACTACTCAATAGACAATTACGATTACAATTACCTATACTGATTTTTTTCAAAGTAATTTTAATCTTTTTTGAACAATTTATTTGTTCTTAATTATATATTTTCTTATGGGGGTACCCTACTTCTTATTTCAGTATCATTTATTTAAAAAAAATTAATTGTTATTTTATTATGTTTATGTCACTGTAAGTATTGTCAGAAGTTTAATTAATCATCCTTAGAGTTTGACTATAATCGGAAATCATTTATTCATATATATATATATATATATATATATATATATATATATGATGATATATTAGGAACAATCTAAATTATATATTTACCATTTTGTACTGAATATATACCACTGTAAAACAGTCCGATGTACATAATATATATTGCATATGTGAACTATATACACCTATACATGTTAATATTTATAAAATGTAATTAATTATATATATATATATTTATATATATATATATATATATATCATATTTTGTAGTAAAAACATATTTTATAATATTTAAAAATTAATGTTATGATATTTAATAAATATTAGATATTATAGATTTAATTCCACCACCCCATATTATCTAAAAAAAATGATATAAATTGAATGCAAATCATAATTTATTTTAATATATTATAGATACCTACTAAGTGAGCAATTTGTATAGTGTACACTACTGAAAAGGTCAAATAGAAGAGCATAATAAACGTATAACTATCAATAAATAGTCAAACTGAATATATTAAATTTACAAATGTTTACAGTAAAATGTAAACCATAATATTGTATATAATATACGTACATTGTATTATAAAACTATATAATTATATAGTAGCTTGTAACCATAAATGAAAGATACTAAATATGAATAATTAACGTTATATATATGAATGTAATGTAGGTAAACTTGTTCATTGGTTCACTCTTAATAACTTAAAATTGAGAAATCTAAAATATTCCCTTATTTCAATACAATTATTTTGAATAGTATGACAATGGATAATGTGGATATTGAATTAGTATACTATTATACATTTTTAGGTATACTCTTGTTAATAAACTTAAATATTCATTACATATTGATTTGTTATGTATTAAATTATCGACAATTATATATCTTTTTAAAAAATTATCATATCTCAACTAAAAACTTAATTTTTATTATTTAATTATTTTGTTTATATAACATTTCTTATGATATTAAAATATGGAGTTAATACTATAAAAATATACTATATTCATTAATTGTATTACAAAAAATCTATACGTATAATAAACAACACTATTGTTGATCTCAAACGTATGCCTAATACGTTTATCACATAAAACTAACCTATTCAAACATAATGATGTTTTACAATTTAACTATATTAATAAGTAGAAATATATTATTTCTCTATAATCTTATTCATGAAAATTATAATATGGATTTTAAATCATATTTTATTTTTAATAAAAGCAAATTTATGTTATCAATCATGAGAACCATATAATTTTAAATATAGATACGACTGATTTGTTATAGTTAATGTCCCATATTTGAGCCTACGTTTATGCCTAGTCATCATGTCAACGTATCATTTGGCACTACTTCTATTATTCCAGGATTCGATACATCATTGTTGTTAATTAACTTTAGTAAATGTATACTGTTTTTTTCATATTAATTTTTAAATATAATACTTTATTATACAAATTATTATTTTATTAATTAATAATTATCAATTATCATATTAATATAATTTAAACAATACAAATAAAATATGTATTTAATATATTAATTTAATTATATTAATAAATAATATATATAACCTAATTCACATTGCGATACCTCATGTAAATAATATCGTTCAATTTGACATGATAAACAATTTGTTATTTTGATATTTGATCTAATTAATAATTATTAAATTTAGTATATATATATATATATATGTAATTAGAATAATTATATTTTTTATTACTATTTATATACTATTTATTAATATTATATAAACCATGCTTAATTAATTATATTTTGTTGTTTACTATGGAATATATTTTAGTTGAATTGAACATTAAATCTACTAGTATAAATAAAGTAATACTTATTAATATATACAAATAAGCTTTACAAATTATAATAATAGGAAAATAATTGAAAAATATGAATATACATTAAATTTAGAACTAAAAATATGCATGATACTTTATAATATTTAAATATGAAACAAATATTAATATATATATATATATATATGTGTAATATTTAAACTGCCTATGTTACTCAGTGGCTAAGACGTCAGACACATAAGCAGTAGGACACAGGTTGAGCCTCGTGCGGACCATTAATTAATTTTATAAAATGGGTTTTAAAATATTATTTAGAAATGATCTTATATAATTGTGTATAAATAAATGATAGGCTCTCATTAAAACCATGAATAACTTAACATGAGAGCGGCTTCAAAGAGACATTATTAGAGCCATATATGGTTATTAGAAAACTTGATCTAAATTCATAGATGTGATGAAAGGACTTCACCAAATAACAATAACAATAACAATAACAATATATGCCATATATCATCATATTCATTCAGATACAAATAAAACATAATAACATAATAATTCAATTTTATTTTTTAAATAAAAATAAAATAAATAACTATATTTGTTATATTTAATAAATGTAATTGGACAATTACTTTTTTTAAATCAATTAAAAAGTTTATTTTTCTTTCTAATGTTTTTTAATTTAGATGATATCAAATAGCCATGAATTAATATGATGTTTTTGTATCTGTTTTTTTTTATAAGTCAAAGGATAGAATTGATTAATTATTATATCGACTTCCAATATAAATGTATCATAGTTTAAAGAAGGATCAGATATATAAAATACATTTTCCCAGTTATGATTGGACAGTTCAATATTAAGTAAGTTAATTTTATTTGCATTGGTATTTCTAATATAACTATATTCACTATTTAAGGTAGGTACATTATCGATGTTAAGTATATTAAATATTACAGAATAATCTGATATATCTGTATTAATAACACCATTTAATAAATATGTATTACTATTTGTTAATGTATTATCAATCAGTATTTTGTTCGATGATATCAACCGAGTGGGTAAATTAATTATACTGAGTAAATATAGTTGTGATAAAATATGATTAAAACTAGAAGTATTATAATTAAAAATATCTAAAAAGTCAATATTTTTAAAGCCTTATTTTTAAATTTTAATTTAATACTGATTATTGTAATATCATCATCAATATCAATTGATAAATAATTTAATGAAGAACTGTCTAAATAATTGTTTGTACAACTCAAAACACCACCACCTCTTTTTTTTCTTTTTAATAACCGACGGTTTGAAACACATTATAATTTGTTATATAAATTGGTGGATCTTTATCAGTCAACCACGTTTCGGTAAATATTAAAATATCTGATTTACCTATTAGAGTATCTATAAAAATAATAAATTTATCAATATTCTTATTAAAAATTCTAATTTTTAAGGTCATTATTATTAGATTGAATTTTATATTTAATTTATTATAATCATTAATATTATAATAATTAATAAAGTTTGTATTATTCATTTGTAAAAAAATTACACCTCCCTGCTTACACTATCTAGATTTAATAACTAATATACAATTATATAAATGATAAATACATATATATATATATATATATATATATATATATATATATATATATATATATATATATATCATAAAACATAGAAACATATCTACTCTTATATATATACTATTATACCTAATATTAAACTCATTATTATTAGATATATTATTATATATAATATTACATCTAATAGGATACATAATTTAATGAAGTAAATCCTTCAAATGATGAAATACACAATATACGTATAATCAACAAATTATATCCTTGTAAACATAAAACTCCCACCATAATCACCAATATCGTAACAATAATTACCAACATACAAAACAATGTAAATGATAAAGAGTACATAAAAGCAGCCTTAAATACAAGATAAATCTGCAATAAATCTGAAATTATTATTGAATATTGAATAGATTTTATAATTGATTAGTTTATCATCACGGAAGCATGGTTATCAGATTATAATCTTTCAATAATTGCATTACTCTCTAACCTAATTTAATTATTAAATTTATATAATTAAATAATGAATGTTATGGTGAAATTGATATATTATACCAATCAAATTTAAATGTGTCATTTTCGAAATAATTGTAAGTATTCAAATCATTTATTTTGACATATACAATCATACATAATATAACTCTATTGCCAAAAGCAATATAATATATCGACTTCCTTCACTTAGCTCTATACATTTAATTACTGGCATATTTTATTTTATGTACAATTATTTACCGCTTATCTCATTAAACACAATAATTGTAGGTGACTTAATATACATGTTTATAAAACTGAGTCGCATGACATAATAATATTTTCAAAATTCATAAATAATATATGCTTTTGCAAACGCATAGATTATAATAGGCGTATTCATGGTAATATTCTTGCTTTAATATATTATAATATCTCGCGAAGAATCAACACTAACCTATAATTATAAGTGTTCAACTATGTATCTGGTCACTAATCTATAACATTTTCCATAAATTTCACTAAACCAAAAGTCTCAACTATAACTACTCAATATAGAAATATATCAATAATCAAATATACATCTTTTCTCAAGAGTTGTTTTATAATATGATTAGTATTATACTATTATCTCGAATAGATTATCTACTCTTGTATATACTTTTATATATATATAATTATTTATACTCAAATATCTACTATTATATCTAATATTATATATATACGTGTATATACATTTATATCTACTATTGTATCTATAGATACAATCTATAGTATACTATACATATATATATATATATATATATATATATATATATATATATAATAGCAAATATATATAATAACAAATAGTGTATTTATTATATTAACTAATATCTTCAACAGTATCTAATATAGTATATACTATTTTATATCCGACGGAAACATTTGTAACTCCCTTAAAACAAACAGGAGAACATATATCATATCATTACTATAATGTACACAATTATGATAGGATCGGCGTATGATACTATTATTATTAACTAATTATATTGTAGTATCACGTGTATGTTAGATGCTTATTGTCATACAATATAGTTATTAATACCTATATATATAGAAGTAGTATACTCTTATATTGATAATATAATATACATTAACACATGTATTGTAGGTATATATCCAATATATGTATCGTATTAGTCTGTCTATAAAGTATGATATATTGTTATAAGCAGTATTTTTTAGCCGTTGATTGAAGTATTACAGGTATGTCTCCTATATGATATTATATATATAAGAAAGACTCATATGGTGAGGTGTTGGCTAACTTGTAATGTCTACTCATACTATTCACAGGGTATGTGATTAGTTATTATTGTTTATTTAGTGATACTATATTATATGTATTTATAATTTTTTTTTTAAATATATATATATATACTAACTGCATCGCAACACATGCATATATTAGTATACAAGCTAATATCAGCCTTAAACACATACTTAATAGGATGTTCTTTAATTAAAGTATATTACAATTATATAATATATAACGTATTAATTTGAAAGTATTATATTTATATATAATTTTCTACTATTTATTATTTCGCAATAAATTTAATTTTATTTATTAATACATTTAATTTAATTTTTAATAAATTTAATTTATTTATTTTTAAATTGTATAATAATATTTATTTATTTAATGTTGAATATATTATACAAAAAGACTTTAACACGTATCCCTTAAATAAATTATATAATTTTCATAATATTCACGTGAACGTACGTTACAGTTTAAATATCAAACAAATAACTAACACAAAATATCTTGTCATAATAATTAATTTCTATTGATTAGGTTGTTGATAATAAAAAAACTAATCGTATAAAATGTGGTATATATGAGTTCCTATATGTTATATAGTTATCGTTATGTGCATTGTTGTATAAAGCGTCAAGGCTTAGGTGATTATTGATGGCTTTATTTGTCATAATGATATATAGCGGCGGTCCGCTATATATAAGCAGCCGTCTGCGCGAAGTGCGATCATGCGAGACGGCCACGCAGGAATGCGCGTGTGTGATACCAGGCACTAGGCGTGCGTGCGCTGGTATCACGTAGATAGATGTGGATGGCAATCTACGCATGTGAAATAATAATAATATACACAATAATCTATAACACTATATATGTCATTATCTAGTTATATCCTGTATTATACATCATTTGGTGGGAGACTGGCGCCATATAATCTAAAATACCTACAGAGATAATCAAACAATAATCCCTAATTCAATTAATAACACACTAAAAACCATGCCGGATTAGCCGAGCCCGGGATCAACAACGACCAATCGGTGCTAACATCGATATGAGTGCTACATTAGTTACTGGATGAGAAAACAAAAGGACAAAACGTGCTAATAGTAACATACATCTACCTGAATCAATCATTTCTA
Organism: Osedax fenrisi; assembly: GCA_964019155.1. Taxonomy (NCBI): domain Eukaryota; kingdom Metazoa; phylum Annelida; class Polychaeta; order Sabellida; family Siboglinidae; genus Osedax; species Osedax fenrisi. The sequence continues at coordinate 33,278,771 of OZ025243.1, forward strand.
TATGAAAATGGAATGTAGGCATACTAATAAAGTGTGGTAAACTCGAGGAACTCGAAATTGATTAAATGGATATATATTTGAGATACAAAACAATGATGATAGGAAAAGTAGTACTTACAACTTATTATGGATACAACTTTTACTATAGCGGACAGGATTAACATTTCAGAGATGTTGGGTTTGTAATCATGAACGAATCGGATGATTCAATATTAATTATTCTACCATTCCTGGTAGAAATATATCTATATTAGTTAAAACTAAACCAATATACATGACCATCATTCAAGCTTACGCCTCAATAACAAACTATTAAGATAATGAAATTTAATATTTATATGAAACTATTGAGAAAGTAAGTAATGATTCGCCGAAGACATCTTTAATTATAATAAAAGGATATTGGAATGATTAGATAGGAAGAAAGGGACATGCGAACGTATACGCGTTTGACGTGTTGGGATAGGTGAGATGAATGACAGAAACAGCCGAACACACACAAACTAGTGATTTTAAACGTATTACATCGACAAATAACTCAAGAAATACAACATGAATGTTATACATCACTACTTATACAACTATAGTGCCATATGGAACTCACAAAATGGTCTAATAAACATAATAAGGATTTTGTTGTTGTATATACGTCCGGAATAAATTATAGATTATAGGGTTCATTAATTGTAATGTATTAAACATAGCTAGATCTTTTAAATATCAGAATATAATTAGATTTTAACATATTAATTGATGAATTATTTGTTGAACATAATATTATAACAAATGTTGGTATAATATCTATAGGGTGTATTTAGATACTAATATTTACATATATAGAAAAACAGTAATATAATTATAAATAACAATTTAAATAATAAAGTAGCATCATTTATATTTAGCTATATTTTCTAATATTCCAATGGATGTTAACAGTTTACAAAATACATAGTTTATATGTATTTTAAGTTTAATTGTTAGTAAATATTAATTTCTAAGGATTTTAAATAGTCAACTCTAGTTATTATAAAGTTTTAAAAGTATCTTGCTGGAGATCAATAATAATATTTATATATTTTTTATTAAACAGGTTAATTGATAGATTGTTATATAGAAAAAATGAAATCGTAAATAAAATATTTTCGGTTCTACATTTTAATTAATTGTATTTCTAGAAAATATTATATTTGTGTCATATGTATAATAATTAAATTCACAGTTGTAAATACATATTTATTAAATTATTTATAGTTATATATATATATATAAATAATGAACAATAATTGTTAGAGTGTTTATCACATTTTTATTTATTAATTGTTTGTTGAGTAATTCGATAATATACCATTGTAATCAACGTACTGTGGTCCACGTATTACATATGTAATCATATGCTTTATGATTAATTATGACAATATAATATTTATATGAGTTTTTTAACATATTGTTTATAATTTCATTTAAGTCACTCGATGAATAATCAATTGACATCAATAGGGCTATATCATTTTTATTTTATCTGTTTACAGTCGCTCCAAATTCTGACGATTAAAATCCTGTAGTAATAGTCGATAGTGTTGCGTTCACGATAACGATAATCATCGTACTTTATTGTTCGAAGATTACAATCACATTTAGTAATCTAATATGATGATCATAATGAAAATAAATGAAATAGACTATAAATATTATTGTTTTTATAATTAATAAAATAATTAATTTCTAGTTACATTTTAATCTTTAGTGGCATTCTCAATGATTAGAAGTAGGTATTATAGGTGATATGGGTTTTTTTCGATCTAATTTGATACCTGCTATAATTTCAAGTACTACTTTAATATTGAATCTTAGTATTTTAATTTTAGAATACGTATTAAAAATATTGTAATCTAATAAATAGCTAAATCGGATTTTTATATTATGAATGAAAAGTTATGTATTAGTAGTTCAAATAATACTGGTGCCACATAATAAATAATACTCCATACCTATGATTGCGAAGGAGATAAAGTATAATATATGGGTATTTTTCAGTATGTACATTAAATGAAACAGAATAGTGGTTACTTATATTTTTGTATAATAGTCTCCCATTTTTTTCATTTATAATTACAGTGATGGAAAAAGCGTTGTCATATTCGACGTATTTTATTAATATAGATTAAAGATACTAGGTGCATATTTAAGAAGAAACCGTAATATGATATATAGTAGCAGTATTAATAAGGTATTGTGCTTTAATAGATGAGTGGCGCGGGAGTAATTATAGTTGAATGAATGTAGATCATAGTAGTATATTATTAGTAATATTGGATATACATATTAAGAGGTATGGAAGTAGGGAGCCATGTATGTTTAAATGATAATGCACACGTGTATAGGATATTATTATTTTTATTTCAACAATTCGTGATTATTTTTATACTTTTTAGCCTAATAGTTTCTATTGATTTTTATTAACATTTGTTGATTATAAATATATACATCTTGATATATATCTAAAAATATATTTAAAATATCACTATACATATATATATATATATATATATATATATATATATATATATATATATATATATATATATATATATATTAATACATATATTAATTTAAATTAATATATATATATTAATCTATAAAATAATTTTACTGAATACAATAAAGAAAATACATTAACTTAAACTTAAACCAATATAATAATAATTAAAATCTGAAATGTAAATGAAATTTTATTTCGAGTAACATTAATTTAAAATACGTCAGTTAATTCGGCGTACTATAATATACTATAGTATACGATATAGTGCACTAGTTACAGAGTTCATCTCTCATGATCAGTGATTATTTACGATGCGCAAGCATGCCTACAAATTTCCTATAAATAGAATAATGAAGCCGCGTGTTCAGTGTTCCGTGACGATGACTCTTCTGAAGACGAGGCGGCTAATGAGATGATACCGACGACTTCATTAGCTCATCACCTACTGATATGATCGGTAGATCCATGTTAACCCATCGCTGCCTACTGGTAGCGCTGGTCATCGTTAGCTTGACCTACAGCGGCGTTACGGCCGGTCCGCTACTCGGAGACGACCTGATAACCGACGTGAAGGTCATGCAGGAATTCCTGACCTCGTATAGCGTAGTGGCTGCGAAAGGAGCTACGATTTCTACGAATTTGGACTGGAACTACAGTACTAATATGACGGATGAAAACTACGAAAAAGCGGTCGGTATAAGCACACTTTATGAATAGTAAATTTATAAGTATTAGTTGTACTTATGTAACCAGGCAAAACACATCATATGGTGTTTTGTATACATATATATATATATATATATATATATATATATATAATATAAAATATGGTTTTACAATATCCAAATAAAATGTTATGTACATACAATATAAACCGCTTTAAATAAACTTGTACTAACAAAATATTACTTATCATATAATATAAAACATATGGTTTAAAGAAATCAAATTAAGGGTTTTGTACATAAAATGTTAATTGAACGGTATTTATCTTTAATAAAAATAATTAATATATATATGGTAATATATTATTCTATTTATCACTATCCAAATATACGTGGTCAATACATAGAGTGCTCAAACTAAAATATCGACGATATTCTGGAAGAAGATGATCGCGGAAACGAAGAAATATGACTGGAAGAACGTAAAGGATGAGAGCATCCGAAGACAGTTCTCTAGTATCGCTGCTGAAGGTATTACTGTCCTCTCCGATGTCGAGATCGACGAGGTTTGACGAAACTAACACGCATACACTTAAATATGACTAGTAACAAATCTTCTATAATTATCGATGTACTTATACCTAAATCTGATGATAATAATAATATTATATATGTACACTAATATTGTCATTCATAACCGGTTTCTAAATGTAGGTCATTGAAATAAGTCCGATACAATACCATTTATGATATATCGGACTCGAACCGGACATTTTAAATATAACTAGTATATACATAAATTATATACTTACTTTACTGATTAAATATTAAACTCAAACTATTTCGAACTTTAAATATTAGACCGGAGGGCTATTTTAGATTTTAGTAAATGTATGGAAAATTGATTTGTTAATGTTTTATTAAGGTTTATTATTAATTTGTATTTATTTTCGCCACAGTCAATTAACATAGAATTATTCAATAATTAATATAATATATATGTATATATATAAATATAAAAATAAAAGTATATCAATATCATTTAGTTAAGAGAAATCGGTCATTTCATGAGTAGTGTATACAGCAAAGCAAGTGCTACTCGTACAGTAAACGGAAAGAAAGAGATATTACAATTAGACCCGGGTTAGTCATTGTTATTGTTATATATACAATATTAAATATGAATAAATATAAATATAACTATGCATTTATAAATATAACTATGTTTATAGATATAACACTTTAATATTACATAACTAAGATTACTATCGCTGTAGTTCTAATTCTTCACTAATCGCTATAACTCGACAGTTTTCTAAAATATGTATTCGATAAATCGTTTGTTCGATAATAACACTCAATACAAATTTAAAATGAAATAAAACAAATAGCTAGATAACGATGATTAATTAATTCTACTGTTATGTAACCCTCACAACGTAAACCTCACCACGTAACCCTAACCACATAACCCTAACCACGTAACCCTGACCACGTAACCCTGCCCACGTAACCCAGGTTTCATCAACCTAATGGCTAGCAGCACTAACTACGCCGAGCTGACGTGGGCTTTCAAGACGTGGCGAGACATCTCGGGCAAGAAGATGAAAGCTAAGTACGCCCGCAAGGTGGAGCTACTGAACAAGGCGGCGCGTCTGAACGGTTACGCCGACGAGGGCGCCTACTGGAGGTCGTGGTACGAGGTCGACGATTTCGAGAAGGTCATCGAGGACCTGTATCAGACCATCAAACCGTTCTACCAGAACCTTCACGCCTACATACGTCGTAAGCTTCAAGGTCGTTACGAAGATCACGAGTTCCCGGCCACGGGTCATATCCCGGCGCATCTGTTCGGCAACATGTGGGCTCAAACCTGGACGCACATCTACGACCTGGTGAAACCGTTCTCCACGGGAAGTAAACTCGACGTTACGGAGGCTATGGTTGAACAGGTTATTATTATATTTTATAAACAAATATAATATTATATATAAGGTCAAATACCTCGAAAGTCTTCTGACTATTTTATTTTTCCATTTATTGTTTTTCTTTTATAATTCTTACAATAATAAAATGTATCTTATCTTATCTTATCTTATATATATATGTACATTATAGGGATACACTGCTAAAAAAATGTTCAAAATGGCCGAGGAATTCTTCACTTCAATCGGTCTTCCCAAGATGGTGGACAGTTTCTGGACTAAATCCATGTTCGTGCGTCCAAAGGGTAGATCTGTAGTCTGCCATCCATCGGCATGGGACTTCTACACCGGAAATGACTTCAGGTTTAGATTTAAATATATATGTGTATTGTATTTGCATGTATTGATGAGTATATTTATATTAGATAATATAATACTAATATAAATACATAACTAAATTGTAATTATAATTATATACAAATACAAATAATTGTAAATATTTTTAAATAGCATTAGTCTTAATTATAATATATATATATATATATATATATATATATATTAGTTTAGTAAATGTATTCATTAGTTAATCCCTAATAACTATAGTTGATATATTAGGTGATATAATAATTAATCAAGTTACAGTACGATCTAAAGGACCTATAGATAAATTATATGTATTAATATATTGTAATTACAATGTATAACGTGTATACATAAATTGATACATACATGGATATGAGTAAATGTGTGTACGTATTAAACGTACACTATACGTGCGTATACATGATATACATTGTGATTACGATATATTAATAAATACGTGTAACTCGTACACCTCTACATACGTCCCCATACACCACGTGATGCAGGATCAAGATGTGCGCTAAGATAGTAATGGAAGATCTGATAACGATCCACCACGAGATGGGACACAATCAATACCAGCATCTATACTCCAACCAGCCGATGCCCTTCAGAGACGGAGCCAATAATGGTTAACACAGTACTCATCAATTATATTTGTTATTTAAATGAATTGTCTGAGTTATCAAAATATATAATCATTATTTTAGAGTGTAGTATATTATTTACAATACATTATTATTAATATTATTAATTTAGTTAACGCATTCCATTCTGTAATAGATACAATGGTATATATATTGTTAGTTATCACATATATGTATTATATACTTAATAATATATTATATTTTATATATAACATATTTATTATTTAAAGTAATATTTGAAGATATATTTATATAAAAATAGATATATCTACAAAATTCTTTTAATATTTGACTAATAAATATTCTATAAATTATTATTATTGAGACTAATGTGCTAATAAATTAAATACACGAGTATATTAAGTAATATACTCTATATATATAAATGTATCTATGAAATATATTTTATAATTCGATGTATAAAAGTGTTAAAGTATTATAATGCGTGTTAATTCTGTTAATTAATTATATACAACAATGTAAATTTAATTATAAATTGCATAATATTATCACCACGTTATCTACACTAGTATAATATGGTATGCATGTTATGTGTTGTTCTATTTTGATTTTTCGATAGAAATAAAATATTTAGAATATATTTTATATGATACAAAAGTTACGGTCCTCGTAAATCAGATAATATAGAGTTACACTCTTACATCTCGACCTATTGTTAACTATATTTAGGATGCAGGTGAAACTTATGTTGCTATAAATAACAACAGGACGTAGTTTTTACTGAAATGAATTGTTTAACGACTACCCATATATATCTCGTTAAAGTGGCTGTGTAATTATAAAATTAACCTTGTGATTTGAGTTAGGACCTAAATATGTATATATATATATATATATATATATATATATATATATATATATATATATATATATATATATATATATATTATTTATGTATCAATTTAAATACATATATTTAGTTTATATTTAGTATTATATATTCTTATAAATACAAACACAAGTAATTGAAGTAAAATTTAAGTACATTGTTAACATTAGATTTGTGTTATTTCCTGCGACCTTGATATACTACTATTTCACATAGATTATTAATCGTTACTTATTTTGTTATAGGTATATATACTATTATCGTGTTTTAATAGTATTAATATATCAACACTATACTGTTAATATAGTATATATATACGTACATACTATAACACCCACACGTGTGTACCTATAGGATTCCACGAAGCGATAGGAGATACTATCGCCTTGTCGGTAGCAACACCAGAACACATGAAGAAAATACATCTGATTACGAAAATTGACAATGACGAACGTTAGCATTAACTCTATAACTCTATAGATAATTTATATCGTATAGGTAATATAGGGGTTAACCTCTTAGTTAGGGGTCAACAACAGGCTATTATATATATAGATATATATATGTGTATATATTTTACAAAATGATGAATAAAATGAACTAAATACAATGTATATTATAATAAATTATGAAAATATATATCGGCTAAATCACTACTAAATGACATATTTCTACTACCAAATCCAACGTTAAAGTGCATATACGTGCATTACAACATTACAGCGCTACGCACGCGCGTATCAAGCGATTACGTAATACACATCTCTCGTACTATCTCGTACTATCTCGTACTATCTCAAACTACCTCGTACTATCTCGTACTACCTCGTACTATCTCGTACTATCTCGTACTATCTCGTACTATCTCGTACTATATCGTACTATCTCGTACTATCTCGTAATATCTCGTACTATCTCGTACTATCTCGTAATATCTCGTACTATCTCGTACTATCTCGTACTATATCGTACTATCTCGTACTATCTCGTACTATCTCGTACTATATCGTACTATCTCGTACTATCTCGTAATATCTCGTACTATCTCGTACTATCTCGTACTATCTCGTACTATCTCATACTACCTCGTACTATCTCGTACTACCTCGTACTATCTCGTACTATATCGTACTATCTCGTACTATCTCGTAATATCTCGTACTATCTCGTACTATCTCGTACTATATCGTACTATCTCGTACTATCTCGTAATATCTCGTACTATCTCGTAATATCTCGTACTATCTCGTACTATCTCGTACTATCTCGTACTATCTCGTACTATCTCGTACTATCTCGTACTATATCGTACTATGTCACACTATCTCGTACTATCTCGTACTATATCGTACTATATCTTACTATCTCGTACTGTCTCGTACTATCTCGTACTATATCGTACTATCTCGTACTATCTCGTACTATCTCGTACTATCTCGTACGATCTCGTACTATCTCGTACTATCTCGTACTATCTCGTACTATCTCGTACTATATCGTACTATCTCGTACTATCTCGTACTATATCGTACTATATCGTACTATATTGTACTATCTCGTACTATATCGTACTATATCGTACTATATCGTACTATCTCGTACTATATCGTACTATCTCGTACTATCTCGTACTATCTCGTACTATATCGAACTATATCGTATTATCTCGTACTCTCTCGTAGACGGTGAACTAAACTACCTGATGAGCGTGGCGCTACGCAAGATCGCGTTCCTTCCGTTCGGCTACATGATGGACAAGTACCGATGGGGAGTGTTCGACGGTACCACGACGCCCGCCAACTACACCCGACACTGGTGGGATCTCCGCTGTAAATACCAGGGTATATCTCCACCCGTGACCAGGGGACCCGATGATTTCGACCCCGGTTCCAAGTTCCATATCGCCTTCAACGTCGCCTACATAAGGTTATTACGGGCGGATGTTTTGTTTATCATCAATTTAATCTATTAAATATCAACTTTATAAGTATACTTAACATGTCTACCATGAATACCATATATATCATATATACATGTTTAGATACTTTCCAAAGTTTAATCGAACATTATATTTATTCTATATAAAATTATATAGGATATATATATATATATATAATGTATTATTTTATAATATATTATTATTAGTGTATTTATGTATTTATTTGTTTTATTATATCAACTTGACGCTTATAAACGTCTATAGTTTTCATTGAGTTAATATATATTTATATTATTATTATCATTAATATATATATATATATATATATATATATATATATATATATATATATATATATATATATATATATATATCATGTATTATATATATATATATATATATATTTATATCTAATATCATCATATTATTATTAAAATATGTTAAATTGGTTTATTTTATTAGCATAATAAAGGGTATTATTAAAGCACATATATACCTCATATACGAAATCCATCAATATTCTACGTATATATATATATATATATATATATATATATATATATATATATATATATGTAATATATTACTACTCTATCTCTCTCTCTATTTGTATACTAAACTGTACACTACTATCGCGTCCTAAATAGGTATTTCATCAGTTACGTGATCCAGTTTCAATTCCACGACGCCCTCTGCAAAGAATCCGGACACAAAGGACCTCTGCACAAATGTGACATCTACCAATCCATACCGGCCGGTAACAAACTCAAGTTAATATCGCGTTCATCTCGCTGTATTATCGCTATTGTATTATCTCGGCTATATTATAGCTTTATTGTCGATATGATTTCATCGATAGTATTATATTCATATATATATATATTCATATATAATTAGATACTATAATATATCTATATAAAAGACTATAATTCTCATATCACCGCGTAGAAAAATGTTGAAAATGGGTGCTTCGGAACCGTGGCCTAAAGCCATGTTCGCGTTGACCGGTCAGTACAAGATGAAGGCCGACTCGCTGGTCAAGTACTTCAAGCCTCTGAACGACTTCCTGGAGCGAGAGAACCGAGGTCACGAGACCGGATGGACGGACGCTTGTCCTAAGGACTACTACAGCGCCGGGGTCGCCAATACGGCCATACTGTCCGTTATAGCCGCCTGCTTATTCGCCACTTCGTTATTCTGATAACGCGGCCTCGTTTTAGTATTTGCGCGTATTTTTATATAGATCATTAAATATACGTGTACATTCATAATAATAAATAATATCGTGTAAGATTTATGATTTTCTTAATATTTTACTACATAAAATTAGGTATATACATTAAATTATGTATTAATTAAATCTATAGGTATATGTATAGTAACTTATATAATAGTATGTAATAATTGATTATATTTTATAATTTTATATAAACATTATAGAATCAGATATGATAACTCTTATTATTAATGAGAGAATATAGAAAAATAATCAAAGTATAACAATACATAATCAGCAAGAGTGACCATATGCAAAATATTAGAAATAATGTATATACTACATTATATAATATTGTAAATAAGATCACCTCGTCGACATCCGAGTACTACGAGTAACAATGGCAACCAATATATTATGAAAGAAGCTTCGAGGTTGCCAAGTCCCATGGGGTTTCAATATACAAATGGTCTGATCAAGTCATAGAGTCTAACGAACTAATGGATTATACATTTCAAACAATAATATGACTCATCTACTTATTACGCCATTATTGGCCTAATAAGTGGATGAGTCATATGAATGTTTGAAGATATTATTAGCTAAGTAATTTGGAAGACTTTAAATAATAGTTGATAGAATTTAAAAAAAAATTAGATATATTATTAGTATGTATCGATATACTTACTTTAATAACTATTTTAATTACCTTTTTACTTGATTGCTCTTATATAATGATTCATTAAAATTAATTTAATTATTATAGTTTATATATTATTATATTATTATATATTATATTACCAGTTTTTAATTGAATAACAATAATAATGGTGATATTTATAACGGCGATAATGATAGTTATTGTGGTGATGATGATGATATATGTTATTCTAATAAAATATATATTGATTGGTACATTTATATAATTAATATACACTGTAAAAAACCTATTACCAGAACGCTGAATAGCCTAACTTAAAATTTCACAAAATGAAATCGGTTTCTACCTATTACCTCTATGTTAGTAGTATGACAATATGTGTGAGTCATATTTGTAGGTCATGTATTTTTCACCAATACTGATATTATAGAATACGAGATAATAGGTTGGAGCATATTTTTAGTTAATAAGTTCGTGACATATTACTTATATATATATATATATATATATAATGCATAGTATACGTAGTATACTATATATTTATACCCGTATACCATTTGGAACATGATTACCCATTAATAGACTAACTATAGTGAAACATATAGTATTACTCATTAATATACACCTAGTAAAAAAATGAATTCTATGTGTATTGTCCGGGCCCCTCACGGTTATTTAAAACATGTATTAATCTATGACTTGAGGGGTACATTTGTATCCGGTATTTTTATTTTATTCAATATACATATATATATATATAAATATATATGAGATTTCAATAAATAAATAATATAAAGACTATCATTTAAATCTTTTATATATTGTTCATAGCATAGACCAATAACGTATACCCATTAAACTGATTATATAACGGTATACGGAGTCACCTAATAGTTTCAGCAGGCAATCAGTATTCGTCTAAACACGCCGACAACTGACGATAATCTAGGAACGAAGTGTAAATATTTACGGATAACTATATATATATATATATATATATATATATATATATATATATATATATACGATTGCTGGCGAGCATCGTATCGATGAATACGGATAAACAATCAGTCCATACGTATAGTTATCCCAAGCAGCGTACGTTGTATTTAGCGATACACACGCACGCGTATTACGTAATATTATAGGAGAGCGTAACTAGCAGCTGATTGGCCACGCCCACAACCGATAAGTATGACGTGCAACGCATCAGCGTGGTGGTATGATGTACTAGTACAATTGATTACGCAACCGAATATCCATAGTAACCCACTATATACAGCATAGACTACACTATACACTATACACTATACTACACTATACACTATATAGTAAATACGTAATTAATTACGTACTTAGGATATTATGGATTTAAGAATACCGTTAGATTACTAATTCCGTTACTACTTTGAATTTAAAAGTATTCGTATAAATCGATTTCTATTTAGTTTTAGTTTATTACGTACACAAAGCGGATGTATCACGGCATGTAACGGAAGTTATACGAAAACTCTATTATATAATTACGCGGTGACGCGTAGATACGTACGAACGGGTGGTGATGATGGTGTTCGTATTGCGTAATAGTCTATTGTTCATCGCGGTTGTAGTCGGCTCCGTCAGCGAAGACAAAAGACTCGAGGTATTTCTTGAGCGAAACGACGGCAGAGTACGTTATTACACGAACAAACTGGCCCTAGCCAAGTGGAACCACGATTCAAATATCACCAAGTACAACAAACAATTAGCGGTTTGAATATATAAATATATATATATGTATAGAATTTATTTAATGAAATATAAATGTTTATTATTTATTTTAAATTAGACATATACCATGTCTATAAACGTCAATATATTCGTATAATGGATTTCAATTACAACGAATAAAATACAAATAAATATACAATAATAATTAGAATAATATAGTATAAAAAATGTATTAGACACATTTGTAATTCAAATCAATAATTATTAATATACTTTAATTAGTTTAATATTTAATAGGAAGTATATTTGATAATATTTAATATTTATATTCATAAATGATAACATTTATTTTATTTTCAAGTTTAATTATGAATTTTATGCAGGAAATAGAAGTAATTTTTACATTTTATATCTTAACCCTATCTAAAAATGATAATGTTATATAAACTCAATAAATAAAATACAATTATTAATACATTATAATGCATTATATAAATATATTAAATATATATATAATGTATTTGTAATGTAAAATCGCTTAATAAAACTATTCCGATAATATTGAGTATATATATAATTTATGAATATACATAATTACGTTAAATTAATTATATAAATATATGACAACTATTACAAATTTAAATGAACACACATCATTATCATATATACAATGCACATAATAATACTGTATCGTGTATAATTATTTACATATATATATATATATATATATATATATATATATATATATATATATGTGTGTGTGTGTGTGTGTGTGTGTATATGTGTATATCTAAGAGAGAATATGTTTATATGTATTAATTCAATTATCATAATTCAGTGCATTTTCATGTTTATCATATTCCCAATTGGGAATTAAAAATAACATACATTACTAATTGTATTGGCTATTATTTATTAGTTAATCTAATAATATATATATATATATATATATATATATATATATATATATATATAATACTAAGTCAAGATTAATATATTTGTATTAACCATGATCAAGTGAATTTAAATAATAAATAAAAAAACATATATAATAATAGTGATAACGTATACCTGTATAAAAAAGTATATATACCGGTATCGTATGCACTAACGAACTTGTAAAATGCACATATGTGAGTGCTGGAGATGTATACGTAACCAACATTATCAAGGATACAACAACTATATATTGTTCGGCTATAATGGCGGCATTATATACTAATTATAGTAAATAAGTTGTATATTTTCTTTATATTGGAGAAGGATTTCATGTTTTTTATATTTTGATTATATTTTAACGTGCGATGGTGTGTTATATGCCGAGTAGTAAATATATATACTGGTATGATTGTGGGGTGATCATCTCAAGGTATTAATGGACATGGCACATCCATACTGAAAATAGGTAGCCTTATACCATTCGTTAGTTGTGGTCGACTTATAAACTACATGTTCTTTTTTCCTCTTTATTTGTACACATATTATGTTATTGTTATTTCTATCTATTATTATAACTTTATTTTTACTTATATATAATACTTATATGTTTTATATTTATTCGTATTATAACTATTTTAATATTTCTATTTTACTTTATATTTATATTTATTCGTATTATAACTATTTTAATATTTCTATTTTACTTTATATTTATATTTTACTTTTATTTTATATTTTATTTTTGTTAAAATTTCAAATATTACTTTACCCAAATTATTACTTTTATTAACTTTTATTACTTTTATTAATATGTCTTTTAACATTTCTTTTGCTAACAGGTTTATATTTCGATAATTTCGGTGAGATTAGGTCAATATCCGTATACTTGTATATAAGTACATATATATATATATATATATATATATATATATATGTATGTATAAAATGTATGTTAAAAAAATACCCTGTATGATGCACATTGTACGTTGAACAAGTTTGATATTGCCATAGAGTGTAATTCATTGTATAGACTATCGGAACACGAATAACAAGAAAGTACTAACTAGACAAATAGATCTACGAATATATATAGAGACATGACTGAGGCTATGCAATTAACCTAGTGTGACAAATACAATGTTGTTTATGTAGATATATCGATTATGATATATAACAAGTGGTGCATGTATATACATGTATATATATATATATATATATATATATTATGACATATAGTATACATTAGTTTACAAACATAATATTTAGTTAATATATGATATGTTTACATCTAAGTTAGCTAATTATAACACATTATCTGAATATATATATATATATATATATATATATAATTATAAAGTTATTCATAACGGTTGCATTCCTCATTCCGCTATTAGATCGAAGCCCGACTAAACATATCTGCATACAAGAACAGTGTTATCGAGGAGATTAACTCCTTCCGGTCAGCTGATATCACTAATTCGACCTCCAGGAGGCGACTGAGGATACTTTCTAATCCAGGGCTCTCCATTCTCTCGAAATCAGAAATATCTAGTGTACGTAATACGTATGCGTTATATTTAAAATATAAATATATAGCATGTGACTCTTCCATACAATCTTAGTTTAATACATATATATATAGATATATATATATATATATATATATATATATATATATAATAACAATATATTGTAACTACAGTAACATGTATATATGGGAACTTGTAGAAATCATGAATTAGTCAAATACATTTCTATAGTATTATATGTCGTCATTTTACACTTTCTGTTATTTATAATAATGTTTTATAACTGTGGTTATTTTAGTAACTTAAGATTATATATATATAACTATAAATAATTGCATTAATTTTAATAACTTTTTAAACTAACACACCATACAACATATATATATATATATTCTATTGATTTTATTAAAATGATATTTCATCTAAATTGAATATATAATTATTAAAAGATTATGAAATAATTAATATAACTATAAATATATTGTGAATAATAGATAGGAAGTTTAATGAGCGAAATGGAAGAGATTTATTCAACGGGCAAAGTTTGTTTCCCCAAAAAAGATAAATGTTTACGTTTGTCTCCAGGTAAGTATAACATTGATATCACGTTTAAATAATATATACACATTATACGTACCATATATAAGTATGTATACATACTACTATACTTATACAAACTATACGTATTATTTATACATAATAAACAAATAACAGTTAATATACTATACATTTATGCATGGCTACATTCAGTATATGATAATATGAATTATGGCAATAACATCTATTTAAATAATTAATAAGCGAATACTTTTATTATACGTGTATATTTAAAATAGTTATAAACTGTTACTTTATAATCACGAGTACTTATATGTATGGATTTGTATCATAAACGATAAAGATCGACCTTGTAATGTATAGTATATATTGAGTATAAATGACGAGTTCAATCATATAATTGTAGAAATACGATAATTGTGTAATTATAATTTTTATATTCTCAATAATATATTCGCGATATCATTTTATATAAATTGTATTGTATTCATATTATTCTATTTAGCCAACCCTAACTTCCGTAAAACTTTATATCTTCATAATATCCTTAGAACATAGTTATTCAATATAATCTTCATAACCTCATTAGAACATCATCATTCGATATTGAATGTATCATTGTTGGAAGTATCATTTAAGTCAATCATCAACATCTTTTTTCCACGTTGGATGATACATGTTGTGTATAATAATTATATGTTATGGATATCAGTATCACATCAACAAAATAATATAATTAAATAATTGTATGTCTATGAAGAAAAGTAATATATACATATACATATTTAGTAAATCAGGAAATATAGATAATGCATATCATAATTTAAATAAACTTATAAAAAAACAAACTATTATATCTGCAAAATAGTTGTGATTTCTATTGCGTGCATTTTAATATTAAACATTATAATATTGTTACTTGTGAAAATAATGATGATATATATATATGATATATATATTATTAATAGAGTTATAATTATATCAATAAGATTTATTAATCAGAAATATCATAATATAATTATATTATACGTATCATTTCGCAAATTAGGTCTAAAAAGAATATTCTCCAATTCCACGAATTGGGAAGAATTGAGTTTCGCATGGAAAGAATGGAGGAAGATCGGCATAGGAATGAAAGTTAAATATTCGGAACTAGTGAAATACTTGAATAAAGCTGCTCGTATTAATAGTTTGAATACACATACATACATATATATGTATAAGAATTAAAAATAGCGCTATCCAGTAAATATTAATTATTATACACTAATTAATATATATTTTACTTACGTAAATATATATATATATATATATATATATATATATATATATATATATATATATATATATATATATAGTATTCATGCATCTATTTTATTTCAATTATTATTTTTAATCTTTCATTTAGAAACTGTAGGATTCAAAGTTAAAATATATATTCAACGTACGTCGTAGGTCATATGTCGTACTATGATACTTCTGATACTATTAACTAAAGATGATATCATGAATTAATGCATTTATATATATATATATATATATATATATATATATATATATATATATATATATATATATATATGAATATATACATAATATATATGTGGATATATTATCGTATGTACAGCGTACATTGTACACGTGTATGCAGATTACAAAGACGAAGGAGATCAGCTGATCAGCGAATACGAGAGCGCCGATTTCAAAGCGAGGCTGTCCGAACTGTGGACACAGGTCAAGCCGCTGTACGAACACCTCCACGCTTACGTAAGACGCAAACTGACCGCCGTATACGGGGTCGGACACTTCCCCAGCACCGGACATATTCCCGGCAATATACTAGGTTATAGGTATTCGATAGAGTCGTGCGATGAAGTCGTGAAAATCGTGATTTAAAGTCATTACATTCGTTTTAGTTAAGTTATCATAAATTATCTATTGTATAGATAATATGTATGTATAGTATTGTATATACACAGTTCATATGTACTATATAAATATATATTTATATAATATATTTATTTATATTGATCTTATGGTTAAGACATAACTATATTTCAACTAAATTATTTATGGTTATATCTATATGTTATATGACTACGACCATTTTCGAAATTTATTTAATTTTAATTTTATTTGTTAAATCAAATTATATGTTAATGATACTTAAAACCAATTATAACTCGGGTTAGTGGGTTAATAATTAAAAATAATATAAAATTATTACATAGAGTGTAAATTATCATAAATAATCTATATAGAATATTATATTATACAATGTAATACTACATAAATATATAAAGTAATATCACATACCTCCATATATATAAATCATATAAATGCATGCTATATTTGCAGGTAATCTATGGGGTCAAGGATGGGGTCATGTCTATCGGTTGATTATTCCATATGAAAATGCAACTGACTATAATGTAGATCTGAGGATGAAAGAAAAAGTTAATTATATTAATATATATATATATATATATATATATCCTATTGATACAAATATTATATACTACTTTATGTAAATATCCACATATTACTATATGTTTAATCTCTAGGGTTTTAAAGCCATAACTTTATTCAAATTGGCGGAATCATTCTTCGTTTCCATTGGTCTACCGAAGATGTTGCCTTCGTTCTGGAAACATTCTATCTTCGAGCGGCCGAAAGATAATCGTACTTTGATCTGCCACGCTTCTGCCTGGGATCTATCCGGTGACCAAGATTTCAGGTATGTACATAATATATATATATATATATATATATATAAATATATAAGTATATTTAATACATAATGTTTAATAATAATCACTTGTATAGCTGACCTAATGTAACTTAGTATAATTAATATACAGCAAGTGGTGTTGCATAACGTATTATATAATATAGGATATTCTATTAGATTAACTAATATTAATATTATAAGTTATACTATAATAATTTAAACTTTTACAAACTAGTTCATCAAATATCGTATATATTGAATAACAATATCTGTAATGTTCAATATAAATTATGTAAACTCGAGTTAAATATATGTAAAATAGAACTTGTAAATATACCTATTATGTAGAGATAATAGATTAATAATTAGGGAGTAGTACACCAACAAAGTCTTCATAATCGATGAATAGATTTAAATGACCTGTCGGAATAAACGACTGAATATCCAAACAATTGAGTGTAAATCTAAATAAATGTAAGGCAAATATAGATATAATAGAAGCATCGATATATGTTGTATATGACCTTTATAGAGTATACTTTATAAATAGGTTTAACATTATAGATATGGATGTATACTAATTTGACCATATTAAAATAATACAACTTTATAGTATATTATGATATAGTATTTTAAGTTTGATGTAATATTATCAGTATAAATATGTGTATACATATATTACACATTAGTATTCGAATAAAACTAGACATTCATGTATATAACACACGAGAGTAACAACACTACGAGTGCCATTATTACATAACATATTACATAACATATTATATAACGATATCGCATGCGCAGAATAAAGATGTGCACCGACATAACCATGTCCGACATGATCACCGTCCATCACGAGATGGGACACATACAGTACATGATGCTGTACTCAGGCCAACCTGCCACCTTCAGGGATGGCGCTAATCCAGGTTTACTGAAATATTACCCCAATTCATATATATATATATATATATATATATATATATATTCTATATAATAATAATATTTAATTTTTGGATATGATAAATATAAAACAAATACAATTATTCAATATATGTTTCCTTCTAAAATTATTATAATTGAAATGTAAATCTTATATTGTTGCTACCCAGATAAAAATATATATTAATAACTTTTAATATTGTAACATCATGTAAACACTACGAGTTGTTTATATACATATATACATATATATATATATATATATATATATATATAATAAATAAAACAGTATTACAATTCGAAAAAAAAAGTATATGAACATTATTAAAATATAAAATTATTTTAAAATAGTAGTATAATTTTTATTTATTAAAAAAACAGTATTATTTATAAAATGTACATATAAAATTTGTTTATTTATAGTTTTCATTCTTAAACATTATTTTTATTTTTTTCTATTTTACTTTTAAAATATATTATACATACATTAAATACATATTATCTTATATATGAATATTTATACATGAAATGTTTGGAAGGTGACAAATATACTGTAGTTGTATGGCACTGGTA
The DNA here is from genome assembly GCA_964019155.1 of Osedax fenrisi. Lineage (NCBI taxonomy): Eukaryota > Metazoa > Annelida > Polychaeta > Sabellida > Siboglinidae > Osedax > Osedax fenrisi. The sequence goes on from OZ025243.1 coordinate 33,298,558, forward strand.
TGACGTGATTGATGTGTGGCACTGTGACACTTCATATATCTGTCTGTTTATATTTGTCAGGAATGTAGCGTTATTGCACGTCACACTATATTGTATATAGATGTATTATGATTGACTGTTTTTGTATTGTTGATGTCCCTCCATCAAGTGTGCGCCTACGGTAAGAGTGATTTTATTTTACAGATCATACTGCTTCATAGTAGATTCTGTAGATATGATGTTCATGACAATATTTTATTAAAACATAAACATGTTGGTTCAATATTGGTGATTCGATGGAGGTTTAAAAAAAATAATAATTTTAAAAAAAATCTAGAAATTTCGCTACTCCTATGTAATGTTATTATATATGTTTATAAACAAATGTCCTTAAGTATATTTATTTGAATTTTGTATATAATGAGTAATATTCTTAAATACTATATTCTTCTAATATATAACATTAATATACTGTAAATATTATCTATAGTATCCCTAATTACAATATTAGATATTAGATAATTAATTTAAACAATAAAATAAATTTATATATATATATACAATTTTTCTAAAAATTAGCTCTCTTTGATAATTTATTAAAATTATAAAGAGATATTTTAAAAAATGTATAATACTTGTACATTAAAATATAACATCTTAAGATGAGGTAGAAAAAAAAAGAAAAAAAAATTAAAATTTATAAAGGTACCAATCCACAGAACAAATGGTCATTTATTGATGATTTTTAACAAAATTAAAGAAATACCATGGTAGTTATTATTTTGTCAGCCAAATTGTAATATATAGTGATTAATGAATTGTTTTATTATTATATATAATATAAATTTATCAAATATAACGATTCTGTAAAAAATTATGAGAGATCAAAAAAGTATGGAAAATCCTATAATATGAACAAAAAACCTAGAAATAAAAATACATTTGTTATATCATTCATAGGAATTATACACAATACATATATTCAAAAATGTCATGATTGTAGCTTAAATATAAATGTGAAAAATAAACATATTTGTTTTTTTTTTTAATTTTCTTATCTATTCCATTGTTAAATTTGTTTAAAGTGACCATGGCTTGGCATTGCAAATATTGACCTCAATTTAAAAAAAAAATTGGTATACTAAATACTCAAATTTAAATGAATCATATGAAGCAGCTGAATCCATGATCAACATCGTGTTTAAAATCACTCTTCACTCAGAAAAATAAGCGAGTCTTTTTCTCTCAAAAAGCTAGTCTTTTTATTTGGTCTAAAAAAACTAGGTTAAATTAAATTGACTCGGTATGAGCTAGTCTATTTCAGAAACAAGGCCTAGATTTTATTAGCGAGTCTATTCAGAATTAAGCCCTAGTCAATTAAACAATAAAAATTACTTTATTAATTATGAAATTTATGATATATATATCATGTGTATCATATATTATATATATGTAATTAAAAGAGGCATATGTATACATATATATATATATATATATATATATATATATATATATATATAATATATAAATATTATATTAATATAATAATAATAATTAATAATAATTATAATACCCAGCATTCACCTTACATCAATAACTTAAGTTCAACTTAAGTTCATAACTTAAGTTCAACTTAAGTTCTAAACTTAAGTTCAACTTAAGTTATTGATGTAAGTTGATCGTAAGTTTATATATAAAATAAATAATAATATATTAGCGTAGTAAGTATATATACTATAGTATACTATAGTATCATATCAAAATATTAACTTATATATTATAATATATTATAATATTTCATTTAAGTTAGATTTAAAACTTAAATTCAATAATAAAATCATTTTAATATTGAATACAGTATTTAATCAATATGCAATTGCTATACATTCAATATTGGGCAATTAGTTCACATGATTTCTATTTGTAATATCAATATAATTATGATTAAAAGTGTAGTTCATGAGACACCTGAATTAGATTATGATAATATATTAAAATACATAGGATTACATAAATAATTTTAGGTTTTAAAATAATATTTTTTTTATTAAAAACAGTATATTTACTTAAATATTAATTTAAAATAATAATTTATAATTATTTTGCATAGATAAAAATTAAATCAATATTTCAAAATAATTAAAAGGTATAATATTTTATTCTTTCTATAATAAAATAATTATATAAACTTAATAATAATACTTGCATCATTAATTTAAGTTCAACTTAAGTTTTTATGTAAGTTGAATGCTGGGTATTACAATGCATTTAAATGTTTATATATATATAATAAAATGACTAGGTAGAAAAATTGACTCACTTAGGGCTAGTCATTCGAAATGTATGCTAGTCATGACAAAAAAGACTTGCCTTTTTAAAAAATGACTCGGTAAAGCGAGTCATTTTTAAAATGACTCGATTTTTAGCAAAAAGACTAGCTTATTTGCTAAAATGACTCGTTTTTCTTTTTGAGTGTTAGCCAATTAGCTAATTAAGTTCAGTAAATGTATACTTTTTATAAAAATTAATTCTAATATTTTTTAGAGTTCCAAAACTGTATAATAATTTAATGTTTGGTAATATTAAAAAAATAATTCTATAAACAATATAAATATGTTGAAAAAAGCCATACAAAATTATTTGTAGATAAATATATTTAAACAGTTTTAAAAAATATATATTAATAAAAACATTATTATAAAAAAAATTAATAAAGTAGTATTACAATTCGAAAAAATGTATTATAAACGGTATTAAAATATAAAATTATTTAAAAACAATATTATAATTTTTAATTTATTAAAAAAACAGTATTATTATAAAATTTAAATACAATTTGTTTATTTATAGTTTTCATTATTAACCATTATTTTTATTTTTTTCTATTTTACTTTTTAATTATTTTTATATATACAATACATACATAATATTTTATATATGAATATGAATACATGAAATGCTTGGAATGTGAGAAATATACTGTAGTTGTGTGGCACTGGATTGATTGTGGCTCCCTTAATTTGTCTGTCTGTTTATATTTGTCAGGAATGTGGCACCATTGCACGTATCATTATATATTGACCGATTTGTTATTGGTGATGTCCCATCTACTGTGAGCCTACGGGTATGCCTAGTCATATTATATACGCCTATCATTTGTCATCACTTATATTATTCCAGGATTCGAAACATCATTTTTACTAATTGTTACTGTTACTTAAATATATACTGTTTTTTTTTCAAATTAATTCTAATCTTTTATAAAAAATATTTTTGTTTTTAATTATATATTTTCTTATGGATACCCTATACTTTTTTTATTTCAGTGTTATTTATTTTATTTTTATTTTAAAAATAAAGTTGCATTATTATGTTATTATGTTTTATTTTATCTGAATGAATATGATGATATATGACACTTTACGTACTGTCATGAGGTATCGAATCAATAAAGATTATCGCTTTCACTGCTCCTCCTTAGACATGGTCTATAAACTTATTTCATGCATTCATATATATATATATATATATTGTTATTATTATTTTTATTTGGTGAAGTCCTTTTATCACATCTAGGAACTTATATCAAGTTTTCTAATAACCATATATGGCTCTAATAATGTCCATTTGAAGCCGCTCTCATATTAAGGCATTCATGATGTTAACGAGAGCCTATCATTTATTTATACACAATTATATAAGATCACTTCTAAATAATATTTTAAGACCCATTTAATAAAATTAATATGGTCCGGACGAGGCTCGAACCCGTGTCCTATAGAACAGTATACCTATAGAAGTATACTGATTGTGTATCTAACTTCTTAGCCACTGAGCCACACAGGCTGTTTAAATATTACACACATATATATATATTAATATGTGTTTCATATTTAAATATTATAAATTATCATGCATATTTTTAGTTCTAAATTTAATATGTATATTCATATTTTTCAATTATTTTCCTATTATTATCATTTGTAAAGCTTATTTGTATATATTAATAATTATTACTATATTTATACTAGTAGATTTAAGGTTCAATTCAACTAAAATATATTCCATATTAAACAACCAAATATAATTAATTAAGCATGGTTTATATAATATTAATAAATATTTAATAATATAATTATTCTAATTACATATATATATATTAAATTTAATAATTATTAATATAATTAGATTACATATAGAAATAACAATTTGTTTAACGTGTCAAAGTGAACGATATTATTTACATGAGGTAGCGCAATATGAATTAGGTTATATATATAATTTATTAATATATTAATATATTAAATACATATTTTATTTGTATTGTTTAAATTATATTAATATGATAATTGATAATTAATAATTAATAAACTAATAATTTGATAAGTATTATATTTAAAAATTAATATGAAAAAAAGTATACATTTACTAAACTTAATTAACAACAATGATGTATCGAATCCTGGAATAATAGAAGTAGTGACACATTATACGTAGACATGAGGACTAGGCATACCCGTAGTCTCAAAGATGGGATATTAACTATAACAAATCAGTCGTATCTATATATAAAATTTGATGGTTCTCATGCGTGATAACATAAATTTGCTTTTATTAAAATAAAATATTATCTAAAATCCATATTATAATTCCTATACTTTTTATTTCAGTGTCATTTATTTTATTTTTATTTTAAAAATAAAATTTAATTATTATTTTATTATGTTGTATTTTTATCCGAATGAATATGATGATATATGGCACTGCACATACTGTCAGGAGGTATCGAATAAATACAGCTCATCGCTTTCACTGATCCTCCTTAGACTTTGTGTATAAACTGATGTAATTCATTCATTCATATATATATATATAAATATATATATATATATATATACTTATATTGATATTATGTTGAACTGAAGCTAGGATTCCATGAGGCAGTAGGAGATACTATATCGCTATCAGTTAGTACCCCCGAATATCTCGCCAAGATAGGACTGATAGATAAGATTGAAGATAACAAAGGTGTGTGCCTCTTTATGTAGTCTTAGTGTTGTATAGGTCTTCGTGTAGGCATTTGTTGTGGATATATTTTGTAAACGACGTTAAAATATAGATAAGCAATATGCTGAGGTATATTAGTAGTATATGTACATTTAAATGTATATACATTGTTGAATATGTATATATATATATATATATATTAATTATTAAATTCATAAATGGATGTAAATAACTAAATATAAATGTATATACAAATATTTTTCTTATTAATATTAACCGCCACAATACATATAAATTATGTTAATATACTATAAGTATAATCTAGAAATAAAAGTAAACTCTATGAGGTAACTGGGGCCTACCCACACACACATACACACATATATATATATATATATATATATATATATATATATATATATATTATGTATATAATATATATGGAGTGGTAGGTTCTAGTAGGAAGTAGACATATTTCTAATAGACAACTCTAGGATTAAACTCTAAAATTCATCTAGAATTACGATCCTTGTAGAAAATGTGACTACATAATTAATGATCTAAATATATATATTATTATAAATATTAATAGTGTAATATTTAATTTATTAATTTTATTTTATTATAATAATAACTCAAATTATTAATCATATTTGTTAATATACATATGATTTCCACGTAAATAACATCCAATCCATCGTTGTCGTCATCTACGATACTCGTCAGAAACGGAGATAAACTACCTGATGAGACAGGGCCTCGGTAAGATAGGCTTTCTACCTTTCGGCTATCTGGTTGACCAGTGGCGTTGGCAGGTGTTCAGCGGTCAAACTAAGCCGCGACATTACAATAGTGATTGGTGGAATCTAATGTTAGTGTATTATTAGTATTATATATATATATATAATAATTACTTTTAATATTATATAGTCAGAGTATCATTTTTTTCAAGTATAAATGGATAATGTAACATATATGTATCTGATATAAAATTACGTATATAGTAAATATACTATTTATTTAAATATAAAACCCATTTAAGGTATACATACATTATAGATACTACTTTATAAAATTGAATAGAGTCACTTTCTTTATATAGAGAACAATACACATAGCACACTATAGCACATTAAATATCACAATATTTATTTTTAATTTTATAAATTAATTTATCTAAACTTTAATGTATTAAAAATAATGCAGTTGTAAATATCAAGGACTCTCTCCGCCTGTGTCTAGATCAGATAATGATTTTGATCCTGGAGCCAAATATCATATCCCAGCTAATGTACCATATATAAGGTATTTTATAATTATATATTATAATAATAATATGTATGTATGTTATATATATATATATCAATAATTTAATTATATTTATAGGTTTAATTTAAGTAAGACTCAATATAAATGTCTGATGATAATATTACTATATGGTAATATAAATATAATACTAGTTCTCTTATTCATATCATATATGATATGAATATCATATATGATATCACTATAGTGAAAGCCCTAACTCTCTAACATTGAATAATTGTAACACATTAATATAAATATTTCAAAACATAGGTAGCATGTAATAAAATACTCTGAGAGGATATAGGCACACCTACATAATTTAACATATGCAATATAGTACACGATGTGGCGTATCCTATATCAACTTCAAATACGCTATCGGAACTAAAAAAGATGGGAGAAATACACTTATTATGGGAAAAATATCAACTACTTATTCAACAAAATTTTAAAGATAGCCGTACTAATAACTATCTCAACAATATGAAACTTAATGACCTTGCGACGTTGTGAATATTGGCAGAACTTATAAAATAACATAGAAAGTATAGGTATGCTGTAATATGACTTGCCGTATTGAGTATATTTAATAAAGATAAACTCAAAAATAACTAATTCATACATTATCCTATAGTTTCCAAGACAAAAATCTAGAAGGATATTTATCTAGGAAGTTGCGTTCATAGTAGAAAAATCTAAACTGATATATTCATCTATACACGGCAATACTATATCAAGTTGAATTATTTTATTACAAATAGAAGTAAACCCCATGAACATAACAATAATCCAAGTATATGCTATACAATCAAGTCATGTAAATGATAATGGAAGAATTTTATTAAAATATTTTGAAAATTATTGCGAATTCTCTGAAAAAATACTTCCAAATAGTTTAGTGAGACTTGACTGTCAAGTTAGGTTATTACTAATACATATAATTGATTAGATGTATGGAATTTATAGATATAACTTTATGGTAGAGAGATTTAAATACTGTTGCAATATACATCAATACATAACTCATTGATTATAAAATACTACACCCTCAATAAAAAACCAAGGGCAGTATATAGTATTACCTTAATGGATCAGTTCCTAATCAGATAAATTATATAATTGCATCGTAATGATTGATTTCAAGTATTATTAGAAGTAGTACCTTACATTACTAAAGTAATCTTAGACTTAAACTATGTATAAACATAATCCAACATTTAAAATATTCCGTTTTTATATAAGTAAGCTGGAAAATCTTCAAATGGGTAAACTATATAAAGATGAATTAAATAAAAAAGTATTTCAATGTAATGAATATGTAAAAATTAAGACATCAATTATCACAGGGGCAACACAAATAATTTTAAAATAATGTAGAAAACATCAACCATAGTACATTAGTTAAATAATAATTATAAATTCAGAATATAAACATATACAAGATAAGCTGAAAAATATCAAGTTAGTAATATTAACATAGACATAGGTAATATAATTAGATTCAGAAGTAATATAAATCGATAGATACTGATATGAAATATGAAAGACATAATAATTATCTTATGAAATACTAAGGTAACTAACCAAAATATTACTAACAAAATGTCATTCATTGAAGATTGAAAATTAAAATATTTGGTTGAAAACTATGTAATGTTAAATAAATGGAGTGAATATTGCAACAAAAAGTATACACCTATCCGATAAACCTGATATTAATAATCTAAAAGTCAACATCCAATAAGAATAATGTTAATTAATACCTATTCTCGAATATAAGATTAAACGATTATAAATAGTCGAACAAGAAATATATCTTCATGAATTGATAATATACTAAGCAAGCTAATAAAATCATAGATGAGATAAGTTATCAATGTTTTCAGGAAATCCGTCAACAATTTTGGTCATATAAATATGGTCTACTTATTAATGAACATAATAATAAGTCATGCTAATCCATAAGAAACAATATTTTAAAATTGTCAAAACTAAACATTAGCCTAATAATCTATGTTACATTTATCTATTATTGATAATTATAATACTTAGATGATTATATTAACATCTTGAAAATATGTTATTAGATGAGTATGTATGATTCGATAAGGGAAGTACTGTTGAATAGTTTTTCAATTGCAGAATTCAGAAGAAAAAATATCTAGAAAATGAAATTAATATTTTTCAAAATGTCATTGATACTTAAAAATCTTTTTATATCGTATATCATTAAGGAATATGTTATTATATAAATAACTATAGGATTATGAATGAAATCATGTTGATAATCATTATTCGATAATACATACACTGCATTTCACCTAAATAATGTACACAGTAAACCATTCAGAAATTCAGTTAGTAACGTAAAGGATGTATACTTTAACCTATTATTTTGAATCCAAGAAATATATATATACATATATACAAAATAATCACATATATACACTATCAAATGGTGGTTTTTCATTCTAAAATTTAAGAATTAAATTTAATTATAGATAAAATTACAGAACATGAACTTCAAGAACTAACCAAACAATGCAACATAAAACAGTATTTTAATAAATGCAGAAAAGATCAAGGTCGTGATAAATAGTAACGATAAGATTATAACCATGAATATACACATGTATCGATAATAGCTCAGGAAAATCTACAAATGAGTTTTAAGGTGCACATTTATCTAATAACGGATATATATATAATTATAATTATACTAGTTATCTAATATTGATACTAATAAATACATGATTGACAGGTATTTCGTCAGTTACATAATACAGTTTCAGTTCCACGAGGCATTGTGTCGCCTCTCAGGCCATACCGGTCAGTTACATAAATGTAATATAGGGGGCAGCACTAAAGCCGGACATAAACTAAAGTTAGATGTTTTTATTCAATATGGAACCTAATTAGTAGATTGAATAACATAGGTATGTTATATTCGTACATATATTATAAAATAAGTAGTGCTATGATTTTGTTTATTAATTTACCTTAATTTAAATATATTTATTGATATGCTATATATATATATTTTAATATATATCGTATATATATATATAGTTAATCTACTTATAATATCCTACGACTTTTGTATTAACAACATGTAAACGTCATCTCAGAGCGATGTTAGCTTTGGGCTACTCGAAACCTTGGCCTCACGCCATGCAACTCCTAACCGGTCAACGTCACATGAACGCTTCGGCGATGTTGACCTACTTCGAGCCGCTACATCGGTGGCTGGAGACTGAGAATAAAGGTCATCGGGTAGGATGGACGGAACGTTGCGATACCGGCCAGACGGGATACGTGCGCGGCGTAGCGGTCGCCGCTAGGGGCGCCACCTTCACGTGGTTGACTGTCACGTGCGTAGCTATATTGTCACGTGTTTCGTGTTAGGGTACGCGACATATCTGAAATAATCAGCACAATTAAGGAGGAGGTATACTATTCTATATAATATCCATGGTTATTATGTAACTCGATCCGTTACGATTAAATATAGGACCTATTAATTGATTACGTAATTATTATGCGATACATATTATTATTATCTTAAGATAAGTATCGGTGTGTATATACTTTACAGAATATAATACAACCTGTCAACAAATAATAAAAAGATGTTTAAAATAATCCATATTTTATAAACATAATATTGTATTCTTGTATATATATATATATTTTGATGTAATTATATGTATGAGTGTACATTTACTCCATACATTATAAGTTATTAGGACGACACAAATGAAAATTGACAATATTATTATGAAGCTCTTTAGGATGAATAAATCATACTAATAAAATATATAAAATTAAATTGAAACAGAAAATAAAAATGTATTTTAATAAATCATTATTAGTATTATGTTGAATATGTCATTGAATTTGTAAAATCTTTTTAGATGTATTAATAATAGATTATATAGCATATATTTATGTATTGAGCACGGTAGCAATTATGTGGAATATGGGTCTTCAAATAAGTTGGCTAATTATTTGAATTTGAAATTCTATTTAAATAATCACGAAAAAGAGTTTTTTGTATGTGAATAAATGTGATAAAGATAAATTTATGAAGTGAAATATTGAAGTTGGTGAAAATTTGAAACTGTGAAAAAGGTATATATCACAGTGACGAATAAATTGAAAACAATTATTATTCTTGAAGGTATTAACATCGCTTAATAATAGGATAAATGCGTTAGTTTAGAATAAAATGGAAATTTAAGTCTGTTCCATAATTCTGTTAACACTATTATAGTAAATATTTTGAAAATAAATTCTTTTAATTTCGACTAAATTCTTAGTATTTACAAAATCGTACTTCCGGGTGAAATACCGAAATAAAAATAGGATAATCGGAGTATCCGTACACATAATAGTGCTACTAATTTCGCGTATGAGTATATGTGAGTTATTATTCAAATATTATTAATCAATATTACATACTATGTCAGTTAAGCAGAGTGATTATTATACAAGTTTACAGACGTGTTACTATACATATAGTAACATATACACCTTTGATGAGTATCATTTTAGAAAGAGTTGTCTCTCGTCAACTAATCTTCTATTTAACCGCCAACAATCTCCATATTCCTCAACAAAGTGGTTTTCGCCGAGGACACTCCACAGAAACAGCGCTACTAAACGTAATTAATGTAATCACTTCTATCCTTAATACTAAAAATTGCTGTCAACTAGTAATGCTGGACAGATCCAGTGCTTTCGATACGCTTGATCACAACATTCTACTGTCCCGTCTACACCTGCTTGGAGTTAGAGACCTTGCTCTCTCATGGTTTACTTCATATTTATCTGAACGTAGTAGCAGTGTAAAAATATATAATTATTTGTCTTCCCCTTCTTCTATGAAATATGGTGTTCCCTAGGGATCAGTACTAGGTCCTTCACTTTTCTCTATTTATGTATATCCACCACCATCCATAATATCTAAATATCCAAATATATATTACCATATTTATGCAGATCACATACAACTATATATGTTTCTTTCAAATAATTCATCACCATGTCTCAATAATCAACTCTCTAATTGTGCTAATGACATTAAATAATGGCTTATTTTTAATAATCTTCTCCTTCATACCTCCAAAACTACATTGTTGAATCTTTCTCCATCACCAAATTACTTCCCTCCTTGTCTTATTGAAAACATTGTAATATCTCCTTCTACTACTGCATCTAACTTAGAACATTTAACTTATCTTACTTCTTGATTATACTCATTCTTTCATTCTTCATATTACTGCCATCACTAAATATGCAATGTATAATCTATTTAGAATTAGAAATATATGAAAATCAATTACTGTATCTCTTACTAAAACTCTAGTTAATTCCCTTGTCCTCTTACGTATATAATACTATTCCACAATCCTTATCAATCTTCCATTATCCTCTATCTCTCCCCTAAATCTAGTTATTCGTACATATAATCAACGTATTCGAGATCATTCCTATACTTCCTCATACCAACACTTACCTCCATGGTGCATATTTAATAAACGATCTGCTTATCGCATACTATCTATTGTTCATTCTTCAAGATACTATTCAAATTGCCCCTCCTATATTTCTGCTTCACTAGTACAAAGAACCTCCCTTCTAACCCTATTCACCGTCCCTCAAAAATGAATATTTGGGCACTGAGTTATATTTATCCTAAGCTATGGAATTCACTCCCGCCCTATATTAGAGCCATAAAATCGCATAAAATATTTATGAAATATATACAACAATTGATCTCAGGTGGGAACCTGAAATACTAATATTGTTTGTCATTATTATTTTATTTATTTATTTCCGTACGGCTTATTCTCTTTTATATTATTATTAATGGTATTTATTGTTTACCTACTTTTATTATTTGTATATACACTTTTGAGAAATCATTTATGATTTATTTAAATATCTAAATAAACCTTCAATTCAATTCAATATATATATATATATATATATATATATATATATATATAATATCATATATTTAGTTATGTATGTATATAGCGTAGATATAATTGAATAATATAGCACTATTATTGAACGCGTAAAGTAATAAATTGCAATCTTCTATTATAATGTTTATTTGGAGTATTTATTAAGCCTCTTAATTGTCATTAGATATATTTAACTGTACGACTATAGTGAATGAAATCATATATAATAACTCTATACATATATTACGTATTGATACTTATGTGGATTATGTTATATATATTATTAAATAAAGGGAAAAAAACATCTAGTAACTCAACTGGTAAAGAAATTTAAAATATATAGCATAATACATACATGTATATTGATATTTATATATATATATATATATATATATATATATAATCATTATCATATTTCTGTCATCACTAAATTGGCAAATTATCATCTTTATAGAATTAGAAAAATACGAAAATCAATCATAATATCTCTTACTATAACTCTAGTCAATTATATTGCCCATTCACGTATTTAGATTACTGTTCCTAACTCCATATATTATATTATCTCTCTTAAATCGAGTTATTCGTTCATCAATACTTACAAAATATTAACTACTAATTCGATATCATTCATCATACAATGTATCTCAATTAGTTGTTACCATTTAACTATCGCTCTGCAATCACATACTATCGCTTGTCAATTCCTCGATATATACTTCTAATTATTCCTAATATATGTCTGCACCTCTAGTACAAGATCTCCCCCTCCATCTCTTAGAAATAAAGCATATCATCTTCTATCTACCAATATTCTCCGTCCCTCGAAAATGAATACTCGCGTCCTGAGTTATATTGATCCTAAGCTATGGAATTCACTTCCACCCTATATTACTTACTTTTTACTTTTACTCCCTTGACTTTTGAATCGTAGGGGGAATCATCAGACAAGTATCAACAACAAATTTCTTCCATTTTCCCGATCTTCCGTCATCCGTGTTAGTTCGCTAGTACTACTATCTGTCCATTTATTTATGTTGTGCATCCAATTATTTCGTGGCCGGCCTTTTTTCCTCTTGCCTTCTACTTTTCCTTGTAGAATGGTTTTGGCCAGTCCATCGTGTCGACAAATATGACCATAATACTTAAGCTTTCTTCGTTTATAGTGCTTAAGAGTGGTTCATATTTGCATATTAGATTTATCATTTTTTCATGGATATAGTCATTTGTTTTTCTTTGGCGATATGTAATACACAGTAATCTTCTATGCGATTTATTTTGGAATGCTTGTATCCTTTTTTCCTCTTTTTCCATTAAGGTCCAAGTTTCGCAGCCGTAGAGAAGTATTGATAATATAAGTGATTTATAGAGGTTGTATTTTACATGGAACGCAATTTTTTTGCTTTGCCATATTGTTCCAAGTTTTACCATTGCTGAGGTTGCTGTTGCTAATCGTATTCGTAATTCGTTATCTGATGATACATCTGATTTCAATGTCGATCCAAGATACTCAAATGTTTTGACATTTTCGAGTAGGGTTCCGTCCATCATTATGTTTGCATTTTAATTTTTACTATTTACCATAGTCTTGCTTTTCTTTTTGCTTACTTCCATCCCATAATCTTTAGAAGCTTCAGAAAGTCTATTAGTAAGCTCTTGTAATTCGGAATTGGTTCCAGCGATTAGATCGATATCGTCAGCAAATCTAAGGTTATTTATAATCCTACCACCAACAGATATAGCTGACTTGTGGTTATGGAGTGTTTCCTGCATGATTTGTTCTAAGAAAATATTGAATAACACTGGGGATAACAGACAACCCTGTCTTACTCCAACTGTAGTGTGGAAGAAGTCTCCTGTCTTGTTATTTAGTATTACAGCACTATTCGAATTGTCATATAGCGACTCAATTATTCTTATAATTTCATTAGATATGCCAAAATGACCCATGACACTCCATAGCCCTTTATGCCATACTCTATCAAAGGCTTTCTTGAAGTCAATATAGTTATGGTACACATTTTTCTCAATTTCGATATGCTTCTCCATTATTATTCTACTGTTAAGAATTTGTTCAATAGTGCTTCTTGATTTTCTGAACCCTGCTTGCTCTTCAGCTAAAATTTGTTCAGCTTGCGGTATTAATCTATTTAATATTATTCTTAATAGAATTTTGCTCGGATGTGGTATTAGGCTTAGTGTTCGATAATTTGAGCATTTCTTTGTGTCACCTTTTTTCGGAATAGGAATTATCAATGATTTTGTCCATTGATCTGGCCATATTTTTGTTTTCCATATATTTTGGCATATCTCTGTATATATTTTGATTATGCTTTCTCCTCCATGCTTTATTAGTTCACCTGAAATGTTGTCATTTCCTGGGGTTTTATCATTTTTTAGCATATAAATTGCATTTTCAACTTCCGATTTTAGGATTGGCAGTGTTTCTTCAATGTCAGTGTTATTTTGATTACGATTAGTTAATTTGTTAATATTTGGTTTAATTGGATAATTATACAGATTATTGCAATATTCTGTCCATGTTTTTAATAATGATTCATTATCAGCAATACGTTTATTGTTTTGGTTTTCGTCTTCTATTATCATGGTTTTCCTTTTTATTGGATTTGTTAGGGTTTTTAAAATTTTATATGCTCTTTTATTGGATCTACCTCTAGCCATATCTTCGTTAATAGCATTACATTGTTGTTGTATTCAATTTTCTTTTGCATTTTTCATTTGTTTTCGGATTGAAATATTTATTTCTCTATATTCCTCTTTTATGTCTGAATTATTCTTTTTTAATGCATTTAAAACTCTTCTTTTATCACAAAAATAAAGTATATCGTTAGTGATCCAGGGTTGTTTTTTTCTACGATATTTACCTATTATTGTTTCCGCAGTAAGGTGTATCGCTTTTTCAATATCAGAAACAATTTTGGTCACATTATTTTCATCCTTATTGATCTGTGATAAAACTAGTTCGAGTTTTTCTTTGTATTCGTTTGCAATTTGTGGGTTTCGTAGCTTTTCAAGGTCGTATCGGATTCTAGTACTTCTTTCTTTTTTCTTAAGACATAGTTTCATTTTGATATTGCATAGAACTAAATCATGGTCGCTATTTATGGTAGCTCCAGGATATGTTCTAGTACTAGTTTTAATGATACTAGATTTAAATCTTTGTGGTGTTAGAATATAATCGATCTGTTTATGAGTTTGTCCATCTGGTGAGTGCCATGTGGTTTTCCTTGACAATTTGTGGTTAAATAATGTATTGGATATAAATAACTTATGTTTTTCAGCAAACTCAAGTAGTCTTTCTTCGCGACTGTTTGTTTTACCAAGACCAAAGCGTCCTATAGCATTCTGCCATATTGGATATGCATCTTCTCCGGCTTTAGCATTCCAGTCACCTAAGACTACAATAAAATCTTTTTTAGGTGTAGTTTTTATGCTTTCATCTATGTTTTCATAAAATTCCTCAATTTCATTATCTGAGTAGTCAGAAGTAGGAGTATATACCTGTAATATAGTTTAAAATTTTTCGGCTTTGCTTCTATTCTTATAGATATTATTCTGTCTGAGACATATGAAAAATCAAATATTGAGTCTGTGATTTCTTTCCTTATTAGAAATCCAACACCATTTCTTTTTAATCTGTTCTGTCCGCTATATAGAAATGTATGTCCATTGTCAGATACTTCTTCTCCTGTTCCTTTCCATCTTACTTCTGATAGTCCTATTATGTCCCATTTATAGTTTTCGAGTTATCGACAGAGTTCTTCTAATTTACCACATTTTGCAAGAGATCTAACATTCCAAGTTCCAATTGTCGTTATATTGGATGCCATTTTTATTTTCTTAAATTCATTACTTATATTATCTTTGTTTGTGTATATATCGCCAGTAGCACATTTTCCACCTCTATCCTGGGAATTTCCGATAGATAGCGCGGTCGTTGTTAACCCGGGGCACGGCCGATCCGGTATGATAGTTTTATTGTTGTTTGTCATGATTGTTTCAATAGGCATTTTAATCTGAGTGGCGCCTATCTCCTCTCCCAGACCCCTCCTACTAGTTTAGTCCATATGTTGATATGGTTTACCAGGGTGTGGCGCTTGGAGCCAGAGTAGGAGAGTTAGGTAGAGCATAATGGTTAAAAGGTATGACTGCTCAGATGAGCACAACAGCATATCCTCAATTTAGTTCCAAAATGCAATACCATACACCCCATACACCCTATATTAGATCCATAAAATGCATACAATATTCATGAAATTATCTCAGGTGGCAACATGAAGTACAAATATTGTTTGTCATTATTATTATATTTATTCAATTACATACTGTTATTCTATTGTATTGTATTATTATTAATGATATTTATTTTACCTAATTGTACTATTTGTATTTTATATATACACTTTTAAAAAACATTTATTATTTATTTAAGTGTTTAAATAAATTTTCAATTAAATTCAGTATATATATATATACTGAATTTAATTGAAAGTTTATTCAACAATGTATTCAAAAATGTATTCAAATCTATATATATATATATATATATATATATATATATATATATATATATATAATTATGGTATACCTATATAATATACTAAATACAAATAAGTTCATATGTTTTTACTAATCATTATTTTTTTTAATATTTAAAAAATAATCATCTTTAAATAATAGCCAATTTATCTATCTTTTACACGTATAATGCGAATATAACTAATATAATAAATAACTTCAAAATATTAATCATTATATAGTTTACGATTATAATTAGTATTATAACTAATTATAATCCGGAACGTGTCAATCGTGATTTAAACGTTCGGTAGTCTTCGGATAAAAGCATAGATATTATAGCAAAGATTGAAATCTTCATAAATATACTTTTTAACATATCAAAGACATATCCCTAAGGATGTCGGATGAATCCCCGCTTGGATGATGAATATCATACGTTAGTATGCCATATTTAACGTATGCTGCTACGCTACGTATATACATGTAAAATTAATTTTTTAAAAGAAAACTTAATACCGTAAATCCATTTTTAATTAATTTGAATACACCTATGAACTTGAATAAATAACTACGATAGCGATGATATTATATAAATATATTAAAATAGTCGAATTAAATTTTAAATAAGTAATTTGGTCTAATAGTTGCACTTATATGTGTTTAAATATATTTTCTTCATATGTTAATATGTATGTAATATGACATCGCTATATTATTAGATTGTGTTGAGGCGTGTGTCAAATGCTATGAGACACACGCACGTTCTATATTCGACCATGTATATATATATATTTCGTCACGCATGGTCAAGCAAGTACAACGACCATATATATAGGACTATAAATAAAGGTCACCACTTGTTAAATTCATATAATAAATCGTTGTCAAACTATTATTTGAATTACTTAGATATATATATATATATATATATATATATATATATATATAAATATAAATTATTAGCTAGTTGTTTAGAATTTTCAATTTATTTATATTATATTAAATACTACATAAATTACAATTAATTAGATATTTAATACAATTAGTTAATAAATTGTAATATATAAGTAATAATAGGTTACTAATATTAACTTTAATTCTCACCTTATGTTTTAATACCGGATATTTCATCATATGTAATGTATGCTTATAATTTATATATATTTATATATATATATATATATATATATATGTAAATATATATTATTATTATTAGTTATTGTTGTTATTTTTATTTGGTGGAGTCCTTTCATCTTATCCAGGACCTTATCTGAAGTTGTCACTTATAACCATATATTGATCTAATTTCCCTTCGAAGCCGCTCTCTTGTTAAGGCATACATGTTTTTAACGAGAGCTAGTCATTTATGTATACAAAATTATGTAATATCACTTTTAAATAATATTGTAATTTATATTTTAATGGTCAGGAATCCAGACTCCGGATTAGGCTTGATCACGCATCCTACTGATTTTGTATCTGACACATTAGCCAACTGAGCCATACAGGCACTTTTTTATATATATATATATATATATATATATATATATATATATATATATATATATATATATATATATATCTATATATATAATAATAAAATCAGATTTGGCATTTTCATTGGTGAATGAAGCAACAGGGCTTATCGAGTTTTTCACCCTATTAATATTACGAGGAGATAAAAATCAAATAGGAATATAATTTAAAACAAGAAATAGTAGAATAATAGAGTCCAAAATTCAAAGAGACAAATAAATCATCAACTAATAAAGCACAAATATTCATAGTATATCAACTTCCCCAGTGTGGGTTCATCAAAAACCTTAAAAAGTATACTTTCGCCAATAGTATATATATATATATATACTGGTAACATTTGGAGACAGAAAATGCATCCATACTAATCGATATAAAATATATAAAATGTATTAATTAATATCTCGAGTCAACGAAATAAAAAAAAAATTCCATCATTATATTACATATTCTACTACCTCTTAAATTTAACAAATATTAACTTAGAAAATAATAATATTATAACAAATCTAAATCTGACAATATAAAATAATCTAATATAAATAAAAAATCAAATACCGTTAAATCAAATGTTCATGCAGGATTATATTAAAACCTTAGAAGAGAAATCTAATAATAATATTATTAAATACTCTGATATTGTTAAATCTAATTTACCCTCATCGTCTTCTACAGCCTCCCACAACTATATATTCTTGCTCATCCAAACCTTCTATTGTAATCAAAAATATTTTACTTGCCAATAGAAACTTAATATATATTATAATCATTATTTGTTCAGCTTCATCTCGATCCAAACACTATTACAGACTATTCTTTAAGATACCACTTTGCTAATCTGGTACTATCATATTAGTGTACGATTGATAGTTTATTACATTCAAGGTCATCTCTTCAATCATCAGACTTTAAATCCCTATTTATACACCCATATATTGATCGTGAAACTATTAAGACTGTTCGTATTCTCTTTCATGCCACCAAAGTATGTATCACTACTGTAAAGTGTGTCTTCAATAGAAGGAGTTTAACCTTCCAACTTAATTTTAACATCGATGATGTTCCTATTGACTGGAAAGCAGATCCTTATAATCATAGTACTTAAGAGTTCGATATATGGTCCCAATCATATAATTCTATCTGTGAATCGCGTAAAATAGATAGAACTGTTTAATGACTACCAGTGCACTCTCCTAAAAAGTATTCTTTTCAACTTCTTAATGCCAGACGAGTACGTAATGACGTTGATTTGATTACTCAATAAGTGATTTATTCTAATTGTTCTATATCTGCTATTACCGAGACTTGGCTAACTAATGATGATTCTGGTCAAACTTCCCAACTGACCCCTAATGGTTTTAAATTATTGCTTGCTAATAGGTCTACATCGCATTATGGTGGCGGCCTAGCTCTGTTATTCTCATCGGAACTTAAGCTTATTTTGTCATTTAACCCATGTTTCTCTTTATGTGAAATTATGATCTGTAATATTCAGTTTCCTTCTTTATTTACCTGTGTAATTATACTTATCTACCGTCCACATTCATCTATCCTACGGAGTTTCTTAACTTACCTCTCCTCTATCTTAGAATATATCTCATCGGTTAACACAGTTATTCTTGATGATTTTAATATTCAAATTAATAATGATAAGTATGCTTCCTTATCTCTGAATATACTTATATTTTAGTATTCCTTAATCCAACATGCTTGTTTTCCTACTAACACTAATGGTAATACTATTGACTTAGTTTTATCTATAGCTGATTCTAATTTAATTTCATATCCCATTCAAAGTTATCTAATATCTGATAACTTTGCCATTTTATTTTATTTGAACTTGCCGGTGACACAAATTAATCGACCTTCTAGTTCGTTTCAGAAAATCTTCTCTATTGATAAATAAATGTTTGTTAACTCTGTATTCAATTAACTTAACAGTATGTCTTCTAATTTTTCAACACTTTTTGATTCTTTTAATTTGGCATTATCTCAATTTAACATCCAATCGGAATCATTGGTCATAGTTTAAGTCGGGAGTGTCATGTCATAAAGTTGTTGGAACGCTCCATATCTTTGGCCTACTCTGCATCAGGTTTATCGGTTATTTCTCCGAAAAGCTGGAAATTATTGACATATGATATTTGTTGTAAATCAACACTTTAATTATGTAAACGTAAACTGTACGTCTATTTTAAATAATTGTAATTCGTTCTATTTTATTATTTGTTTTCTATTTATTTTTATTTTAGTATTTTTTGTATTATCTTACAACGCCTATAATCACCATGTGTATTTGAAGTCATTAAACTATATATAATAAATATAATAAATACATAATATATATATGTATATATATATATATATATAATTAAAAGATATATTTATTGTAAACAAATAGTCATATATAAAATAGAGATTATATAATCATAATTATATAAAAAAAATATTTTTAATTTTAAATATTCGTTATATTGAATATTGATTCATATACCTAAACATATCTCGAGTGTATTACTCTATATATCAATTTTATATAGTTTACCATTCGCCTATATAGTACATGTAAATACGATATAATCTATAATCTTCAAACTGCCATATCCATATAAAATAAAAAATAGGTAAACTGTAAATAAATAATACAATTGATAAATTTAAAAAATAAGTAAATTACACCGTATTTAGTATTGATATTTAAGTTAACAAATTAGCAAATGTGTTAGTATTTATTTTATAGAAATGTAACTAATAATATAATATTTATAATAATTATTATTATTTATATTCTATAATATATTATTCAACTGATTATATAAATTAATGTATGTTTTATTATAATACACAATAATAATAATAACTCGATAATAATTGCGAGAAATTTAATAACTTTTTGCAAATTAAGTTATAACCCTGTTTATTATTTATAGAATATAAATTGTTGTGAAGTATTTTTACGACATGCATTATATAACAATATGCATTTATATAATCATACGTGTTTTTATTCAAATGATATGCTATCATTTTAAATCACCTGCTTATATATTATATTATCGAGTTGATGGTTATATTATCATTCGGTTTCATTTTGAACTCCGCTATTATAGTAATAAACAAAAACAGAAAATGCCGAGTTAGGTATTGCTCTATATTTCTAAAAATAGATGTACCGGTGGAATCAACTTATGATATAACCAGGATTGTATATATTAGTAGTTAGTATACATTATAATGCATAGCTTATAGTATTTATAATAATAATATGTATTACACACACACATATATATATATATATATATATATATATATATATATATATGCAATACATATTAATTACAATCAGTAGGACACGGGTTCGAACCTGGCACGCCGTACGACGTACGGAACATTAAAATAGTCTTAACATTATATTTAGAAGAACTCTTATATATTTGTGTATAAATAAATGATCGGCTTTCATTACAACTATGGATGCCTTAACATGAAAACTTCTTCGAATGTATATTAGATCCATATGGTTATAAGTGAAAACTTCATCTTAGTTCATGGATGGGATTATAGGACTCCACCAAATAAAAAAAAAAATAAATAACAATATATATATACTTAAATACTTAAAATTATAACATTTTAGTGATTTCTCCTATTATTACAGATCCTTCTATTCTACGAATAGTACATTATATCGTGTACAATAAACTTATTCTATATCCTAAATATACATGTTCTTCATCTTTACTCTAGGGCTTGTTCAACAATAAAAGTACTGACTATATATATGTAGGATATAGCCTACTGACAATAGTAGGATATACCCTACTGACCATATTAGGTGATACCCTACTGACTATATTAGGTTAATCCTCGTCAATCGTAATATCTGGGTGTTAGGAAGATAATATTATTTACAAATGTGTATAATATTATGTTAAAATATTAAATATATGTCACTATAGATTTATTTATAATAATATTATTATTATATTATTGTGGTTAAATGCCTCGAAAGTCTCACTGAATATTTTATCCATTTATATTTATTTGTGTATGATATAATTACAATAATAAAACGTATCCCATGCTATCCTATCATATCCTATATACGTAATAAAGCATTATGTTGTTATCAAATGAACGGTATATAATCGTATAAGTTTGACTTTACAATTTGTTGTTAATATACATTTAATTCTTATGTCTATAAACAAATAAGTATACTCGACATTAATACTTATATATATATATATATATATTAATTTTGATATACGTATACGTATATAAAATTATTATATATATATATATAAATATATTTATATATATACACATTATAATTAAAATATAGATAAATTACATTGTATGATAAACAAATACTCATCTATAAGTTAATCATCACAATGGATAATGTACGTAGTACTATTATATATAATATATATTTACGTTATAATCAGATTTATAAATAAACTGTAACTGTCTGAACATTATTTAACAGAATATTTCATTTAAGAAATGTGCGGACTATTGGTAGCTATTAAACAATAACATAACATATAATAAACCGATATCGTAAAGTAATACATTATATTAGCCGAGTGTGGGTGTATACTTTATGACGTGCAACTACATTATATTGGTGTGAAGGATACACCTCAATTTCACAGCTTCGAATCGTTTTTATAAATATTTCGAATGTTATTAAATATTTACTATTTAATCTCACATTAACTCTTATATTAACCCATTAAACTAAAATAACTATGGTTATACTATTGAATGTAGATTCACGCAATGTAAACTACGACTTTATAATATTTATAATATTGTGATCTTTATTTTAATAGTATTACTGTATTAAATAAAACAATTCAATATTATCTTAAAGAATGATATATGAAAATAAAACTATTACCATTATATATTGTCTCGATAGGAAACACTGCTTCTATAATTACCATGGAATCGCCTAAATCTGATGATAATAATAATAATAATAATAGTAATAATAATAATAATAAAATAAGATATGAAACTGAAAATAAATTCAGAAATATTATAATGATATAATAATCTGTGTATAAGTATAACATTGTAATAAAAATAAATAAATGTATTAATAATAATGTAATTGACGTTGTATATTACTTCTTATTAATTCGATAATGAAATATTACCGGATGTATTTTTCCATATTTGAGTATACTCATAAAACACGTATACATGTAGGCACCGACATTATAAATTTGAAATATTTAACTATTAACGTTAACTATTAAGATTAATAACAAATTATTATTTAGAAATAAGTAAATTATATCATTTATGTATATATGGACATATATGGCCTGTTTATTGTCAGGTCAACCATAATATCTAATGAAGATTTTTTATAATAAAATATTAAATTAATTAGCATATATTTAATTAGTTTTTAATCATATATATATATACATATATATATATATATATATATATATATTATTATTATTTTTATGATATTATATATATATATATCATATATATATATATAATCAGCTATTGTTAAAATGATGGATGCCTTAATATGTTAAAAAAAATAAATACAGGATTTTATTGAAGTATATAATTCTAGATATTACTTTTAAAACTATTAAGTATGTAAACTAATTATATGTTTAGTTATAATTATAAACTATATATATATACGAATTGGGATTCGGTCCTCGAAGACAATGATGCTGAAAACTCATACAACAAATTTCATACCATATATACATCAATAATTAACCAATTTATTCCACTACTTACAAATAAAATATCTTCAAATATTCTTTCAAAAAATTGGATAAAAAATAAAATAAAAAGAGACATTAATAAAAAGTATAAACTATATAAACTTTACTTAGATAATAAAAATGAATTCAACTTATATAACTACAAACAATTAAGAAATCAATTAACCTTAAATATTAAAAAAGCAAAGCAATCATATATAGATAGTAAAATAAAAAATAGTATATCTACTAAAGAAAATTGGAATTTAATAAATAACCTCATAAATAAACAGCAAATTAAACAATCTCCAAATTATATAATAGATGAATTCGAAAATAAATTCAATAATGATAAACAAATAGCAAATGCATTTAACTCTTATTTTATAAATACAAGTCAATCCATAAATAATCAATTCACCTCTCCCATAAATAACATCAACCCAATTTATATTACACTAATATCTAAATCAATATATCTTCATCCCACATCAACACATGAGATAAATTCTATTATACAAAATAATAAATCAAAGACTTCTCTAGACACTGATTATCTAAACATGAAATTGTTAACAATTTCAAAAGATTACATTGACCTTCCATTAAGCCATATTTGTAATCTATGTTTATCGTCAGGAATTTTTCCCTTAAAAATGAAACTATCCTCCATTAAACCAATTCATAAAAAAAAAATATCAGTATTATATCTAACTATAGACCAATATCAATTTTAAGTCAACTATCGAAAATACTAGAAAAAATAATATATAATAGACTAATGTAATTCATACAAAATAATAACATAATAAATACTACTCAATATGGTTTCCTTAAAAAACATAATACCACTCAAGCTACACTAGATATTTACAACCATATAATGGAAAATAAAAAAGTAAATAAAGCAATAAATACATTATTTTTAGATTTAAGTAAAGCCTTTGATACTATTGATCATTCTATTATAATCAGCAAATTAGATAAATATGGAATTAGAGGTATTCCTCTTAAACTGATAAAAAACTATTTACATAATAGAACTCAACTAGTTAAAGTTAACATTACATAATCTGATATTATAACTAATGATATCGGTATACCCCAAGGCTCCATACTAGGCCCTTTACTATTCATAATTTATGTCAATGATCTACCATTATATTTAGAATATAATAATGTAAAATTTACAGTATATGCAGATGATACTGCTATAACTTTTACAGCAGATAATAATATAGAACTAATAAATTTAATTAAAAAAACCTTAATAAAAATAGAAAAATGGTATAAATATAATAAGTTAAAACTCAATATTAGTAAAATAGAAATGATAAATTTCAACTCAAATAAATATCCAAACAATATTATTTCATTAAATGATACATTGATAAATAACGTATATAATTATAAATATCTTGGTATAATTCTTGATAGCAAACTTTATTTTAAAAATCATATTATTAAATTAAATAACAAACTCTCCCAAATTCAATTTTTAATCTCAAAATTGAGCAAATTCATTAAAACAAATTCATTAATAATTATATATAATAGTATTTTCCTACCATACTTAAACTATGGAAATATACTTTGGGGAAATACATTCTCAAATAATACCCTAAATACAACAATTATTCAACAAAAAACCTTAAGAATAATAAATAAAAGAAAATGTCGAGATCAGACAAAAGAATTATTCACATCAAATAAAATACTTAGATTAGATAAGCTAGCATATTATAATATACTAATATATATGCATAAACAATATTATAAACAATTAACAACAAATTTAACTAAAATACACAAAAAAAATAATAATAAATATACTCTACGAACAAATAAAACGTATACTATACCAATTTCAAAATCAACAAGAACAATAAATAGTTTACTGATAAAAGGTCCAAAACTTTGGAACTTACTTCCAACAAATATACAAAATATAAAAAATGAAAATTTGTTCAAGAAAAGAGTAAAAAATATGTTAATCAATTATATTATAGATAAATTAAAAAATTAATGAATTTAAAATTAATTTAATAAAATTAACATATTAAAAAAAACTAAAAAAAAAAATAAAATAAAAAATATATATCAAATATATATGTATGTATGAGTTATTTTTTTTATTATTATTTTGATTTTGATTTTTGTTAATGTCAAATTTTGTCTATCTACTGTATTTTATTTATTTATTATTATCTTTTATGTAAATACGAAATATATAGCTAACTATTAAGATTAAACAATCACTGTTCCTGTCCCATGTATGAATAAATCACTGGCAACAACCCGAAAAGATCAAGGTATTATTTTGAAGCCATTTGGAAACGAAGAAAAAAACGAAAAAGAATAATAAATGAAAAAAAAAGAACGACATTAATGAATCCAATAAAATATATCTATATATCTATCTATCTATATATATATATATATATATATATATATATATATATATATTTAACAATTAAATAAACAATGTTTATAACATACTTATATTATTAATGACATCCTCTTTGACTTTCAATAGCAAATTAATATATAGATTACACAGTATTACATAATTATATTAGCATCACCTACCATCGATTCTTACATAATGCGGATAAATAACGCTGCTGTGCGATTTATAACGTCCAGTTTATGAGTAAGCATGTTAGGCACAGCTATCAGGTGGATCATAAGTTATGACTCATAACTAGGTACACATGTACCTATACACCGATGAAGGTAAACCACGTACACTATATCACCGATACCCATACGTTGACGGGACGCATCTGTTGACACTATAGGGTCACAAGGTAAGGGTCACGTGACATCGCCGTATACGTTACACGCGTTGACCACTGCGGTCTTAGTGGCCGTAGCGATGACCGATACCGTCAAGGTCACCGTCAAGGGCACCGACAAGATCACCGATAAGGCGGAATGCAACTATTCCTGGAAACCTTCAATACTGATACTATCCCGGCCTATACACTTCGACAAGAGGCTAGCGATGTGGAACGACATCATCGATATCAGTGAAGAACACGACAAGTCTCTCGTTAGTCAATACTAATACATTTATTATGTGAGTACATATATGTATATATATATATACTATATATATTACTCAAATAAAATAATAAATGTTAATATTTTATATAATTGTATTATCAACTGGATATAATAGTGTAAGCGATATTAATTATGTAATTCAAGATATAATTCTATATTATAATTTATTGTAAATATAGTAATATAGTTTATTATCGTAAATAAAATAATGTAATATATTATACAATTTGTTCACCTTTAAAAATGATAAATTATGTCAAAGCATTATATATCATCAATAGTAAATGGGTTAGTTTTATATGATAAATTATGGTAGCTACCTAGTTACTATTTAAAATTAGATTATAAGTATAATCTATCTAAATTAGGGTAATAATTATATATTTAGACGTACAAATAATATGTCTAGCCATACAAATATATTAGTAAGAATAAATTTGTATTATATAATTGAAATAATTGCCTTATTATAGCGTATTTATAATTTGAATATTATTTCCTATACATACATATATATATATATATATATATATATATATATATAATATAGTATTCTTAATTTACTAATCTTTATTATATAATTATAATTATATAAATAATTGTATTTATTATATTATTAATATCTATTTAGGATTATATATAACTTACTATTGGATTTTTGTAAACATTTAATAATACAATTAATAAAATACTTAAAATTAATTCACACTTTAGACACTAATTTATTAATGTTCATTAAATATCATATATGTATTCCTTGATAACAAGTGATGGACAAATAGATATGGAATTACGCAGAAGAATTGCAATGGGAAAAAGTGCAATGGGGAGTCTGATGAATATTTTTAAAGATAGAGATTTAAGACTCGCCACTAAAGTAAAAATTGTACAGACACTTATTTTCCCGAGTATTCTATACGGTGCTGAAACCTGGACTATAAAGAAGAAGGAAAGATGCTTTCGAAATGTGGTGTTGGAGAAACCTGCTTGGAGTGACCTATATAGATAGGAAGACAAATATAGAAATCATTGCCAGCTTAAAACACAAAAGAACGCTAGAGGCAGAAATTGTCAAACTTGCCTTATCGTACTTCGGACACATTGTGAGAGCGGACTCGATGGAGCTACATATGATGCTAGGAAAGATGGATGGTCAACGGTGAAGGGGTAGGCCACACATAACGTGGCTGAACAATGTGCAGAAGTATATAGCCAACGACAACATCATGAAGATACTAGCAGAAGCCAGAAATAGAGTGATATGGAGAGGAACTGTCATGGACGTCAGGGGTCGGTTACGACTAGACGGCACAAGGTAACAAGGTATGTATTATAATTATTATGGTAATGATGCTGTTTCTATGCTGATGGTTATATGATGATTATGTTAATGATAATTGTAATGATAATAATGATGATAATGAAAACATGAATTTTTAATTAAATGCAATACCGAAGTTAAATTACACAATAAAAACAGTTAATTGAGTATTAGTAATATAATAAATGGTGAATGGAAAGACATAAAATCAATTTATGTATAAATATAAATATTATATGATGTTGTAGTATTAAACATATAAGGCCAAGAGCATAACAAATAGTTAAAAATAAATCCAATTGGTATGATTTTATGTATGATATATAATTTCGTATGATGTTGTGGGAGTTATGAGTATATATATATATATATATATATATATATATATATATATAGTTAACTAATCCCATGCCGAGTCGTCGTAGGGGGAACATGATATAGCTTCATGCATAACTTCTTCCAACTAAAACATTCTTTCGTTACATTAGGTAAGGATCAGGTAAACATACCGGTTCATAGACGTCGTCCACCCATTACTTTTAGGGCGATATATTTTCCCTGTACTTTCAACACTATCTTGTAAAATAATATTTGTCAATGTTTCATGTCAATACACATGACCAACCCAACTCATTTTTCTCCTTTTCACTTTCTGTAAAACATGTTATATGAAATATATAGTCATATGAACCAATTATAGATATCATTTCCTCATCGATATTTATATTTATCTTTTTTTGTATATATGTGATGATTAGAATTATTCTATATGACTTACATTCCTTGAGAATAATCCATGTTTCGCAGCCGTTCAAAATAGTGGATAGAATTAATGAATTGTAGAGTTAGAATTTAATTTTTTTAATTTATTTATCTACTTATCCAGATCATTTCCATTCTTAACATTATCGATGTGGTTGTAGAAATTCTTATTGATATTTCATTTTTGCTATTAGAATTGTCTGTTAGTATAAACTCAATATATTTAAAGGTTTTTACTTGTTTTTTTTCCATACATGTTTATTATCAGATTATTACTATTACATTTATTCGGATCAGGATCATTGACTAAAATATTAGTATTTTCATGATTTATTTCTATTCCATATATATATGCACTTTTTCTATCAAGTCTTTGAGTTTGTGTAGTTCATTAGATGAACCTGAGATAAGTTATATGTCATATGCAAAATGAAGATTTCTGATAGGTCTTTCTCCAATAGATATATTATATTCATGATATTTTAATGTATCTTGCATTATCTTCTCCAAAAATATGTTAAATAGCACAAGAGAAAACTAGCAACCGTGACAAAAACCTAATATATTTAACTGGATATCCTATTTGATTATAAACTAGACTGGGCTTACTGAAGAGGCATACAGAGCTGATATAATATCGATTAATGCATTACGTATTCAATAGGTTGTCATGGTATGCCATGTAATGGCATGAGTGGTTATGGCATACCATGATGGGTTATGGCATACTCGTCAAAGGCTTTTTTGAGTTCTACGAAGTTATACTATGAAGGTATTGTGTTGGTATATATGTTTTTCCATTATCAATCTACAATTTAATATATCTTCTACAGTGCTTCTGCTTTTCCTGAAGCCGGCTTGTTCATCTGCAAGGGTTATTTCAGCATATGGTTTCAGTCTGTTTTATAGTCTGTTTAGTATAATTCTGAGAAGAATCTTACTTGGGTGGCTTATAATACTGTTTTTTCTATAGTTAGAGCATATTTTTAGATGTCCTTTGTTTGGTATTAGTATTAATAGCGATGTAGTCCATGATTTGGGCCATCCTTTAGTTTCCCATATTTGTTGAGACAATTTCCTGATAATTCTGGTCATTATGTCCACCCGATGTAATTAATTCACCAGTAATATTATCAATACCAGGTGTTTTCCCACTCTTTAGGCTTTTTATGGCTAATTCAAGTGAAATATATTGGTGGATTAAATTACATAATATAATTTAGAATATTGATTAATAATTAAAAAACATTAATATCATATATATATATATATATATATATAGAAATAATAAATATCTATACACCTATTAGTCATTTATAGAGGACACCAAATGGTAAATCGATAGAGCGGAAATGAAGGATAGGTGATCAAATAGGTATACATTAATTTATGATAAACGTTAATGTAAAATACTATATTGAAATATGGGTGTAAGCCATGGTTTAATAATAGTATAGTATACCATTATAGTTACCAATTGTTTATTATATAAAAAGTGACAGATAATTATAGTATATTAGATTATACAATTGATACTATAGTATTTATTGGCAGCAGATATATGGTGTAACTAAATAATATAAGTTATCAGTAATATTACTTAAGGCTGTTCCGGTTGAGTAACTACGAAGAAAGCTTATTTGCAGTTGATACATTACATTATTTAAGGAGATAACATAAATGTGTATAGGTATATTTTAAATTCCATACATAATACTTATAATTTATGCTAAAATAAAATCGTATTACTATATTATAAGTGTCCTTTTTTAA
Organism: Osedax fenrisi; assembly: GCA_964019155.1. Lineage (NCBI taxonomy): Eukaryota > Metazoa > Annelida > Polychaeta > Sabellida > Siboglinidae > Osedax > Osedax fenrisi. The sequence goes on from OZ025243.1 coordinate 33,329,577, forward strand.
TACAATGGTATGTTCTATGCATACATGAATATTATATTAGAATAAATTAACATATGAATTAATAAAATATCCCGAATCCTATATGTGTAATTAATCAAATATAAAAATATGATTTAATAAAATATTGAATACATTTGAATATTGTAATAATGTAGGTCAGAATAACATTTACATTTATACACGATTAGTTACCTGCAGTGATAGATCGTTTTCTAACCTCATTATTCACCACTAGGTGTATATATAAGATGATTGATCTTAATAAATGATGTATTAACGAACATATTTATAGAAATGCGAGTGGCTTAAATAACAGTACAGTGCTTCTCATTAAATATACCTATAAATAGATTATATTAAATGGATTAATGTTTGTATAAACACGTATACATATATTTATATATTATTATTATAAAATATTTTTTTGGGCACATTAATATATATATATATATATATTTATATTGTTTTGTAATTAATATTGTTATATTTAGCGACTTCCTTTCTACCATCCAGGAATGTAATGATATTCGTTGTTACCTATACCATTTAGATATAATGTTCCCACTTCTATGGTATCCATTGTTTTAATGAGAACTGGTTATTTGCATACACACTTCTATAAGATCACTTCTAAATATATTAAACAATATATTGTATTGGCTTGTACGGGCTTGAATCCGTTTATATTGTCTACCTTTATTATTCATTATCCTGTTAATCTATATAGTCAGTTATATATATATATTTAAAACTGCATGTGTAGCTCGGTTGGCTTAGGCTTCAAACACATAAGCAGTAGGACCCGGGTTCGAGCCTCATCCGGACAATTATTTCGTAATAGGTAGGTAGTAGTTAATAGAATGCATTGATAACTTTAATAATTAATAATAAATCAAATATAATTTGCATACAAAATAAATAAAACTTTTGAAAGTTGCGAGTATATAGTTATAACGCTCGTAATAAGCAATAGTCTTTAATAGGTGTTGCTATATTACGACCAATCAAACACAGCAAAGGTATTCGTCTCGAGATTATTTTAGCTGCGAGAGATATCACCCAGCACAATAAATCATCACAGCAATAAACGCCATAAACCAGGAGTTCACCGAACCGTGACGGAGGATATAAAAGTAACGACGGTTCCATCCTTTCTCCATAGATTCGTTACCATGTCGTTCTCGATAGGTATCGTGTTAGTTGTTGCCCTCGCGGTGCTGACCACTGGCGGGTACTGTAAAGATAAGATTACGTCGACTACCGAGATGAATAGCTTCTTGGATGAATACAACGAAGAGGCGGTGGAAGACTACTACAGGGTGAACGTCGCTTCGTGGAACTTCTTCACTAATCTCACTAAACATAACGGCAAAATATCGGTTTTTATTTTGTCTACATAACTATATTTCTACATATATATATATATATATATATATATATATATATATATTATATATAAATATATATGTATATATGTACATAAATATAATTATAAAAAAAATATGAATTCAATGTAACTAAAAATGTAGTTAATGATTAATAATATTATTTTTATAGTTACTATTTTTAAAATAATAACCATAAAGTCATCTTACGATAACGCGCGCTTACAAACACGACTACAACGACAGCAAGAAGCCATGCTAAACAGTACGTTGCTATGGAAGCGCTTCAACAACCGAGTTAACGATTACGCTTGGGAGACTCTCACCGACGAATGGGTCAAGAGACAATTCCACATGCTGAATCAGACCGGACTGGCGATCTTGGACACGAAGAGCATCACCAAGGTTTTTTTTATTATTATTTTATTTAGACACAGTTTAAATATAATATATATATTAACAATAGTGTATACTCTCTACATAGAGAGAAATTATTACAATTAACAATTAACAAAGTTCAGTCGATACTGATTAAATAAGTTTTTAGCTTAGCTTTAAAACTAAGCGTATTAATTATTAAACGAAGATAAAAGGGAAGCTAGTTCCATTCATTTGGGCCTGCGATACGAAAAGCTCTCGAGTGATCACGATGACTATTGTTACATCTAGAACCGAACAGCACAGTTTTCTATTGTAGATAGCGTATTTCTGATAAGCAAATACTGCCGAAGTAGCAGTGTATATGTAGAATAATAGGTATTACATAAGCGTTAACAAGCAGACACTCTCGATCAGATGTAGAGCGTATTTGTAACTATAAAACACACTAAATTAAACATATATTTAAACGGGTAAATTTGAATATATTTGTATTCGACATATAATTAATGTATACAATTTACTTATAATAACCAAACTGTATTAATAATATATACAAATAATAATAATTATAATTAATACCTTCATATATATATATATATATTACCATATATATTTTACAGTTAAATCAACTCGAGTCAGACATGCAGTATTTTTACAGTCACGGAAAAGTTTGCAAAAAAGGATCTAAATGTCTTAAGCTTGATCCTGGTTAGCCAATTTGTGTATCTAATGTGTAATATGTATACACACACATATATATATATATAAATATATATATATATATATATATATATATATGTATATTGCGTATACATGTATATTTTACAATGAAACTAAAATCTATTATTAACTAACATATATTATTAGCAAGATAACATTATAATGATGTAAATACTATCGCAGATAGCAATGTAATCATTCCTTACATGACTAATTCACTAGGTCTTACCGAGCTGTTGGCCACGAACCGAGATTACGATACGCTAAAGTGGGCCTGGGAGTCTTGGAGGGATGTAAGCGGAAAGAAGATGAAATCTCAGTTCACGGATCTGGTACTCATATTAAATAAAGCCGCCAAATTAAATGGTTACTTTGAATTAAGTGATAACAGTATACGCTAATACATATATATAGGAGTTAAATATGTAATTCAATGTTTTGTAATAATGTGAAGTAAGGTCATATGTTATAAATTACATAAACAATACTATTCGAATAGGATCCTTTAATTCTATTCGATTTAAATCCGATAATAATAAATATAAATACGATAGTTGTCGATACAATACATTAATAATATACGTAAGTAATACGTAGAGTTATTATTACGCTAGTTATTACTTACCCTTTAGGGGCGCACCTGCAATGTAAACTGTTACACTTAACGCGTGACCTAACGGATATCCTACCTCTCCGCCAGGTTTCGAGGACGAGGGAGACAGATGGAGGAAGCTGTACGAGACGGAAACGTTCAGGGAAGACGTTGCCGACCTATACGAGACGGTGAAGCCCCTGTACCAACAACTACATGCCTACGTTAAACGTAAGCTACAGACGCAGTACAAGGACAACAAATTCTCCGCAAGCGGACATATCCCCGCTCATCTTCTAGGTTGGTGTAACTGTATATATATATATATATATATATATATACGTACGTATGAATCAGTGTATATAGAACAGCGGTAATATACATGTTCATATTCTAGGTAAGTTTAGAAATACGTGTATATGTAAGTATGTATATATACAAATATATATATTTGTATAGGTGTGAGTATTGTGTATATATATATATATATATATGTATATGTGTGGGTATGTATACACACCCACACATATACATATATGTACGTATACGTATGTAAATAACTATGTTTAAGTGTAACTGTATAGTGGCTGACATATGTCAACTGATATTCTAGGTAGGTTGAGGATGTATGTACATGGTTAAGTGTGCATGAGTAAGTTTACTTAGCATTGCCAGTAGCTGTTCGTGTATCATTTTGTATGTATTCATATGTTATACAATGTTTACACGCGACTAAATAGTGATATTAAATGGTGTTATCTTCAGCTCGCGATGGATCAACGGTGTAGATTATATACTTTCATTATAGTACAATATACATATATATATATATATATAGTCTACAATGTACAATGTACATATTACAGTGTGTATACATATTTTACATTGATCGTGTACACTATATAGGAAATTTCATATTTTTCCGTACGTCCTTTACTCGATGACATAATGACCTTGACATTGTATTACGCGCTATATCTTAGTAACAGTCAGGCGGTAGATAGGTTATTAGATTCGTACCGGGTCGTAAATATAATGATGTTTATTTTTAGAACACACTAGTAATGAACTTAATTAATGACAGTCTTTTCGATGTACATCATAAAATGTGTATATTATGCGAATCGTATAATATAAAGTGACCAATATTAATATACAACGTATATAATATATAGTATGGATTATAATTTACGTCTGTTGATGAAAAGTTTCCGTCGTATAATGAATATACATAACGTACATTGTATGTTGTATATTGTTTAACAGTTAAAATAAGTAGTAGTAATATCATATACTATAGTAATATGACATTATTATATTGTACATGATTTAACGTAGAGAGTACAATATACAATGTATAATGTATAATTAACAATTGTAAACATTAATGTAAACTTTATAATATATATATTCAACAAAGCGATATTTAATCGTAAACAAGTTATATGGTTAATTTATATACTTAATATTTTTAATTTCGTTTCAATCTATATAACTATAATACTTTATAATAAATTATATAGAATATGATTTTATTTCATGATATAGTTCTATAATTTCCGGGCATATCTACTTTATAAACTATATAACACCGAGGACAATGATAATACTACTACTACTACTACTACTACTACTACTACAACTACTACTACTACTACTACTACTACTACTACTACTACTACTACTACTACTACTACTACTACTACTACTACTACTACCACTACTACTACTACTACTACTACTACTACTACTACTACTACTACTACTACTACTACTAATACTACTACTACTACTACTACTACTACTACTACTACTACTACTACTACTACTACTACTACTACTACTACTACTACTATGATTACATGTAGTATTCAGTAATACTACTATGATTACTATTCACGAATATACGCATGCAGGAAACATGTGGAGTCAGTCATGGAACAACATCGAAGATATAGTGAAGCCCTACGTGAACGGTCCAGTGATTGATGTTGAGTCAGCCATGAAGGAACAGGTTACATTGATAACCGTAGTGTCTAGATTAAATACACTTTTTGATTTATTTCTTATAGTATTACCGGCAGTTACTCCCGGTATTACAATGTATGCATTCCTATTCGTATATATATATATATATATATATATATATATATCTATCTATATTCTAGGGAGATATAGCATTATATATATTCGATATTATATATATACAACGAAAATAAAAATAATATTGATCTAAATCCAATACAGTAGATGAAATATATATATATATATATATATATATATATATATATATATATTTAATTTCAACGCCTATAGAATTACGACGCCAGGCGAATGTTCAAAACCGCCGAGTCATTCTTCGTGTCTTTGGGCCTGCCAAAGATGGTAGACACTTTCTGGAAGTACTCTTTGTTTACGCGTCCCGAGGATAGGGACGTAGTGTGCCACGCTTCCGCTTGGGATTTCTATGCCCACAACGATTATAGGTATGCACCTGCCATGCGATAAGGACACGAGGGGACATGACCTCGAATAGAGCATATACGCTATAGTTACTTCTGCCCTATAATCATTACATTTTTAATCGAATTTAATTATATAATTTTGTCGTAATTTATTGAAATGTACAGCTATAACATATAATATATATATATATATATATATATATATATATATATATATATATATATATATATATGTGTATACTAGTGACTACTTATATATTAAATATTATATAAATATATATATTTATGTGTGTGTGTATGAATAGAGATATAGAAAGGCAAACAAGATAACAGTATTACAAATGTAAACGTATGTGATATGCTAAGATAATGTTAATAGAAGTTTAATTTAACCTATTTAAATTCGCGATATTATGATTTCATGGAATTAATTAACTATTGAATAGTAATATGGAATATTATATTACTACATTAAAATTACACCAATAATGAAATGCATGTATACATATACCTATTTATAAGGTTACGCTTTACAAATATAATTTACTGCAATACGTGATATTATGTCCGATGTATAAGTTACTTAATGTTGTGTTTTATAATTCAATATATACTTTTTTGTAAACAATTTTTTCCGTATATTGAAATCTGATTTAATTAATACCACATGACATTTTAATAAATATGTATGTGAATATATATATATATATAACCATATCCATACCCGCACCACTATATATTAATGAACTGAATGCCACGCGATGCAGGATCAAGATGTGCACAAAGGTTGTATTCGAGGACCTGGTGACTATCCACCACGAAATGGGCCACATACAGTACTACATGAACTACGCCCATAAGCCGGTACTATTCAGGGATGGAGCTAATAATGGTTAAGATTAGGCGTGTGTGTATTCGTGTGTTTATGCGTGTGTGTGTGTGGTTCGTTATAGAGTAGCATCGAGTATTAATGTCACTATATAATACACTATATAGTACACTTTATAATACATTACGAGTTACGTATACGTATCCATTGTATACAATGTATAAACTGCCTGTGTGGCTCAGTTGGTAATACGTCAGACACGCAAGCAGTAGGACACGGGTTCGATCCCTGTCCGGACCATTAAAATAAGTCTCAAAATAATATTTAGAAGTGAACTTATATAATTGTGTATACATAAATTATCTACTCTCATCAACACTGTGAATGCATTATCATTTAACTGGATTCAAAGGGATATTAGAGTCCCATGGTTATAAGTATAACATTTCATCTAAGTTCCTGGATAGTTTAAAATATCTCCACCAAAATAAAAAAAATCGAAAATATATATATATATATATATATATATATATATATATATATATATATATATGTGATACATCTAATGATTAGAGTATAATATAATGTATTAGAATAATAATGTTGATGCCTACAATTATACAGTTATCAAATATAGCACATACTTTATATAATTCAACTACACTATGTCTATGACTAACCTACTTATGACTAACCACCTATAGGTTTCCACGAGGCTATCGGTGATGTAATGGCGTTGTCAGCCTCCACTCCCGGGCATCTCCACAAGATAGGACTTCTGAAGAAGTTCGATGAAAATAAAGGTACGCATTTATATGTTGTATTATAATAATTGTATAAGTGATATTAAGAGATTAATATACATTAAAGTATTATATTATTGTTTAATATTCATAAATTACTATATATATAAATTAATATTAATTTTATATTTATAATGTTAATATACTTATATTTGTATTATCATTCTACAATAATCGGATATTCTTTATTAATAATAAATTATAATTAATAATATATACATGTTAATTTTCATAACGGAATATATGCGAATTACCTCAGAATTCGATATCAACTTCCTAATGAGTATGGCCCTGGAAAAGGTTGCGTTCCTTCCGTTCGGTTACATGATTGACAGCTGGAGGTGGGGCGTATTCGACGGTTCAGTGAAACCCGAGAACTACACCCGTCACTGGTGGGAGCTCAGATGCAAGCTTCAGGGTATCTACCCCCCGGTTTCAAGGTCATCGGATGACTTCGACCCCGGCGCGAAATATCACGTGGCCGGAAACGTGGCTTACATCCGGTTATTATGTAATATGATGTTTTTATAATTACTCAATTTCTTTCCGAAATAAATATATAATAATATTTATTATAATCCATTAAATATACATTTATTATCGAATTAACTTACATTATTTTCAAATGATTAACATGTAATATATAATAGTATGTAATTCCGATGAATATAGTAACCATATATATATTTATATATATATATATTTAACAATATATTAACAATATATATAAAAGCTTGTTTAATTCTATAAATACAGATCATTATAATATAGACTGATGAATAACATTCATAATCATACCCGTTACAGTTACTTCGTAGCCGACATAATAGAGTTCCAGTTCCACGAAGCGCTGTGTAAAGAAGCAGGGCACACAGGTCCCCTTCACACGTGTGATATCTACGAGTCTAAGAAAGCCGGAACGAAACTTCAGTTAATACTTATAATAAAATTTACACACATATATATATATATTATAATATAATAGTGCATATGTTTAGTTTATAATTATAATAATACTTTATTTAATTTAACTAGGTGTTTTAAGTTAAGTTTAAAACTATATTTATACTATATTTTTTTATAATTATCAATTTTATATATTATATTATATATACATATATATATATGTGTGTGTGTATATATATATTTATATATACTATTTGATAATATACTAAAGTTAGTAATACTTATACAGGATAATATAAATATATTTATCATAATACTTATCAATTATTATAATACGTATCGATATATAACCATTACATAATGTATTATAACCCGCCCCCATTATCGCCCATAGACACATGCTATCTATGGGAGCCTCATTCCCTTGGCCTAAAGCCATGAAAGTAATGACCGGTCAAGAGAAGATGAGCGCCGATAGTATCATGCGCTACTTCGCTCCCCTGTACGAGTGGCTCAAGGAACAGAACAAAGGCTACGACGTCACGTGGAAGGAAGAGTGTCCTGCCGGCAGCTTCTCGGATGCTTCCGATTCTGCCGCGACCTCGCTGACCTCTATGAGCCTATTAGCCGTAGTGGTAGTGTCGATAGCTTCCTTCTTCGCTCACTAGAGGTCGTGGCGGTATTGTTCTGCTATTACGTAACGCATTATTTTATTATTTTTGTACAATTTCGATAATATTCATTAATAAATATTTAAACTTTAAGTAGTATACTATTTAATGTAAGTTATATATATATATATTTAATTTAATTTAATTTAGTTTATTCTAAAGAATATTTGTGCCAGAGCAATCAAGCATTTAAAGTAAAAACAAAAAACAATATAACAGAACATAAACGAAAATAAAATAACTAATAATAACAAACTATGGGAATACAGAAAGTACTAATATTAATATAAGATTATAAATAGTGATAACAATAGTGACGATGGTAACCCTGAAGTGAGTGCAGTGGTAAATATATATTTTTTTAATATAGATTTAAATGAGTTGTTGGATTGAGTAGAGCGTAGTTTATGTCGTAGTTTGTTGCATAAATAAGGGGCCTATTTATGCCATGCAATAATATTAGTGGAATTGAGATTAAGTTAAGGGTAGATGTAAAAGGTAAGAAATAGTTGAACAGAGATAGATAGTATGAGTGGGGATAGGGATTAAGGAAGATAGATAGTTAGGTATGTTGTGGTGAAGAGAGTTATGAGCTGATAGAAGAAATTTAAATATTACTCTAAATGTAATTGATAGCCAATGTAATCTCTTTAAATATGGATAAATATGTATTTGAGAAAAGCGATTAATTTTTAAAATTGATCGTACTAACGCATTCTGTAGTATTTTTAATTTTTTAATCTTATGGCCAGTAAGGAAAAAAGGAGAATATTGCAGTAATAAAAAAACGGTAATATAAAAGATAAGGCGGGAGTTATATATATACACTTACGAAGATAAGTTACGGATTAGACGGAAATAATAAAGATGAAAGTTTATAGATAGAATAATATCTGATATTTGGCGATGAAAAGATAGAGAAACGTCTAAATATACACTAATATAACATTATCAGAATATAAGATATTATGATTGTTAACCACGATACAAGGTGGGACAATTAATGGGCGTTTGGGAGAAGGGGTGTGTATATGTGTGTGTGTGTAATAAAGTGAAGGTTCGTATATACTTTATTAAAGAAAGATAGCTGTATAACAACATAAATATAACAATACAAATAATAACTCAAAGCAAATAGTGTGTCTATTTCACCGAGCAGCGTTATTTTTATATGAAAATAACGAAACAAAATTAACATACGATAAAAAATATAAAATCGAATAGCATAATATAAAGATGATGATATATTTAAATACAAAATATATATATATATATATATATATTTACTTGGTTATGCTATCAACCTAGCGTGAAACCTATATGCTATAGCATAATGTATTTATGCAAATATATCGATTACATCGCATAACGACCGAAATGAATTTAATTGAATTCAATATAAACGTGTAAAACATTAATCGGTATATCTGCAGACTTCACTTTATAACACATATACCGCCTATATGTAAGTGATGTCACAAGCTGGTATATGTTTCTCGGATGGATGCATAGCCTCACCGATCCGGGTAAGCGAATCTATATTTAGATGTATCCAGGGTTTATGACTCATACAATCATAACGACGTACTCGAATTTGAGATATATCGATCATTCAAAGATCTCGGCGACCTACTGATGATGACAAAAGATCGAAACAAATAGCGACGTCGTTGTGTGAAATATTCATATTCCTCCAATAATTTAAGAGTCATGAGATAAAATTAAAAGTATGTATTCGAATGTTACAATACGCCTTGTCGCCTTTCCACTATTTAGGTAGGATGCATTTGTAAGGGAACCGATGGTAATGTATTCACCGGTAATGTATACCGAGTCTCGATCTATCAGACTTAGGTAAAGAACACTTATTATAATAATTGTGTTTACTTAAGACATTATAACACGTTCCTTTACTAGAGCCATTAACTATACACAGATCGATTCATTGACAATACAGCAAATATTTTCATCATAATACTATTCACATGATGTCTAGTCTCAATTATTTATATCAATACGATTTCGGGGAAGAAGTATGTGATGATATATATATATATATAGATATATATATATATATATATATATATATATATATATATATATATATATATATATATATATATATATATATATATATATATATATATATATATATATATATATGTATATATATATATAGGTAGGTATATTAGTATTACTTATACTTATAATATGTATTCTCCTAATAGTACAGATATATCGGAAGTACATATCTCCTTTTTTGTATAGCTAATACGGGTGCAAACATTCATACATTAATACTATTCGAATGGTAAGCTTCCCAAGGTATATATTGATATTAAAATCGATAGTATATGTATTATAGTATACACAGAGATATAATAATAAATAAGAAAAATAAAATATATTAAAAATCATTAAATTATAGTCATACGTCCATAAGAAACGTTTTCAATATCTCCCCCTATATGGAGATCATACTCTCCGAAGTATCATCTCCATATTGCATGGCCATCACCGGGTCTTTATAGAAGAGAGGTTATTCGCAGCACCGATGTTAATACATTTAGTACTATAGTACCCATCACTGGCTATAGTCTATAGTATTTTTAGACGATTAATACACAATTATTAATTATAACCAAATAATTATTATAGAGTAATCATTCATATTCACAATAATCTATTTTTAGAATTCATATATAAGGAGCGTCATATAAACTCTATAATATGGAATAAGTTTAATAGTTATATATAAAAATATGCTATATAATAGTATAATGTAATACATGATATAAAAAAAAACAAAAACAATATGTATACGAATACATATGTATTATATAAATATTATATTATACATTTTTAAACGAGAAAACTAAATATTATGATCGACCTATATTTGTTTACTTATGAACAAACTTAAATGTATCGTAGATTTTAAATATGAGTATAATATTTAAATACTACCCGATAAATGTGAATCCTTTCATAATTCTGTAATTATACCAAGCAACCAGAAACTAGTTGCCGAAACGTAACATTATAGGTCAAATAATATGTTCCAGTAGGTGGTCGAATCATAGGTAGTTTGTGATCAGATAAACGGTTTCCTTTTACATATACAAAATCAATAGTGGAATGTATTATTTTACCCATAAATAAACACCTAATGGAACGTATATTTTTACCCATAAATAACACTTAGTGGAACGTATAATTTTACCCATAAATAACACTTAGTGGAACGTATAATTTTACCCATAAATAAACACCTAGTGGAACGTATATTTTTACCCATAAATAAACACCTAGAGGAACGTATATTTGTACCCATACACAGTAAAAAAATAACGTAAAACAATTCATTCATTTATTACAGGAACAATACACAAAATACGGATATGATATAACACGTGAATAATATATATAATAATAAATTGGGAATGCAAGGGTATATTTATAATGATAATAATACAAGTATGTATACATATATGATCATGTATGATATATATATATATATATACGAAATTCACGAAGACGATACCGGATCCTAGAGATGATCTTTAACATATTCATGGAGATATTCACCATAACCAAGCCGGAAGATCATCTTGTTTATTCTGAAATTATAAATTGTATATTAATATAAATCAATTATGATGACACAATCATATGTATATTTGTATACTGTAACTAGTTGTGTATAATGAATAATAGACTAGCTGGACCATACAAGTGCAAATAGGTACAAGGTATCGCGTGGTATATTTATCCCTTAGCTAATCAGGGAGGGCTGCGTTCCCTAGGCTAACACGTAGTGCGTGCTTCAACCTGATTCCTATGAACATGTTACATAATGATATCTAGTTCGTTAGCTAGATATGGAACGTTCCATTATGCTAAGCTGTACGGAATGGTCCATTACGGATATCAACTTGAGATATATATATATATATATATATATATATATATAAATATATATATGTATACATGGCTATACATGACGGGTGGCATACTTTATAAATGAACATCGTGTGTAGGAGGTAATTTACAACTGAATTAGGTATATGTTGAACCAATGGTGGTTTTAGGTAAAGGTTTATATACAAATAAATATTATAAAATTACAACTGGATTACAACTGCGTTTAGTACATCCCATACTATTAATATATAATTCTGCATAAAGGAAATAGAGCTAGAGAGCTTTTCTCTAGCTCTATGATAAAGTATAACACCTATCAATTATATATGTATATATTTTTATATTTAACAATACTATGTTTATATTACCTTATTAAATCAACTTGTAATATACGATAAACAATCTAAATATTGATAAATTTTCAATATAGGAAGTTTAATACATAGGAAGAATTAGCAAATAATGAAGTAATTAATCAATATCGTTAATATTAATTTTCGCGCAAAACACAATTTCCACAATAACACACTCATCTATATTAAGAAAAGCACTTTCTTTATATCGATGAACACACTTACCTGCGCAATGGGTGTGGTGGGTGACGCAATTGGCGTGACTTTTCGTAATGCTTCATTTCATACAGTATTTACGACATATGTCTGATATAATACATCCGTGGAATGCTATGAACCTCCATTTATAGATATGTAGTAGAAAAACTGAAAATATCTAATATCTATTGCGTATTAATCATATTATTTATAGTTATTTTACATAATTATATCTTATATACATATTCCATTATAATAATATATATTTACAAACTAATGAACTAATTAGATCATTAGTGCATTAGTACTTTAATGTGGGATGTGTAATAAATCACAGAAATATTAAACAGAAACAAGTGTATAAATTAACACTAATAGATGGTATATAGATGTGTGTGTATGTGTATGTATGTGTCTGTATGTGTGTGCGTATGTATATATTATACAATTATATTGATATATAATTCTATTAATAATAATTATTATTGATAAGAGATATATTTTATAAAATATAATATTTCACAATAGATATCGCTGTTATAATATCCAATGTATATATTTGACTTATACAATTGTATATATTAATATACAAATTTGAATATATTTTGAATACATAAATTAATGATATCCAAAGTGTTTATTTGACCTATAAAATATACAAAATTGGAACATATATTACATAAATAAAATAATTATATCCAAAGTGTTTATTTGACCTATAAAATATATAAAATTGGAACATACATTGGATACATAAAATAATCATATCCAAAGTGTTTATTTGACCTATAAAATATACAAAATTGGAACATATATTGCATAAATAAAATAATTATATCCAAAGTGTTTATTTGACCCATAATATATACACTATTGGAACGTTGTTATATATTTTACGTTGACGCGCAACGCGTTTGGTTGATTGGGATATGCATTTATTATGGTTTAATTTACGTGTACATCAAAAAAAAGTAATATCTGATAAATTCAATTAAAAAATCTAAAATTCCATGTATTCTTGCACGTTTTTCTATAATATATTATATGGATCTAAATTATGGAATAATTTACCAATCAGTATTAAAAATAAACGAATATCATAATATATTCTTAAAGTATTTAAAATGTATTATCTGTAAAGGATAGAATTTAATTGTATCCATTTTATTTTTGCCCATAAAATATTACTATTTCAATGTATTATAACAGCAACTATGACAGAATTCGATCTATTTTTTCCAAGCAAATTAACTTAATAATGTATAATTTCTAAAATATCTCTCATGAGTTTATCATCATGTATATATCTATGGATACTTAATATATATGTTTCAGCATAGGCTATAAGTCCGGATTTATCTCTTCTATTTGATGCTTTCTGATTTCTAGTATATATATATATATATATATATATATATATATATATATATATATATATATATACATTCGAGGCTTGATTAACCCGTCAATATTTAGAAATACTTGTTTTATCATTGGATACTTATCATACTTCGATCATAGGTCGAGTCTCGTGTCGTGTTTCATGTCGTGTTTCGTGTGTATCCGTTCCACTAACGATGTGTCATAAATATATATATATATATATATATATATATATATATATATATATCTATTAATCGTTGAAGTTGTATACAACCATTAGGATGCTTCATTAATGAATGTTTTAAAAAGTGTATGCACCATTCATACACATGCTAACAGTATTATATTTGTGTATTTACCTCTTTCAAACTTATTATTGAAATACGATTAGTAATGACGCGTCCAATAATCGGTTTACGATATATTCGCATGACACTGAACGACTAGCTGAATAGTATGCCCTGCCAAAGGAAGATCCAATGTTTTGTCTGGTACGGATTGTTGAGTATTCGCAGCTTATATATAATGGCAGACCCCATATCCGCAACATGGGTATTCAACGGATGGGAGTTATAATTAACGAAAACCGCATATATATATATATATATATATATATATATATATATATATAAATGTATATATATATCTCTAAATTTAAATTTATTATTGTGTTTAGTGATTACGAATCATGAAACTAATGAACAATATAGTTAGATTTTATGATTAGTATAATATATATATATATATATATATATTTATATTCTATATTGAGTATTAGGAACGTATCCTAGTTTTAGTTTATTTATATATTAGTTTACTATTAGTTAAAATAATTTTTAACTAATGCCATATGACTCACAATATACCATAAGCTATATCTTATTCCCGATAAATTATCTATAACTATTAACAATTAATTTGTTATAGTTAAATCCTCATAACTCACATGTTAATTACAATATATATATATATATATATATATATATATATATATATATATATATATATATATGTAATATGTAAATATATATTTTATATAAAATAATGGTTAATAGTTTTTATAATATACATTATTAAAGTTGATAACGATTATACTAATCGTACATTGGGCTCGTTTAATTATTGGCGAAATATTAGATGTAATTTACATACTGCAATTAACATATTATATAACTTATTAAATCCCTACCTATAAATAAAAAATAATATAATACATAAATTATAATATAAATTATTCGAAATACCATATATGTTATTGTTTTTTATTTCAATATTATATAATAATGGATATTTTATTTTCATTCCGTCACACGTTATTGCCAAATAACAACTAACTATTATAGTAATACCAAAGATTTTCCGAATGAAAGATATAACACTTACGCGAAATCGTGTGATTCGAATTTGTATACAAAATACCCCGTTGCCACCTATAACGGGTTACTTTTAGGAACTATATGTTGTTTATAATGTAAATTCGTATATAACTATACACTTTTAAATGTTAAATAATATGCTTTAAATTAATATTTATATGATGAAAACTAAGTGTTCATTACTAATATATAACAAAAAAATATGATATGTATGTTTTAAATGCTATAAGTATATATTTAGTAAGTATTATCTAATTTATATTGCATGTAATTTAATAGAGCAATGAAAACATTGTTGTATGCATAGAGAACGAAGTTCGTTCTCTATGGTTGTATGCAAACAGAGCTGAACCTAAATATATTTCAGTGATTTCGATACTATTGCTAGCAGCGGCAGGGGATATTACTACATTACGTTGCATGCATATGGAGTGTTATATCTTTGCTTCGCAAAATCTTTGGTAATACATTATCAAATATATTAATTAAGTATCCATTAATATATAAGTATATATATATATATATATTAATATATATATATATATATATATATATTCGAATTAATCAAATAAAATGTATATTTCAGCACTTACAATAGGAGAATCTAAAAGATGGTTTATATTATAAATATTTATATATATATATATATATATATATATATATATATATATATACATACATTATGTACATATAATTTATTATAATTATATTTAAATAATTACACATATTTACTATAAATCAGAATCGAATGCAAGTTAGCAGAAGGTACTTATACAACTGACAATAACATCAATACTCACCATTTTACTTTATTCCTATATGTATTTTAATTTAATTACAAAAAGTTAGAATTTTATAAATATATTTATTTATTATGATTAGTTAAATATATTTTATATAATGAAACATTTGATAAATGTTTGTATACGAATACGTATGATGTTAAATTATTAATGTTATTATCGATTTTTTTATATTTTAGTTAATATAATATATTTAAACATATATATGTATATATATATACATTATGGTTATGTGATAAATATAAATTAATAAAAAATATTAATATTGCACATTTTATTAACTACATAATATATAATAGATTATAATGTTAATAAATGTAAATATAAATAATTGAATATTAATATTGCACATTTTATTAACTACATAATATATAATAGATTATAATGTTAATAAATGTAAATATAAATAATTGAATTTCAAAGTTGTCAATACAATTTGATTAGCATACATGTATGTAGAATGTACAGTGTGCACTGTATAGTGTACAGTGTACAGTGTACATGTATGCACAATGTGCAAATTTTAATAATATCGAAATAGTGACTTACAATTACAATTTTATTACTTTATCATATTTAAAAATGATATATATATATATATTATTGAATATTTATTAAATATATTTAATAATATTTAATATATGTATTGTGTTATATAGTGTTATATTTATAAATATATTGTAAATGTCATTTTATGAACATATTATTTAATTCACGAATATTCTATCGTAATAATACAATATGTATTGGTTAATCATTAAATATATATAACGTAACATTCATCGCATAATTGTAAAATAACTAATATTTATAGACAGCGAGTATTCAATGTATCAGTATCCGTTATGTTCTGTGATAGTAAATAAAACTGATTTAAGCTGTACATCCACGGTAACTGTAGCTCTAACGATATCAACCTCTAAACCTAGTATTCAAAATAAATGAAATGATACAACAAAATAAATATTGAATTCATATACATTAATTTTAAATAATTATATATATATATATATATATATATATATATATATAAATTTATAAAAATAAATATATATTTTATATATATATATTCCCAATATTGCCTCAATATACAACATAGAAAACTACTCTATCTTTTAAATACGTAACAGCTGGAAATAGAAGACATATTCACAACTTAATAATGTTAACAATACTTACATGTCTGGTCCCATAATGTAGTAGTACAGGTGGTGGTGATGATTTATTATATATATTTGTGTATACACAAATATAATAGCGAGCGCTATTTTCGAATGTGTTTTAAGTAGTATGCTATAGCATATATACGTATACGTATACGTATATATAACAATTATAATAATAAATGTAATAGTATACACAAACAAAAATATCAAGGAGAATAATATATATACAGCATATTCTCTCGGTAAAAAGAATATAATAAAAACGAGAATAAAATTTATTATAAATTATAATATACAAGTTAAATAAACATATTACTTAATTAGTATTTAACCATACTCTTACATAAACTCACACCATTAACTCTACTTCAGATTTATTATAAGCCTTTAATGCGGTATTTTGTGGGTAAATTCCATTAATGGTATTGTTTGTCTCTTTCCATTTTTAAATGTTGTGCCCACACAAATCAGAGTGTTTCATAATCAATTGTATTATAATTCTAGTTTATTATGTGGATAATTATTGGATAGCTCAGTTTCCATAGGAATCTAAATATATAGGCCCACATTTCTTCATGTATATCCGACATTTATATGGTGATATGATGATGACAACTCCCAACTACTGGCTCCTTAGGTTGCGGATTTGGGAACGGCCCCCATAATATGGAGGTTAGCTGCAAATAACCAATAAGCGGTGCCGGACAAAATATCATGTTTCACCTTGGTACCCTGGTATATATGGTACCTGTTAGTATACTATAGTAGCTGTTAGCCACCCGATCAGGGTTACGTGAAGATACTGTAGCGGGTGTTAGATGTGGTTAGGCGAACTCCATCTACAATGTGTAGTTTGTTGTCGGCAAGGCACATTAACTGTCTGAAAGTGAGTAATGTTCACTCGTGTATGGGGTAGTACTGTGTATGGAGTGGCGACCGCACGTAGTTATTAGCCACCTAAAGCAAACTGTCGTGCTGAGCATGCTCGACCCGGTAAGGTAAGTTTATTATCATTCAGATATTGGATCGTTATTCGTATACAAGTGAAAATAAATAATTATTTTTGGAAATTGTCCCTACTTCAAGATCCTTAAAAAAGGTACTACGCCCAGCATCGCATATTGAAACTATTATAATTTACAAAGGATATATCAGTATTGTAGCATATCTATCAATATTCGGTATCATAGTCTTTTTGTGTGTTACTTTCATTTTTTCTATCCATATTAATATATAAAATCAAAAAGTACATATTAATATATAAATATATAAAATTATTAATATATAAAATCAAAAAGTACAACTATGTTGGATGTAGTAGGAGAAGGAGAGATAACAATATTATCAATATGTATATAATATCAAAAATAGTGGAATATTCAACTATTTGTATACATATTCATTCATATCCTAATATTATCATATTAACATAATATTTAAAGAGCTAAAATATATACAATATAAATGGCTATATAAGTATATTTATCAACAATTATACTAATGACATTATTTCTATAATGGCTTAAGCTATTAATGTCTCAAACACTACATAGTTGAATATTTCTCCATCTTATACTTACTCTCATACATTTATTATTGATATTATTATAATCTCTCCTTCTCTATAAGAGAAGGATACAGTATATTACATCTAACTTAGGTGTATTTTTGGATCCTATTCTTTCCTTCATTCCTTATATTACTGCCATCACTAAATCTGCAAACCATGATATTATTAGAATTAGAAAAATACGAATTTCAATTACCGCATTTCTTACCTAAACTCTAGTTAATTCCTTTGTCCGATCACGCATATATTACTGTTCCTCACTCGTCATCAATATTCCATTACCCTCTATCTTACCTACATCTAGTTATTTGCGTACAGCTTACAACCTAAGTATAGGAGACAATGGATTTACTGTCTCATACCTACACTTACCTCCCTGGTACAAATTGTATATCATTATCAATATAATATATACTCATTGTATACTAGATCTATATCATCATATTTTATATGATACTTTTATTAGTATAATGAAGTTTAGATTATATTCTATGGACAACTAATAACGATATGTGTATAATCTTTTATTAAAAATTATAAAAAACGAAATTTGTCGGTGTATACTTTCTTCTTGACGTGGGGGAGGAGCTAATCGTTACCATGGTTACGCCCCCCCCCCCAGATGTTACGTAATACCGGTTACGTAACACCTATACGCACGTGGACAGTGGCTCCCTACTACAGGAGGCGTCCGCTGTATACCCGTGACTGCTATCGTCCATAGAAGTACATCCGTCGAGACTAGCTTGCAACGTCTGTCTGACCACGCCCCTATCGCGTGACGCGGTGACTAAGCGGCGCGATGAGTCACCGACGACACCGGTACGAGATCGGGTGTGAGTCACCGACGCTAACCGGCTCCTTCGTAGCGAGGTGGGCGACGGTATCCTAGACGGGTACCTCCTTTCGTGCGAGTAACTCTCCACCGTGGTGGCCGTGCTCGAAGATGACGTCATCGATGACTCATCATCTTCGGACGTAAGTGAGTCATAATCGTTGCCGGGTATAGAGCTGTCGGTTGCGGAGGATGCATCCGAGATGTGTTCGAAGCTGCGCTGTAGTGAATGTTCGAGGTGATAGCATAGTAATAGTTATACGCGAATATTATATCAGATATGCGATATGTTAGTACTATAGTATATGTACATTATTATACTTAATAAATAGCTAAATAAATTATATAAATTAATAGAGGCATTCATTATATAAAATAAAATAAAATTCAACTAATTATCATAATTTATATAAAGAGGAATAAATAGGAATATAATAATTTCCATTAATCCAATATATCATTAAGAAATTATTAGTCCTAAGAGATATATGCAGTTAGTTATTAGTATTAATAGATGTAATAACTAGAATAATTATGATTAAAATCGATTATAAATTAAAGGGGTATATTACAAAGTAATTTATATTTTAAACACTACATAATTACAAAACATACATTACGTCAACTATTATTACTTATATTTATATTATAAAATATCATGTTAATATAAGTAGTATATCAATAACATATATATATATACTTATATAAGTATACTTTCTAAATGTTTGATATGTATGTAATATATGTATACACTAAGTTAAATTTTAAAAATACATATTATATATACATATATGTATTAGAATATTTAATATCTAATAAGTTTCTATTCATTTACAGTATTTATATCAATAAAATAATAAATAATGTATATATATATGATGAAATATGACATTACATTACTGTTAGGAGATATCGAATTAAAAAAGTTCATCGCTTTCACTTACTATCTTTAAACATTGTCTATAAACTGAATTCATTCCTTCATTCATATACATATATGTATTATGTATACACTATACACATACTATAGATGCTGATGTCAATACTAACCGTAGCGTATCGCTTATTAGCGACATAATCGTCCGCCTTCGCATCTTTATGTGACGACTGCGTGATTTGCAACAGGTGCTGCATAGTCAGTTGTAAGCGTCATTATAGTACACGTTTATATACATGTTTATATTTGTATGTATAAATATGGACATTATATATATATATATAATACGTATATATTATTAATGAGTAAGAGGAGTAAATATTATGCTACGTTACAGATGTGTGTACTATAAGCGTAGCGTATATTATAATATAAAATAATTATTTTACTTAATATTAATATACATAACATAATATGTTTATGTTTATATATATATATATGACGTAATGATATATGTAAAACTTTATATTCATGTAGTTCATTCTGAATTCCCTTCGTCCTCTCAATGGTGGAGTCGTATTCATCTTGAAGTTTGTTAACTCTGTGAGAAACCTCCTGTAAGTGGTTGTAGTTGTGGTTAATGAGGGGGTAATAAGGGTTAATAAGGGTTAATAGGGGGTTATAACACATTTACAATACTATACTTGCATATATAAATATATATATATATATATATGAATATATTATTTTATGTTCAACTCTATGTTAGATAAGGTAATAACAGTAAGATAACATAATAATGCATATATAATTAAGTATAATATAATGCATATTATACATCATCATATTATATGTTTACACTTATCAATAGAATAATATAAATAAAATAATTTCGACATATTTTCTGATAATATTTTAATATATATATAGTATATTATAATACTATAGTGATTATATAGAATATTTTAATTTTTATAATATAAATTTTCAGAAATTCATTAAAGTTTAATATTTTGATAAAGTATTAATTATTAGAAGCATTATGTTAGATATGTGCTATAAATTAAACATATGTATTATTAATGCATTAACACTATTTAATATTAATTAATAATAATATAATAAGTAATAATAATAATTAACAAATATTTTTTTCTTTTCTTCGTCATTCTCATTTTCTAATTGAGTCTTTAGTTCTATAAACATGTTAAAAATATAACTATATCAAATTATTAAAAATGATTACATAAGATATTATATACCATATTTATATAATATATATATATATATATATATATATACATTTATTACATTGATTTCAAATTGGTATAGCATTAATTATAATATAATAGAATTATAAATAATAATAATATTAATTTTCTTTTATAAAACGTACATACCATCAAATAATGATATTCTCCTATTTTCATTCTAAAACATACGTTGTATTATTATAAATATTGACATTAATACTAGTTTAATGTATGTTATTAATGAAATTAATTTTCATAATATATAAATGTTTTAATATTATATACATTAATAATGTTCATTTATAATGTAAATTACTAATAGTATGTAATTAATGTAATAATGTACTTAATTAATGCACCCATTATTATTATTATTATTATTATTGATATCGAAATGATATATGCACTTAATGTACTTAGTTAGTACTAACTAGAATGATATTTTCTTGTTCCTCTAGTTGCATAGTTTCTTTGTCTTTAAACACGCCCGATTCGTATGTAATATTTCGTAGTATCTAAATATTCAAAATAAAGTAATACTCGAGATCAATGAAATACCGTATATAATACAATATTAATAATCATATGATGGTATACTCTATACATATATGTAATTCATAAATTGTATAGTTTTTAATTAGTAGAATAATTATTATAATTTATTATATTAAAATATTAATGATCTTATATATAATAACACGTTATTTCTCTATATAGTAAAATAAAATATTCATATACATTCATGATACGTCATGACATGTCATGTAAATTCTTGGATGGGATGAAATAAATTGACCACAATAAAATCAAAAAATAACAATATACTTTATAAAACGTCAAGAAGAGTATAGTATCTCTAATTATTTAACTACATAACCTATCGTTGCATAGTTTCAGTATAAACAATGTCGTTTTCGAAATAAAATATTGCAAGTTTAAAGGTGGAGAATAACACGAAATAATGAAAGTAAAAATTAAATCTTTATTTTATAGGTTTACTTTGATATTTTATTATTATGAAAATTAGTTATATGTATATGATATTATATAATATAATTATTATTAAATAATTAGATTATCAAAATAAAAATAATGTTATCGGAATTTATCATACTATAATACTTGTTTGATTACTTTTGGTTACAATTTATAAAATATTATTCATTACCGAGTTAAAGTAACTTATAAATAGTAATACTTATAAATTAAGTACTTATTCTGATATATTTCACTGTGATCTACTATATATAATACAAACACTTCTTAGAGATCTTCTATTATTGTAAGGGTTTTCTTCAAATTGCATTTCTTTTGGGTTAGTTTGTGTGCAAAGAGTCACTTTTTTCTTCGGTAAAGAAGATTTAAATGTGGCGAAAGGTTGTTTAAATTTGCCTGAAATTGTTATTAATAGTTTTATAATTATTATATTTAGTTATTTAGATTGTATATGTAATTTAAATATATATATATATATATATATATATATTATAATGTGATTTAAACTAATAATTACTATTAGGTATATGGATATTAGAGTGAATCAGTATATATATATATATATATATATATATATATATATATATATAGATATATATTTCATTATAAAGATTTATACCGAAATAATATAGACTATTATAAGACATTATTAGGTTAAATCGAGTACAATTTAAATATGTAAAGTATAGCGTAATTTATTATAACAAGGTCATCATGAATTAAGTTATTTTAGTAAATGTATTACTAATATATGTTGCTGTAATCTATGTTAGTTATAAATAACAAATGTTATGTAATATGCACACATATACTTTGCATATATTACACATAAGATCGCCAATACTATAATATACTCATATAGTATATACTATAGTAATACATGCTGGAGTGAAACCTTTAAGTTGGCGTATGCGCCTAGCGTACCTCTGCATACACATCATCAGAATAGCGGCTGCTACGAACTCCGCTATCATGAGACAGACGGGTATCGTTATCATGCTGCGGTACGATACCGGGGTCAACAGGTGCCATAGCCAGGTCAGAGGTAACTCAGCCGTTTCCGGTTTCTCGACTTTAGCCACCTGACGGGATGCGTGGGGGAGGGGGCATTTTAAGGGATGTGTAGTGAACGCCATCGACGCGATTATCAATAGTTATAACTAGTATACCTATATAAAAAGTTATATGTAAGCGATACAGTGTGTTCATACACAGATGTACATGATACTGCGCGAATATTTACTGTTGCTTATTATATATATATATATATATATATATATATATATATAGTATTATTGGTACATACATAGTTTGTCGTATGTCGTCTGTTATATTTACTAACCTCCGCGGAGAAGAAATATTTGAGAATTCCTTGTGTTCCCTCATATTCTGGAAGTTTTTGCATTATTCCGGCGTGTATTCGTATCGAATGATAATTTGTGGTGTCTCACTACTATAGGATAAACGCGATAATATATCAGTTCATGTAGTAGTCGTAAGGGGTCGATATAAGTTAGTTCTCCTGGCGAGTGTTTCTCTTAATTGCGTTGTTTAAATTACAACTTTAAGAGTTAAATTTTAAATATTTGCCTAATATTAATTTTAATAGTTACTATAATTGATTAGTTTTAAATTAATTCATTATTTTATTGTTAATAATATTATAATCTATGCACAGACTATTCTATCTGACTAACGTAGTATCATAATACACGCAATATATTAGGTGTTTTAATTAATAATGTATATAATAACCTTTTGTGCATTTTTAATAATAATAATATATTTATATAATCATATAATTGTAACAACACTAAGGTTTATCACACATATAAGGTTAAATATAATTACAGAGTTGTGAAATGATTCACATTTATCGGGTGGTATTTAAATATTATATTCATATTTAAAATCTATGATACATTTAAGTTTGTTTACAAGTAAACAAATATAGGTCGATCATAATATTTAGTTTTCTTGTTTAAAAATGTATAATATAATATTAATATAATACATATGTATTCGAATACATATTGTTTTTATTTAATTTAGTATCATGTATTACATTATACTATTATATAGCATATCTTTTTATATATAACTATTACACTTATTCCATATTATAGAGTTTATATGACGCTCCTGATACGTGAATTCTAAAAATAGATTATTGTGAATATGAATGAATACTCTATAATAATTGTTTGGTTATAATTAATAATTGTTTATTAATCGTCTGCAAATGTTATAGACTATAGCCAGTGATGGTTACGTTAGTACTACAATGTCTTAACATCGGTGCTGCGATTAACCTCTCTACTACAAAAACCCGGTGATGGCTATGCAACACGGAGATGATACTTCGGAGAGTGTGATCTCCATATAGGGGGAGATATTGAAAACGTTTCTTATGGACGTATGACTATAATTTAATGATTTTTAATATATTTTATTTGTCTTATATATTATTTATCTCTGTGTATACTATAATATAGGTTTTAATATTAATATATACCTTGGGAAGCTTATCATTCGAATAGTATTAATGTATAAAGGTTTGCACCCGTATTATCTATACTAAAAAGGATGTATATACTTCCGATATATCTGTACTATTAGGAGAATACATATTATAAGTATAAGTAATACTAATATGCCTACCTATATATATATATATATATATATATATATATATATATCTATATATATATATATATATATATATATATATATTTATATATATATACACATATCATATCATCACATACTTCCTCCCCGAAATCGTATTAATATAAATAAGTGAGACTAGACATCATATGAATAGTATTATGATGAAAATGTTTGCTGTATTGTCAATGAATAGATCTGTGTATAGTTAATGGATCTAGTAAAGGAACGTGCTATAATGTCTTAAGTAAACACAATTATTATAATAAGTGTTCTTTACCTAAGTCTGATAGATCGAGACTCGGTATACATTACCGGTGAACACATTACCATCGGTTCCCTTACAAATGCATCACACCTAAATAGTGGACAGGCGACAAGGCGTATTGTAACATTCGAGTACTTACATTTAATTTTATCTCATGACTCTTGAATCATTGGAGGAATATGAATATTTCACTCAACAACGTCGCCATTTGTTTCGATCTTTTGTCATTATAAGTAGGTCGCCGAGATCTTTGAATAATAATAATAATAATAATATAATTTATTGAATATAGAAAATAGATATTCAATATGACATAAAACAGGAGATAAAAATAATAGTACGAAATAAAATAAAAGTGTTAACATTATTGATTTGCATATGATCGAGATATCTCAAATTCGAGTACGTCGTTATGATTGTATGAGTCATAAACCCTGGATACATCTAAATATAGATTCGCTTACCCGGATCGGTGAGGCTATGCATCCATCCGAGAAACATATACCAGCTTGTGACATCGCTTACACATAGGCGGTATATGTGTTATAAAGTGAAGTCTGCAGATATACCGATTAATGTTATATACGTTTATATTAAATTCAATTCGGTAGTTATGCAATGTAATCGATATATTTGCAAACATCAATTATGTTAGGCGTCACGCTAGGTTGATTGCATATCCAAGTAAATATATGTATATATATATATATATATATATATATATATATATATATTGCATTTACATTATGTTATTAGATTTTGAATTTTATATTTGTTATCGTGTGTTAATTTTGTTTCGTAATTTTCCTATAAAAATAACGCTGCTCGCTTAGATAGACACACTATTGGTTTTGCGTCTCACCTGGTCGGTACATATTATTATGATTGTTATTATTTGTATTGTTATATTTATGTTGTTATACAGGTATCTTTCTTTAATAAAGTATATACGAACCTTCACTTTATTACACACACATATACACAACTCCCTTCTCACAAACGCCCATTAATTGTCCCACCTTTTATCGTGGTTAACAATCATAATATCTTATATTCTGATAATGTTAAATATAATAGTGTATATATAGACGTTTCTCTATCTTTTCATCGCCAAATATCAGATCTTATTCGATCTATAAACTTTCATCTTCACTCTTTCCATCTAATCCGTAACTTATCTTCGTAAGTGTATATATATATATATATAACTCTCGCCTTATCTTTTATATTACCGCTTTTTGATTACTGCAATATTCTCCTGTTCTCCTTACTGGCCATAAAATTAAAAAATTACAAATACTACAGAATGCGTTAGTACGATCAATTTTAAAAATTAATCGCTTTTCTCAAATACATATTTATCCATATTTAAAGAGATTACATTGGCTATCAATTACATTTAGAGTAATATTTAAATTTCTTCTACCAACTTATAACTCTCTTCACCACAACATACCTAACTATCTATCTTCCTTAATCCCTATCCCCACACATACTATCTCTCCGTACTACTATTTATTTCCTTCTACATCTACCCTTAACTTAATGTCAATTCCACTAATCTTCGTGCATGGCATAAATCTGCTCCTTATTTATGGAACAACTATGATATAAACTACGCTCTACTCAATCCACACATTCATTTAAATCACTATTAAAAACATATATCTATTTACCACTGCATTTATCTGCAGGGTGACTATGATCACTATTTGTATCACTATTTACAATTTTATATTAATGTTAGTACTTTCTGTATTCCCATAGTTCATTATTATTAGTTATTTTATTTTCGTTTATGCACTGTTATATTATTTTACTTTAGACGCTTGATTGCTCTGGCATAAAGATTCTTTAAAATAAACTACATTAAATTAAATATATATATATATATATATATATATATATATATATATATATATATATATATAGATATATAACTTGTAATAATTATTATAATACTAAAATTTTAAATATTTATTAATGAATATTATCGAATTTGTACAAAAATAATAAAATAATGCGTTACGTAATAGCAGAACAATACCACCACGACCTCTAGCGAGAGAAGAAGGAAGCTATCGATACTACCACTACGGCTAATAGGCTCATAGAGGTCAGCGAGGTCGCGGCAGAATCGGAAGCATCCGAGAAGCTGCCGGCAGGACACTCGTCCTTCTACGTGACGTCGTAGCCTTTGTTCTGTTCCTTGAGCCACTCGTACAGGGGAGCGAAATAGCGCATGATACTATCCTATGGCGGGGTTATAATACATTATGTAATGGTTATATATCGATACGTATTATAATTATTGATAAGTATTATGATAAATATATTTGTATTTTCTTATATTATCCTGTATAAGTATTACTAACTTTAGTATATTATCAAATAGCGTATATAAATATATATATATATATATATATATATATATATATATTTATAATATAATATATAACATTGTTAACTATAAAAAAACTAGTATAAATATATTTTTAAACTTAAAACAACTAGTTAAATTAAATACATTATTATAAATATAAACTAAACATATGCATTAATCTATTGTAATATATATACATATATATGCATGTACATATTATTATAAGTATTAACTGAAGTTTCGTTCCGGCTTTCTTAGACTCGTAGATATCACACGTGTGAAGGGGACCTGTGTGCCCTGCTTCTTTACACAGCGCTTCGTGGAACTGGAACTCTATTATGTCGGCTACGAAGTAACTGTAACGGGTATGATTATAAATGTTATTCATCAGTCTATATTATAATGATCCGTATTTATAGAATTAAACAGGCTTATATATATTGTTAATATATTGTTAAATATATATATATATATATATATATATATATATATATAAATATATATATATGGTTACTATATTCATCGGAATTACATAATATTATATATTAAATGTTGATCATTTGAAAATAATGTAAGTTAATTCGATAATAAATGTATACTTAATGGATTATAATAAATATTATTATATATTTACTTCGGAAAGAAATTGAGTAATTATAAAAACATGTTAAAGTAAATATTATCACGTGATCTAACTCGATATCATATTAAATAATAACCGGATGTAAGCGACGTTTCCGGCCACGTGATATTTCGCGCCGGGGTCGAAGTCATCCGATGACCTTGACACCGGGGGGGGGGGGTAGATACCCTGAAGCTTGCATCTGAGCTCCCACCAGTGACGGGTGTAGTTCTCGGGTTTCACTGAACCGTCGAATACGCCCCACCTCCAGCTGACAATCATGTAACCGAACGGAAGGAACGCAACCTTTTCCAGGGCCATGCTCATTAGGAAGTTGATATCGAATTCTGAGGAAATTCGCATATATTCCGTTATGAAAATTAACATGTATATGTTATTAATTATAATTTATTATTAATAAAGAATATCCGATTATTGTAGAATGATAATACAAATATAAGTATATTAACATTATAAATATAAAATATATTTTAATTTATATATATAGTAATTTATGAATATTAAACAATAATAGAATATTTTAATTTATATTAATCTCTTAGCATCACTTATACAATTATTATTATACAACATATAAATGCGTACCTTTATTTTCATCGAACTTCTTCAGAAGTCCTATCTTGTGGAGATGCCCGGGAGTGGAGGCTGACAATGCCATCACATCACCGATAGCCTCGTGGAAACCTATATGTGGTTAGTCATAAGTAGGTTAGATATAGGCATAGTGTAGTTGAAGTATATAAAGTATGTGCTATATTTGATAACTGTATAATTGTAGGCATCAACATTATTATTCTAATACATTATCTTATACTCTAATCATTAGAGTCTAATATATATATATATATATATATATATATATATATATATATATATATTCTATTTTTTTTATTTTGGTGGAGATATTTTAAACTATCCAGGAACTTAGATGAAATGTCATACTTATAACCATGGGACTCTAATATCCCTTTGAATCCAGTTAAATGATAATGCATTCACAGTGTTGATGAGAGTAGATAATTTATGTATACACAATTATATAAGTTCACTTCTAAATATTATTTTGAGACTTATTTTAATGGTCCGGACGGGGATCGAACCCGTGTCCTACTTCTTGCGTGTCTGACGTCTTACCAACTGAGCCACACAGGCAATTTATACATTGTATACAATGGATACGTATACGTAACTCGTAATGTATTATAAAGTGTATTATATAGTGTATTATATAGTGACATTAATACTCGATGCTACTCTATAACGAAACACACACACGCATAAACACACGCATACACACACGCCTAATCTTAACCATTATTAGCTCCATCCCTGAATAGTACCGGCTTATGGGCGTAGTTCATGTAGTACTGTATGTGGCCCATCTCGTGGTGGATAGTCACCAGGTCCTCGAATACAACCTTTGTGCACATCTTGATCCTGCATCGCGTGGCATTCAGTTCATTAATATATAGTGGTGCGGGTATGTATATGGTTATATATATATATATATATATATATATATATATTCAAATAAATATATATTCACATACATATGTATTAAATGTCATGTGATATTAATTAAATTAGATTTCAATATACGGAAAAAATTGTTTACAAAAAAGTATATATTGAATTATAAAACACAACATTAAGTAACTTATACATCGGACATAATATCACGTATTGCAGTAAATTATATTTGTAAAGCGTAACCTTATAAATAGGTATATGTATACATGCATTTCATTATTGGTGTAATTTTAATGTAGTAATATAATATTCCATATTACTATTCAATAGTTAATTAATTCCATGAAATCATAATATCGCGAATTTAAATAGGTTAAATTAAACTTCTATTAACATTATCTTAGCATATCACATACGTTTACATTTGTAATACTGTTATCTTATTTGCCTTTCTATATCTCTATTCATACACACACACATAAATATATATATTTATATAATATTTAATATATAAGTAGTCACTAGTATACATATATATATATATATATATATATATATATATATATATTATATGTAATAGCTGTACATTTCAATAAATTACGACAAAATTATATAATTAAATTCGATTAAAAATGTAATGATTATAGGGCAGAAGTAACTATAGCATATATGCTCTATTCGAGGTCATGTCCCCTCGTGTCCTCATCGCATGGCAGGTACATACCTATAATCGTTGTGGGCGTAGAAATCCCAAGCGGAAGCGTGGCACACTACGTCCCTATCCTCGGGACGCGTGAACAAAGAGTACTTCCAGAAAGTGTCTACCATCTTTGGCAGGCCCAAAGACACGAAGAATGACTCGGCGGTTTTGAACATTCGCCTGGCGTCGTAATTCTATAGGCGTTGAAATTAAATATATATATATATATATATATATATATATATATATATATATATATATACATATATATTTCATCTACTGTATTGGATTAAGGTCAATATTATTTTTATTTTCGTTGTATATATACAATATCGAATTTATATAAATCTATATTTCCCTAGAATATATATATATACGAATAGGAATGCATACACAGTAATACCGGTAATACTATAAGAAATAAATCAAAAATGTATTTAATCTAGACACTACGGGTATCAATGTAACCTGTTCCTTCATGGCTGACTCAACGTCAATCACTGGACCGTTCACGTAGGGCTTCACTATATCTTCGATGTTGTTCCATGACTGACTCCACATGTTTCCTGCGCGAGTATATTCGTGAATAGTAATCATAGTAGTATTACTGAATACTACATGTAATCATAGTAGTAGTAGTAGTAGTAGTAGTAGTAGTAGTAGTAGTAGTAGTAGTAGTAGTAGTAGTAGTAGTATTACTGAATACTACATGTAATCATAGTAGTAGTAGTAGTAGTAGTAGTAGTAGTAGTAGTAGTAGTAGTAGTAGTAGTAGTAGTAGTAGTAGTAGTAGTAGTAGTAGTAGTAGTAGTAGTAGTAGTAGTAGTAGTAGTAGTAGTAGTAGTAGTAGTAGTAGTAGTAGTAGTAGTAGTAGTAGTAGTAGTAGTAGTAGTAGTAGTAGTAGTAGTAGTAGTAGTAGTAGTAGTAGTAGTAGTAGTAGTAGTAGTAGTAGTAGTAGTAGTAGTAGTAGTAGTAGTAGTAGTAGTAGTAGTAGTAGTAGTAGTAGTAGTAGTAGTAGTAGTAGTAGTAGTAGTAGTAGTAGTAGTAGTAGTAGTAGTAGTAGTAGTAGTAGTAGTAGTAGTAGTAGTAGTAGTAGTAGTAGTAGTAGTAGTAGTAGTAGTAGTAGTAGTAGTAGTAGTAGTAGTAGTAGTAGTAGTAGTAGTAGTAGTAGTAGTAGTAGTAGTAGTAGTAGTAGTAGTAGTAGTAGTAGTAGTAGTAGTAGTAGTAGTAGTAGTAGTAGTAGTAGTAGTAGTAGTAGTAGTAGTAGTAGTAGTAGTAGTAGTAGTAGTAGTAGTAGTAGTAGTAGTAGTAGTAGTAGTAGTAGTAGTAGTAGTAGTAGTAGTAGTAGTAGTAGTAGTAGTAGTAGTAGTAGTAGTAGTAGTAGTAGTAGTAGTAGTAGTAGTAGTAGTAGTAGTAGTAGTAGTAGTAGTAGTAGTAGTAGTAGTAGTAGTAGTAGTAGTAGTAGTAGTAGTAGTAGTAGTAGTAGTAGTAGTAGTAGTAGTAGTAGTAGTAGTAGTAGTAGTAGTAGTAGTAGTAGTAGTAGTAGTAGTAGTAGTAGTAGTAGTAGTAGTAGTAGTAGTAGTAGTAGTAGTAGTAGTAGTAGTAGTAGTAGTAGTAGTAGTAGTAGTAGTAGTAGTAGTAGTAGTAGTAGTAGTAGTAGTAGTAGTAGTAGTAGTAGTAGTAGTAGTAGTAGTAGTAGTAGTAGTAGTAGTAGTAGTAGTAGTAGTAGTAGTAGTAGTAGTAGTAGTAGTAGTAGTAGTAGTAGTAGTAGTAGTAGTAGTAGTAGTAGTAGTAGTAGTAGTAGTAGTAGTAGTAGTAGTAGTAGTAGTAGTAGTAGTAGTAGTAGTAGTAGTAGTAGTAGTAGTAGTAGTAGTAGTAGTAGTAGTAGTAGTAGTAGTAGTAGTAGTAGTAGTAGTAGTAGTAGTAGTAGTAGTAGTAGTAGTAGTAGTAGTAGTAGTAGTAGTAGTAGTAGTAGTAGTAGTAGTAGTAGTAGTAGTAGTAGTAGTAGTAGTAGTAGTAGTAGTAGTAGTAGTAGTAGTAGTAGTAGTAGTAGTAGTAGTAGTAGTAGTAGTAGTAGTAGTAGTAGTAGTAGTAGTAGTAGTAGTAGTAGTAGTAGTAGTAGTAGTAGTAGTAGTAGTAGTAGTAGTAGTAGTAGTAGTAGTAGTAGTAGTAGTAGTAGTAGTAGTAGTAGTAGTAGTAGTAGTAGTAGTAGTAGTAGTAGTAGTAGTAGTAGTAGTAGTAGTAGTAGTAGTAGTAGTAGTAGTAGTAGTAGTAGTAGTAGTAGTAGTAGTAGTAGTAGTAGTAGTAGTAGTAGTAGTAGTAGTAGTAGTAGTAGTAGTAGTAGTAGTAGTAGTAGTAGTAGTAGTAGTAGTAGTAGTAGTAGTAGTAGTAGTAGTAGTAGTAGTAGTAGTAATAGTAATAGTAGTAGTAGTAGTAGTAGTAGTAGTAGTAGTAGTAGTAGTAGTAGTAGTAGTAGTAGTAGTAGTAGTAGTAGTAGTAGTAGTAGTAGTAGTAGTAGTAGTAGTAGTAGTAGTAGTAGTAGTAGTAGTAGTAGTAGTAGTAGTAGTAGTAGTAGTAGTAGTAGTAGTAGTAGTAGTAGTAGTAGTAGTAGTAGTAGTAGTAGTAGTAGTAGTAGTAGTAGTAGTAGTAGTAGTAGTAGTAGTAGTAGTAGTAGTAGTAGTAGTAGTAGTAGTAGTAGTAGTAGTAGTAGTAGTAGTAGTAGTAGTAGTAGTAGTAGTAGTAGTAGTAGTAGTAGTAGTAGTAGTAGTAGTAGTAGTAGTAGTAGTAGTAGTAGTAGTAGTAGTAGTAGTAGTAGTAGTAGTAGTAGTAGTAGTAGTAGTAGTAGTAGTAGTAGTAGTAGTAGTAGTAGTAGTAGTAGTAGTAGTAGTAGTAGTTTCACATATTGAAATAACATCAAATGTATTATGTATAGATTTAAGTAATAACTTTAAATTATCAAAGTTTTTAACTATACTTCTACCATTTAATTGTAGTACTGATAACGTATTTAAGTTGTATTTTAATTTATTAAGTTCATTCATCGACATATAAGGAGAAACATGGTCAACATTATAATTAAGATTCTCTGGATCATTGCAAAGAGTTGGATCATTATGAAATTGATTATCAATCATGGTCAGGTGTAAAAAGTAAATAAGATGTATAAAATAAATATGAATAGAAATGTAAGATAAAAATGATTATAAAGAAGTATAAAATTGTAAAATTAAAAGCATATATGAAGGTTTTATATAGAATAAAATAAGTAAATGAGTATGTATATATATATTTATAACGAGCATGGAAAATTAAAAGTAAAAAACAAAAACATAAACTGATTTTTTTTGAATAAAATATTATGGTTAAGTTTAAAATTATATTAATAAATAGTCAACATTTATCAACGGGGAAAAAAGAGTTTGATTTATTGATATCATATTTATAGTGTTTGATGAGATCGTAAGGTGATTTTATTGTCAAAATGACATCATCATTATCCTTTAGCGTACAACATATAAATCCATTATAAGACCATGCACTTTTAGTTAACTCATCACGTTTTAAGGAATGTAATAAATTACTTCTTCTGTGAGTTAGATCTTCATTAATATAGATTTTATAATTTAATGTATCTTTTATCTTTTTTCGTGCTAGGTAGAGATCATTACGCACTGAACGTCTATTAAAGCGTACTAACGTGCTTGATAACTTACTCTTGGTAGGTAACTTATGCGCTATACTAATGTCTGTATGTACAATATGAACTCCCAGTTGGGATCCAAATTCTATTATAGCATCAGCATATGATACGTTTTTTTCAACTATAAGACCAGCAATTTTTAAGTTATCTCTCCTAGAATACTGATCAATATCATCAGATCTAATACTGGCAGCAATAAGGCTATTTTCTAAGGTATCAATTTTAGTTTTGAGATAATCAACCTCAGCTCTGACTGCCACGAGAGCCTCAGTTACAGCATTTTCAATTATATGTTTAATGTCTAGGGTAACTTTTTCTATTACATTAGCTACTATTAATTGATCCTTATTATTTAGTTTATCTGCCATTATAACAGAATATTTTAATTATTGCTAATACAATTTAATAATAATTATATATTACTTTATATACTTTTAGAAATATATCTGACAATTTAATAAACGAATTATAAAAATAATTATAAAAATATATAAAATAAATATATATATCAATATATTTTATGTATACATATATTTATATTATATTATATATATTATATATCAAATTAAAATGTAAAGTCTAAATAATGAAATTTATATCACCTGAATTTGATTATGTGCATATAAATATACTGATATATAATGTATTCATATACAAATTGACTATATTGAAATGAAAGAGATTACATAATACAATCAAAAAAATAAAAAATCAGAAATCACTGAAGCATGATGAATGATTTTAGAATTAATGAATTATACATGATAATAACATTGATTTCAAATGAAAATATAATTATTTATTTACAGATTTAAAGTTATATAATAATATGATTTAATAAAAAAAAATTACAGACTAATATAAATATACTAATATACTCTTATATATATAATTTTAGTTAAGATATTACTTAGCTGTATGGAGATATTATAGGATTATAAGATAGTAAAAATAAATACGTCTTAAAGCAAAATTAGTGTAAACAGGAAGTGATATATATATATATATATATATATATATATATATATATATATATATATATATAGTTACACCAACCTAGAAGATGAGCGGGGATATGTCCGCTTGCGGGGAATTTGTTGTCCTTGTACTGCGTCTGTAGCTTACGTTTAACGTAGGCATGTAGTTGTTGATACAGGGGCTTCACCGTCTCGTATAGGTCGGCAACGTCTTCCCTGAACGTTTCTGTCTCGTACAGCTTCCTCCATCTGTCTCCCTCGTCCTCGAAACCTGGCGGAGAGGTCGGATATCCGTTAGATCACGTGTTAAGTGTAACAGTTTACATTGCCGGTGCGCCCCTAAAGGGTAAGTAATAACTAGCGTAATAATAACTCTACGTATTACTTACGTATATTATTAATGTATTGTATCGACAACTATCGGATTTATATTTATTATTATCGGATTTAAATATCATTAAAAGAATAGTATCGTTAATGTAATTTATAACATATGACTTACTTCACATTATTACAATACATTGAATTCACATTTAACTCATATATATATATATATGTATTAGCGTATACAGTTATCACTTAATTCAAAGTAACCATTTAATTTGGCGGCTTTATTTAAAATGAGTACCAGATCCGTGAACTGAGATTTCATCTTCTTTCCGCTGACATCCCTCCAAGACTCCCAGGCCCACTTTAGCGTATCGTAATCTCGGTTCGTGGCCAACAGCTCGGTAAGACCTAGTGAATTAGTCGTGTAAGGAATGATTACATTGCTATATGCGATAGTTTTTACATCATTATAATGTTATCTTGCTAATAATAGATTTATTTTAGTTTCATTGTAAAATATACATGTAAACACAATATATATATATATATATATATATGTGTGTGTGTATACATATTAAACATTAGATACACACATTGGCTAACCAGGATTAAGCTTAAGACATTTAGATCCCTTTTTGCAAACTTTTCCGTGACTGTAAAAATACTGCATGTCTGACTCGAGTTGATTTAACTGTAAAATATATATGGTAATATATATATATATATATGTAGGTATTAATTATAATTATTATTATTTGTATATATTATTAATACAGTTTGGTTATTATAAGTAAATTGTATACATTAATTATATGTCGAATACAAATACATTCAAAATTACCCGTTTAAATATATGTTTAATTTAGTGTGTTTTATAGTTACAAATACGCTCTACATCTGATCGAGAGTGTCTGCTTGTTAACGCTTACGTAATACCTATTATTTTACATATACACTGCTACTTCGGCAGTATTTGCCTATCAAAATACGCTATCTACATTAGAAAGCTGTGCTGTTCGGTTATAGGTATAACCTTGGTGATACTCTCTATGTCCAATATAGCCAGTCTGGTCTGGTTCAGCATGTGGAATTGTCTCTTGAACCAGTCGTACGTGAGATTCTCCCAAGCGTAATCGTTAACTCGGTTGTTGAATCGTTTCCATAGCAAAGTACTGTTTAGCATGGCTTCTTGCTGTCGATGTAGTCGTGTTTGTATTCGTGTGTTATCGTAAGATGACTTTATGGTTATAATTTTAAAAATAGTAACTATACAAATAATATTATTAATCATTAACTAAATTTTTAGTTACATTGAATTCATATTTTATTTATAATTATATTTACATATATATATATATATATATATATATATATATATATATATATATATATATATATATATATATAGTAATATAGTTATATATACAAAATAAAAACCGATATTTTGCCGTTATGTTTAGTGAGATTAGTGGAGAAGTTCCATGAAGCGACATTCACCCTGTAGTAGTCTTCCACCGCCTCTTCGTTGTATTCATTCCAGAAGCTGTTCATCTCGGTAAGTGACGTAATCTTATGTTTTACAGTACCCGCCAAGGGTCAGCACCGCGACGGCAGTGGAGCTACGATTCTGCCTTCCCGCGGCGCTCCATGTCCACCTCATCGAGATGGCGAAAAGAATCCTTACTTCGGCTTTACAGTCTCGTGCCCAAGGCCCGGTTGGAACGCCGCCCCCCCACACTCACGGGGGTTTTTCTGTGGTCCGGACACCTACCAGCTCTGGTGGTCCGGATGCTATTGATGAGAGCTGGCGATGTGGAAGTGAACCCCGGCCCTGGTCTATTCTGCAAGCCCTGCGGAAGGACGCTGAGAACCAATCAGCCACACCTCAGATGTGGCTCGTGCATTGCGACCTCACACAAGCAAGAGAAATGTAGCGGCCTGAGACGAGTGTCACAGACTCCAGGAAACTGGACCTGCAGCGACTGTGTCCCACCCCGTTCCTGTACGCCTCCCCTACCATCGACCGTACCCACACTGGTTGGACAACCGATAGGAGCCCCGAGACTTTCAGGAACCAGCGCGCCTAAGAAGCGATGCCTGCAATGCGGAAAAGTTGTAAGGTATTCGCCCAACCCGCTCGTCTGCATAGGATGCCGGCGTACCTGCCACAAAAGCTGCTCTAATATGTCGAGAGGCGAACAAAGCATGCACATATCCAATGGCTCCTGGCATTGTGAAAACTGCTCGACCAGCGCGAACAACAAGGGCGTGGATAGCGGAGACCGGCGCCAAGCGGCCCCGTCGAGAAAGACCGATGTGAGCAGAAGAGGCTGCCTCAAAATACTACAGTGGAACGCTAATGGGATCAGGACCAAGATGGTAGAGCTCGAAGACCGAATAAGGAAATTCAATCTCGACATTATCATGATCCAGGAAACGAAGCTGAGGGCCCTGGACAAGAACCCTGCTATAAAGGGCTACTCTACAGTCCGAAAAGACAGAGGCGTCGGCAGTGGTGGGGGACTTCTCTTTTTTATTAAGGAAGATATACCCTTCACAACTATTGACAACAGTGCCCAGAATTCTCTACTGGAGATTCAATCGATTGAACTGAGAGCTAAACCTTTCGTCAAGACTCTACTATCCAACGTCTACTGCCCCCCGTCAAGAGGAGCAAACCAGGGTAACGAGTTTGAGATGTCGGAACTGCCTCATGACCGGAACGCAATCACAGGGGGCGATCTAAACGCACACAGTCATATGTGGGACAGATGGCAACCTGAAGACTCTCTGGGATCGAATCTCGAGGAGTGGCTGATGGAAAAAGATTTCTGCATCGCGAACGACGGAGCTGCAACAAGGACTAACCCAGGTACCGGAGGCAGCAGCGCGCCCGATGTGACCCTCGTTCACAGCAGTTGGTTGGATCGAGTGGAGTGGAGCACGACTGAATGCCTAGGATCGGATCACCTCCCCATACTCATCACCGTTGACTGTCAAGTGACAACTCTGAACGCCCCATCCCGTACCGAACTCAAATGGAACTGGAAGTCTGCTAATTTCCGATTATTTGCTGAATCGGTAGACGAAGCGGTGACAGCAGCACCAGCGGCCATACACGAGTCTTCTCTAGACTCCAGATCCAAATTCCTGAACATGGCAATGATTGACGCGGCCAACAAGGCAATTGGCAAAGTCAAATGTAGTGTTAATGGAAAGGAGTGGATGTCCAGGGACATACGAGAGGCTGTGAAGAGACGAAACGCGCTGAGGAGAGACATCACGAACAAGCGGGCTGAATGGATTGAGGCATGTATGACAGTGCGGGATATGATAAGAGAGAGTAAGGAGAATAGATGGAAGGAATTCCTCGAAGACTCTGACTCAAGCTCGAACCCCCACAAGATCTGGAGCACAATCAAGTCATTAAGTGGAAGGAATACAGCAAGCATCAGGAATGAAACATTGGTCCACGAGGGGAGGGAGTACATAACAAACATGGCCAAAGCAGATGTCTTCCTACAAAGGTACGCAGCGTACCTTTGTACGCTGCGACCAGTAGGTTGAGTATACCCAAGGAATGCCGAATTAAGAATTCAGTGCGCCGCTCCCTAATAGGTCCAATAGTTGAGGATCCGAGCTCTATACCATTTAATGCCGCAGAAATGTCCAACGCAATCACAAGGATGAAAGTCAAAGGCGCACCAGGGAAGGATAAGATGCACCCAAGGTTCATCAAAGCCATGGGCCCAATCGCAGCCAGCTTCATGCTGCGCATTTTCAATGATTCATGGAAAACAGGATCTTGCCCGGCTTCATGGAGGGAGGCTATAATTGTCCCCATATTGAAAAAGGGTAAGCCAGCAAGTCAGATTGACTCCTTCCGCCCAGTATCGCTCACATCCTGCGTGGCAAAAACCATGGAGAGAATGGTGGCAAGCCGCCTCTCCTTCATGGCAGAGTCCAATGAGTGGTGGTGCCAGGACCAGGCTGGTTTTCGGACCCTCAGATCCTGCGAGGATCAAGTCCTCCGCCTCTCCCAAGCAGTCAGTGACGGTTTCCAGACTCGACCCGCTAAGCGCTGCGTCCTCGCACTACTGGACTACAGTAAGGCGTATGACACGGTATGGCGGAATCGATTGTTCCAGCTGATGATGGAGAAAGCTCTGTCAAGCTCAGAGTGATGTCCAGGATCCGGATCCTATCCTCCCTGTCATCCAAAGAGTGGGGATGGAGCAGACGATGCATGACGCGGATATACACAGCACTGATTCACAGCACACTGCACTACTGCGGCGCGGCTTGGCAACCGTGGCTCGCGAAGTCGAACGTTGCCATCCTGGAACGAGTACAGAATCGGGCTCTACGTATCCTAACAGGTCAACTGGCTGACACACCTCTCGAATGCTTACGCACGGAGGCCGAGCTAACTTCATTCGAGACGCAGATCAGGCGTAACTGAATTGTTGCCTGGGAAAGGTCAGCTAGGCTCCCCGCCGGCAACCCACGCCACAAACTGTTCACCTCGCCTATCGAGCATAAATGGAAAAGGTCGAGCTTCAGTACCCTAGCTCAAGCAGAATGTGCACGCATCGGCCTGGACCAATTGCCTAGAGAGAGGTTTGCTCCAAAGAAAGCGCCACCCTGGAACTGGGACAGAGAGCCAACATGGACGGTAGATACACGACTAAATGGCGGCAGCGATAAGTCCTGTGACCAGAGAACCCTGCTCACGGACACAGTGGACACCATCGCGGCAGCCGGAGAAGTGGAGATCACCATCTATACTGACGGATCGGCGGAAAGAGGATATAAAAACGGAGGCAGCGCAGCAGTAGTAACATCAGGCCCAGCCACTGACCCAGTCAAAATCACCTCCATCACACGCAAGGGAAGACGTCTCACGTCGTCCTATGAGACGGAAGTGACAGCGATGCTACTGGCAGTTGGCTGGATCAAGAACCGCGAGAACCAAGGCCCCTTCATTATCTGCACCGACAGCCAGTCAACCCTGACAGCACTACAGTCGCCTGGATTGAGCGATGGTTCAGACCTAGCAGAGACCCGCCGAATCCTGAACTCGTTGAATACACGTGTTTCGCTACAATGGGTCCCCGGCCATATAGGGCTCATAGGAAACGAGTGGGCGGACGTCGAAGCCAATGCAGTGGCTACTTCAGACGAAGAACCAGCGGCAACGGATGGTGGTATAACCTTCCAGACAGCCAAAGCCTTCACGAAGAGAGAAACGATGGACCCGGCCATAAGCCACGAGAGAACCAAAGCGGTCTTTAACGGCAAGCGAGCCCCAGTCTCCCTCTCTAGAAAGGATTCGGTCCTACTAGCCCAGCTCCGCAGTGGCCACTGCCACAAGCTGGCAGCATACCGAAACATCGTCGATGCTGACTCCTCCGCGACCTGTCCACACTGCCAAGGAGCCCCAGAGACGCTCG
Source organism: Osedax fenrisi (assembly GCA_964019155.1). Taxonomy (NCBI): domain Eukaryota; kingdom Metazoa; phylum Annelida; class Polychaeta; order Sabellida; family Siboglinidae; genus Osedax; species Osedax fenrisi. The sequence goes on from OZ025243.1 coordinate 33,371,654, forward strand.
AGCACTGGCTCCAAGAGTGCCCGGCCACAGCTCGAAGACGAATCCGTGAGTTTGGGGGAGCGGCGCCCCTACTGTCAGCCCTGATTGAACAACCATAGGCTGTAATAGCGTTTGCGCATGGACTCCCGTCCATGTGAACGCTACGCCGCGAACAACAACAACAACCGCGACGGCAACGACTAACACGACACCTATCGAGAACGACATGGTAACGAATCTATGGAGAACGGATGGAACCGTCGTTCCTTTTATATCCTCCGTCACGGTTCGGTGAACTCCCGGTTTATGGCGTTTATTGCTGTGATGATTTATCGTGCTGTGTTTTTTCTCTAGCAGGTAAAATAATCTCGAGACGAATACCTTTGCTGTGTTTGATTGGTCGTAACATAGCAACACCTATTACAGACTATTGCTTATTACGAGCGTTATAACTATATACTCGCAACTTTCAAATGTTTTATTTATTTTGTATTCACATTATATTTGATTTATTATTAATTATTAAAGTTATTAAATAATTAGATTTTCAAAATAAAAATAATTCATATGAATCTATCACACCTATTTCATGAATATGTAAACTTGTTTGATTATATTTGATTACAATTTATAAAATATTAATCATTACAGAGTAAATGTTATACGCTATCTTTTATTTCTATGTTGATCATTTTTCGTTTATATTTACTTTATGATTTATTTCTACTTTCGATTGTTTTTCGTTGATTTTTACGTTAACTGTAAAACGTTTAAATTTCTTTAATTTTTTAATGTCGTATTATTCTTTGTTTATTTCTATAACGTATGTTATCGTTAGCAAATATTTATACTTTATACTTTCAATTATATTTTCGGCTATGTATTTGCTTAAATAAATTATCAATCAAAAGTAACTTATAAATAGTAATACTTATAAATTAAGTAATTATTCTGCTATATATCACTGTGATCTACTATATATAATACAAACACTTATTAGAGATCTTCTATTATTGTAAAGGTTTTCTTCAAATTGCATTTCTTTTGGATTAGTTTGTGTGCAAAGACTCGCTTTTTTCTTCAGCAAAGAAGATTTAAATGCAGCGAAAGGTTGTTTAAATTTGCCTGAAATTGTTATTATCAAGAAACCAAACGCGTTGCGCGTCAACGTAAAATATATAACAACGTTCCACCAGTGTATATATTATAGGTCAAATAAACACTTTGGATATAATTATTTTATTTATGCAATATATGTTCCATTTTGTATATTTTATAGGTCAAATAAACACTTTGGATATGATTATTTAATGTATTCAATGTATGTTCCAATTTTGTATATTTTATAGGTCAAATAAACACTTTGGATATGATTATTTTATGTATTCAATTTTTATTCCAATTTTGTATATTTTATAGGTTAAATAAACGCTTTGGATATCATTAATTTATGTATTCAATATATATTCAAATTTGTATATTAATATATACAATTGTATAAGTCAAATAAATACATTGGATATTACAACAGCGATATCTATTGTGAAATATTATATTTTATAAAATATATCTCTTATCAATAAGAATTATTATTAATAGAATTATATATCAATATAATTGTATAATATATACACGCACACACATACAAACACATACACACATACACACATATATATATATATATATATATATATATATATATATACCATCTATTAGTGTTAATTTATACACTTATTTCTGTTTAATATTTCTGTGATTTATTTCACATCCCACATTAAAGTACTAATGCACTAATGAACTAATTAGTTCATTAGTTTGTAAATATACATTATTATAATATGAATATAAGAATATGTATATAAGATATAATTAGGTAAAATAACTATAAATAATATGATTAATACGCAATAGATATTAGATATTTTCTAGTTTTTCTACAAAATATCTATAAATAGAGGTTCATAGCATTCCACGAATGTATTATATCATACATGTCGTAAATACTGTATGAAATGAAGCCTTACGAAAAGTCACGCTTATTGCGTCACCCACCACACCCAGTGCGCAGGTTAGTGTGTTCATCGATATAAAAAAAGTGACTTTCTTTATTATGAGTGTGTTATTGTGGAAATTGTGTTTAGCGCGAAAATTGATATTAACGGTATTGATTAATTACTTCATTATTTACTAATTCTTCCTATGTATTAAACTTCCTATATTGACAATTTATCAATATTTAGATTGTTTATCGTATATTACAAGTTGATTTAATAAGGCAATATAAAAATAGTATTGTTAAATATAAAAATATATACATATATAATTGATAGGTGTTATACTTTATCATAGATCTAGAGAAAAGCTCTCTAGTTCTATTTCCTTTATGCAGAATTATATATTAATAGTTAGGGATGTACTAAACGCAGTTCTAATCCAATTGTAATTTTATAATTTGTATATAATATACTTAATTTTATACTTTGATACTATAGTATAGTATAGTATATATATATATATATATATATATATATATATATATATATATATATATATATATATATATATATGTATATTCACACTAATTTACTAATTAATAATTATTTATCAATACTTATTATTAATTAATAACAATTAATTTTATATTATAAATTATTAATTATATATTATTTTAATATTTATTCAATTCTAATTTATTAATTAATAATTATGTATCAATACTTATTATTAACTAATAACAATTAATTATATATTAATAATTATTAATTATATATTATTTTAATAATTATTCAATTATAATTTACTAATTAATTGTATATTATCAATACTTATTATTAATTAATAACACTTAATTATATATTAATAATTATTAATTATATATTATTTTAATAATTATTTATCAATAATAATTTTTTAGTAATAATAATTAATTGTATATTATTAATTATTATTTATATATTATTCTAATAATTATTACGCGCTAAGTTAGGTAAATATTCTATATTTAACTATGACTCACGAAAATTGAATCATGATCATAAGATAATTTACTATGCACACAGTTATCTAGGTCAGCAAGGGATTATAATTATACAATGCTTGCTTGATTACTATGCATTTATATTCACATATAAAAACATATGTACAGTGTACGACGTACACTGTACGTCGTACATACACAGATATGCATGTAACTATATATGGTATATTAAGTATATAATATACAAATAAATATTATACTATGTATACTATTATTCAATTATAATTATTAAGTAATAATAATTAATTGTATATTATTAATTATTATTTATATATTATTCTAATAATTATTCAATTATAATTTACTAATATATAATTATTTATCAATACTTATTATTAATTAATAATAATTAATTGTATATTATTAATTATTAATTATATATTATTTTAATAATTTTAATATAGTATTTTAAATTTTACAGCATTAAAATCGTGAATGCCATGTATCTACACTTAATTATTATTATTACTTATTATATTATTATTAATTAATATTAAATAGTGTTAATGCATTAATAATAAATATGTTTAATTTATAGCACATATCTAACATAATGCTTCTAGATAATTTTATTTAAAACAAAAATATCTTAAGAAAATAAATTAAATAATTAATACTTTATCAAAATATTAAACTTTAATGAATTTCTGAAAATTTATATTATCAAAAGTAAAATATTCTATATAATCACTATAGTATTATAATATACTATATATATATTAAAATATTATCAGAAAATATGTCGAAATTATTTTATTTATATTATTCTATTGATAAGTGTAAACATATAATATGAAGATGTATAATATGCATTATATTATACTTAATGTATGCATTATTATGTTATCTTACCGTTATTACCTTATCTAACATAGAGTTGAACAGAAAATAATATATTCATACATATCTATATATATATATATATATATATATATATATTTATATATGCAAATATAGTATTGTAAATTTACTATAACCCCCTATTAACCCTTATTAACCCTTATTACCCCATTATTAACCACAACTACAACCACTTACAGGAGGTTTCTCACAGAGTTAACAAACTTCAAGATGAATACGACTCCACCATTGAGAGGACGAAGGGAATTCAGAATGAACTACATGAATATAAAGTTTTACATATATCATTACGTCATATATATATATATATATATATATATATATATATAAACATAAACATATTATGTTATGTATATTAATGTTAAGTAAAATAATTATTTTATATTATAATATACGCTACGCTTATAGTACACACATCTGTGACGTAGCATAATATTTACTCATCTTACTCATTAATAATATATACGTATTATATATATATATATATAATGTCCATATTTATACATACAAATATAAATATGTATATAAACGTGTACTATAATGACGCTTACAACTGACTATGCAGCACCTGTTGCAAATCACGCAGTCGTCACATAAAGATGCGAAGGCGGACGATTATGTCGCTAATAAGCGATACGCTACGGTTAGTATTGACATCGGCATCTATAGTATGTGTATAGTGTATACATAATACATATATGTATATGAATGAAGGAATGAATTCAGTTTATAGACAATGTTTAAAGATAGTAAGTGAAAGCGATGAACTTTTTTAATTCGATATCTCCTAACAGTAATGTAATGTCATATTTCATCATATATATATACATTATTTATAATTTATTGATATAAATACTGTAAATGAATAGAAACTTATTAGATATTAAATATTCTAATACATATATGTATATATAATATGTATTTTTAAAATGTAACTTAGTGTATACATATATTACATACATATCAAACATTTAGAAAGTATACTTATATAAGTATATAATATAAGTATACATATATGTAATTGATAGGTATATATATACCTATACCACTTATATTAACATGATATTTTATAATATCAATATAAGTAATAATAGTTGACGTAATATATGTTTTGTAATTATGTAGTGTTTAAAATATAAATTACTTTGTAATATACCCCTTTAATTTATAATCGATTTTAATCATAATTATTCTAGTTATTACATCTATTAATACTAATAACTAACTGCATATATCTTAGGACTAATAGTTTCTTAATGATATATTGGATTAATGGAAATTATTATATTCCTATTTATTCCTCTTTATATAAATTATGATAATTATTTGAAGTTTATTTTATTTGATATAATTAATGCCTCTCTTAATTTATATAACTTATTTAGCTATTTATTAAGTATAATAATGTACATATACTTACACACGCTATAGTACTAACATATCGCATATCTGATATAATATTCGCTTATAACTATTGCTATGCTATCACCTCGAACATTCACTACAGCGCCGCTTCGAACACATCTCGGATGCATCCTCTACAGCCGACAGCTCTATACCCGGCAACGATTATGACTCACTTACGTCCGAAGATGATGAGTCATCGATGACGTCATCTTCGATCACGGCCACCACGGTGGAGAGTTACTCCCACGAAAAGAGGTACTCGTCTAGGTTACCGTCGCCCATCTCGCTACGAAAGAGCCGGTTAGCGTCGGTGACTCACACCCGATCTCGTACCGGTATCGTCGGTGAGTCATCGCGCCGCTTAGTCACCGCTTCAAGCGATAGGGGCGTGGTCAGACCGATTGTGCAAGCTAGTCTCGACGGATGTACTTCTATGGACGATAGCAGTCACGGGTATACCGCGGACGCCTCCTGTAGTAGGGAACCATTGTCCACGTGCGTATAGGTGTTACGTAACCGGTATTACGTAACATCTGGGGGGGGCGTAACCATGGTAACGATAAGCTCCTCCCCCACGTCAAGAAGAAAGTATACATCGACAAATTTCGTTTTTTATAATTTTTAATAAAAGATTATACACATATTGTTATTAGTTGTCCATAGAATATAATCTAAATTTCATTATACTAATAACAGTATTATATAAAATATGACGATATAGATCTAGTATACAATGAGTATATATTATATTGATAATTATATACAATGTGTACCAGGGAGGTAAGTGTTGGTATGAGAAAGTAAATGAATTGTCTCCTATACGTGGGTTGTGAGCTGTACGGATTGATGTACGAATAACTAGATGTAGGTGTGAGATATAGGGTAGTGGAATATTGATGAGGAGTGAGGAACACTAATACGTGAGCGGAAAAGAGAATTAACTAGAGTATTAGTAAGAGATACAGTAATTGATTTTCGTATTTTTCTAATTCTAATAATATTATGGTTTTCAGATTTAGTGATGGCAGTAATATAAGGAATGAAGGAAAGAACAGGACCAAAAATATACCTAAGTTGGATACAATATACTGTATCCTTCTCTTTTGGAAAAGGAGAGATTATAATAATATCAATAATAAATGTATGAGAGTAAGTATGAGATGGAGAAATATTCAACTATGTAGTGTTTGAGACATTAATAGCTTAGGCCATTATAGAAATAATGTCATTAGTATAATTGTTGATAAATATACTTATATAGCCATTTATTTTGTATAATATTTTAGCTCTTTAAATATTATGTTAATATGATAATATAAGGATATGAATGAATATGTATATAAATAGTGGAATATTCCACTATTTTTAGTCCGGCACCTCTTATTGGTTATTTGCAGCTAACCTCCATATTATGGGGGTCGTTCCCCTATCCGCAACCTAGTGAGCTAGTAGATGGGAGTTGTCATCACCATATCACCATATAAATATCGGATATAGATGAAGAAAAGTGGGCTTAGGATCCTATGGAAACTGAGCTATCCACTAATTGTCCACATAATAAACTAGAATTAATATATAATTGATTATGAAACAATCTGATTTTGTGTGGGCACAAAATTTAAAAATGGAAGGAGACAAACAATACCATTTGTGGAATTTGCCCACAAAGTACCGCATTAAAGGCTTATAATAATTCTGAAGCACAGTTAACGTTGTTAGTTTATGTAAGAGTATGGTTAAATATTACTTTACGTAACATGTTTATTTAACTTGTATATTATAATGTATAATACATTTTATTCTCGTTTTTATTATATACTTTATACCGAGAGAATATGCTGTATATATATATATATTATTATTCTTAATATTTTTGTTTTTCGTTATACTATTACATAAGCACTATTTATTATTATTATTATTGTTATTATTTATAAGTATTACTTAAAACACATTCTAAAATAGCGTTCGCTATTATATTTGTGTATAATAAATCATCACCACCATCACATGTACTACTACAACACAGAACCAGGCTGGTAAGTATAGTTATCATTATAAAGTTGTAAATATGTCTACTATTTCCAGCTGTTTCATATTTAAAAGATATAGTAGTTTTCTATGTTGTGTATTGAGGAAATATTGGGAATATATATTTATAAATATATATATTTATTTTTATAAATTTATATATATATATATATATTTAAAATTAATGTATATGAATTAAATATTTGTTTTGTTGTATCATTTCATTTATTTTGAATACTTGGTTTAGAAGTTGATATCGTTACAGCTACAGTTACCGTGGATGTACAGCTTAAATCAGCTTTATTTACAATCACAGAACATAACGGATACTGATACATTGAATACTCGCTGTCTATAAATATTAGTTATTTTACAAATATGTCATTAATTAGATGTTATATAGATATATATATATATATATATATATATATATATATATATATATATATATATATATATATATACAGTGAAAGCCGCTTACATCGACATGGTTGTGTAAGCTCCAAAAATGTCGATATAGGCGGATTGTCGATATGAGCGATAGGGGCGTAGCCCTAATGATGTATAACACATTAGTTTATTTATAATTAATTTTATGTAATAATATAATATATGCATATAATATAATACCAAAAAGTTTAATTACATGTTTATTAAATAATAAATATGTATTTAATAAAAAGTTTATATATAAACTAAAAATATTTTGTAATCGATGAATGTTTAGCGGATTGTATTTTATTTAAGTGTATATTATCAATATGTGATTGTATTGTGCATATGCATGTATTTATATTACTGTTATCGTGATTGATATGACTAATTATATACAATTGGATTTCTTGTAACATATTTAAAACTACAGACGTTGGTTTTACAATAATTGGATCATATGATCCAATATGTACACATATGTGTACACTCATTAACATCTTCTTTATGTTCTGTGAGTGTAAGTGATCGTATAATCGATGGTATAGATAAGATATCATTATCATACGGTAACACATTGCTATCAATTGATACATAATCGTTATAAGATTCATTTGAATTGTTATAATTGTTATAAATATATTTATCTATAGATATTAATTTAGGTAAATCGCAATATCACTGGTATCATATATAATTGTACAATCGTCTGGATCATTGTTTTGTAAAAATGTACACTTACTTTATTAAATATAACATATAGGATATAGAAAAAAAAAAAACCTAATGGAAACTAATGACGTAATAATTCGTGATGTGACATGTTAGCAAGTTACGCCAATACCTTTGATACAATTGATCTTATGACCAAAATCTATTTTAATAATTGTTAATTACAATTGAGCTCATATACCTGCATCTGGTGATGCAATGCACCACCGACTTGTACTCGATAAAAAGAGTTGATGCAATGAAATGTATTTATATACCATATAATAGTTTATAGTATTACCGTGCCATATGGTACTATAATACAATATATTTAACTATATATAGTATTACTTATAATGGATAACATGATATTGAGATATAAATTGAATATAAATATATACCTACACAATGAGTCATAGGTGTTAGTACGTAATAGTGACGCCAGTAATTAAGGGTACTATATACTACTGACACAATAATATATGACTACGGATTATATATTCATTGTTACTTTCCTACTTTTTACTTGTGTTAATGTTTTGATATTTGTATATGATAAAAACTGTCATCCATCCTACAATAGTAGACAATCCAACACCCAATTCCTCTGCTACAATATTTCTCTCCTTTCCATTTTAATATTATTGATAGAAGTAGCTTTATCAACGATAGAAATGAATTTACGTTTTTGCATCGTTACAATAATTTAATAAATGAAATATGACATATGTAATTATATCACATTACATATTTTTAGGCGTATCTAAATATTGACCAATTATGTAATATATTAAAGATCAAGTTATTTATCGATTACGCCGAAGAAGCTAATATGAAAGTAACAAACACACATTTCAAAAAACGAATCGGGAAACTCTGGACCTTTATGTTAGATACTAACGGTATTAAAACACAGGTAGATTATATACTCATTCGAAACAAGTGGAAAAATAGTGTGAAGAACTGTGAAGCATATAGCAACTTTAGCAGTATTGGATCTGATCATCGAATTATAACAGTAAACATACGTCTTAGCCTAAGATCTAATATAAAACAGAAGAAAAGGATAAACTATGACTGGTCAATGCTAAGAGATCCGAAGATATGCAAAGAATACAGCAAACAAGTAAAACACACATATAATGAACTAAAAGCAATATCCACTGAAACATCCACAACAGCTACCTACGATCACATTATAAAAGCAAACGAAGAAACAGCAAAACTATTAATACAAAAGAAAAGAAAACCTCGCGACAAAATAATCGCCCAAGATAATAAAATACAGATACTCAAAAATTCGGCGCAAACAGCATACAACGTATATTCCGCACTGAACACTATCCACTCACATGAAAAAGTAACTCAAGCTAAACAATCTCTACAAGATGAATACGATAAAATCGAAGCTGAAATTCTCGAACGCAACGTCAAACTTGTTGAACAATCAAATAAGCAATGTAAGCACGCAGAAAGCTGGAAGCTGATCAATAAAATAACTGGACGGAAAAATTCAAAAAGAGGTAAAATCAAAGCTAATAGCAAAGAAGAACGCGTAACTAAATGGTTTGAACATTTCAAGCAATTACTGGGAAACAACAATGAAGAATACGAAACAAGTAACACAGGAATCAAGACCTTCAGTGGAAATAATTCTAACATAAAAACTGGACCTTTCACGCCTGAAGAATACAGCAATGTTAAAGAACGACTAACGGATGGTAAAGCCGCAGGACCCGACGGAATTGCTCCTGAAATCCTAAAATACTGCAACTTCGACGACATAATCCTTGAATTTTCAAACAAAATGCTGATACATCATGAAATTCCAAATTAATGGCTAAATTGTAACATCGTTCCTTTTCCAAAATCAGGTAATCTCGAAGACGTAGGAAACTACAGAGGAATTTCTCTTTCTGCAATAGCTACAAAAATGACGAACAAGATGATATTAAATCGAATTCAACCTCATATAGATCCGATACTACGTCCGAATCAGAACGGATTTAGAACTGGAAGATCCACGACGTCGCATATGTTAGCACTCAGACGTTTAATCGAAGGAGTGAAAAGCCACAATCTCAAGGCTATTATCATTTTCGTTGACTTCAAGAAAGCATTCGACAGCATAAACAGAGTTACAATGCTACATATTCTGGAAGCCTATGGTATACCCGAAGTAATAATACAAACGATCGCCCTAACCTATAAAGATACACATGCAAAAGTAATAACACCCGACGGAGAAACTAAAAACTTTGAAATAACTAAAGGTGTCCTACAAGGTGATACTCTGGCACCATTTCTATTTGTGATAACACTGGATTACGATATGCGACAAGCCATTGGAGGACACGAAGAGGAATTCGGATTCGAAATCACAAAGAAACAAAGTAGACGTCATTCAGCAACAATA
>OZ025243.1:33387527-33432527 GCA_964019155.1 Osedax fenrisi
TAAAAATATAGACATAATTGAATTTATCAGATATTACTTTTTGTTTGATGTAAATGATACATTAATAATTGCATATATGTTATATTACATATCTTAATAAATTCAATAAATTATAATATATTTAATTTAGAATACAAATAATCATAATTCAGAGTATTCTTGAATACTAAAAAGTGTACATAAGCATTAATGAACAATTGTTCTGAAAGTGGATTTAAATTTAATATATATTAATATTTTTATATTACATTTATATATTTATATATTTTAAATTACAAATTAAATATGAAAATAAAATAATTATAAGTAAGATACATTATGTATTATCGTTAATTATTATTAATATTTATTAAATTAGTATATTTAAAAATATATATATTATATATATAAAATGTTTATATTTATATATAAGTATATATATATATTAACATTTTGATTGCATATGCAAATCATGTGAAACAGGTAATCTTCTTTTTTGTGTGCTGTTTAAATATAAATTAATTTATTTATTATTCATTATTAAAATTTATATTTTTTATATTTTATAAATTTATAAATATCAATATATAAGTGTAATTATATATATATATATATACCTAATAGTAATATCATATATGTTGTATAAAATTAATGTAATATAACATATATGGAAACCTCGATATATAAATACAAGTATATGTGTAGACACTTTATATATGTTGATGATTGATGGAATAAAAATATGTAAATTAAAATTAAAATATATAATAAAGCATATAATATACAAAATAAATATATTATACAAATATTGAAAAAAAAACTGACATAGTAGGATATCCTATACTATACTATACTATATCCTATAGATATCTATACTATAGGACACCTATCGGAGGATAGTAGTATATTTATATTAGCCCAGAATATAAAAATATATAATAATGAATAATATAAATAATAAATATATTAATAAGTATTATGTATACAAAACCATGATCTAATTAACATTGAAATATAACTTAAATATAACTTAACATATATAATATAACAATTCAAATATCTATAAATAATTATCTTATAAAATATAGTTAATTAAATAAGTTGTTCATGAATTCATTAATAATTAACAGTAACAAATTGTAATACAATTATAATCCTAAATAAAGGATTATAATATTAAATTAATGAAACTAACATATAAATTAATTTAAAATATAAATTAATAAAAGTATATATAATGTAAATTATAAATAATGATTATAAGTAACGAGTTGTATATAAATATTGTATACACTTTTACAGTATGCATTGAACATATGGAATAATAAATGTTGTTATAACGTTAATACTAATATATTTGTTAATTACAAATGTATTTATATAGTTGTAGATTTGTTAATGTTATATAGATATTCTATGAATTAAGGAAATTAAAAACATGAAAATTCACAGTTTTCAAATATGTGTAATATACTATAAAAAGTGATGAAAATATTTACATAACATTTAATGTTGGGTAACTATAGTTATAAAAACAACATCGACATATGTATGCGAATACATACCTTGTGTATGTCTCAATAATATAACTAAACTATAATATAATAATTCTAAGATATACATCATATATAGGATATACATAAGCTCAATTTTATGTTTCGGATATTGTAAATTGTTAGCGTGGAAATTTGTTATGTAAGATGATGGTATGTGTGATATTATTTATGTTTATTTTATCGAACATATATAGTTTATATATTTATAATATATATATATATATTTATATATATATATATATATATATATAATATATATAGTCATGTTCATGCATAATGAAATATATCACAATGATAATGCATGTAGTGTTGTGTTCAATGAATGAATGAATTAATATATATATATATATATATATGTATAAATCATATATAATATAAATTGTTACATTTGTATACAAACATATAATCATAGATCGAAAAGCATGTATATAATGTCAAGCTACAACCACAAAATGTACCTATTATAACGGGTATAGGTATTGTAGGACTATGCATTCTTACAACTCTTCGGTAGTGTTGAAGCTAACGATTACATTAAAAATTAGATTATTATTAATTAAAATTGATAATAGTTTTTTAAACAATAATTAATTTACATAAATAAATTAAATATAATAGTAATTTGAAATTTGTTGTTAACATTTTTTTAAATAAATCAATTGACTATATTACAAAATCCGAATGTCACATAATTAAAATCGATGTATTTATAATATTATAAACATATACTTATGAATCATAGTATTATTACTGTTATAGCAAACTTATGTAAATACTATTATTGTATTCCTATGAACACACATCGTGTATATTTATAATAGATTTATATTGGTACATAATGTGTGTATTATTATTTAATATAACATCCGAATATTAATTATTAAAATATTACTATTCTAATTAGGTTATTTTACAGTATGTTGCAGTTTAAATTATCTGTAATATAGCATATATATTTCTATTCGATTAATAATTTCTTATTAAATAATGTACACTAATCATACAGATAATATATATTACCGATATAAATTTAGTGTTAATACGATATCGCATGATAACATTGTTGTAAATAACTCTTAAATATACCGTAACCTTAAATAACTATCCGATATTAATCCAGAATTGAATCTTAAGTTGTTGTTATTTTTTTAATAAATTCGAAGATAGGTATATCTATGAAAACCTCGAAACCTTTAGGTTTCTAATATATATCGAAATTATAATTATATTAATAACGATATTTAATCAATAATCTATAGGTTATATATATATATATATATATATATATATATTGATATCGTTAATATACCAATGTGGAGCTATATAGCCATATTTCCTAGAGATATATATATATATATATATATATATATATATATATATATATATTAGTTTTATAACACATAATGTAGCGATTAAGTTGTATTACATGTTCATTTTAAAGTAATACTAAGACTATTACCAAACTATGATATTGGTATAGGGTAAATATTAATATAAATAATAATAAACCTACATATAAATAATATACTATATTAGTATTCATACTACCAAAGATTTTCCAAAGTAAAGATATTGCACTCCCTATCTATCTCTAGTACCTTTAAAAATGTAAATTTAAAATGAATCTGACCATTAACACTAGATGGCGAAATAGTATATGAAATATTAGAACATGTGATATTTTAATTAAGAAATTAAGAAATTACTATACATATAGAAAATTCTTATTATCTGACTAATACCGCTAGATGGCCATATCGAATTATTAGGTTTCACAAATATACACAAGTGCAATATCTTTCCTTCGAAAAATCTGTGATACTACTATGATGATAATATACGGTTTATTAGTCACTAAAATAGGGTCATGTAGATCCTTTCGCTCGTACGGGAAGATAATAAGACACTAATAATACCATAATACTTTAATAATAATAATAATAATACGTTGAATATAACATGAGACAACAATAATAAGTTGGATTTTTAATGATTAGAAATAGAGAGAAAAGAATAAGTGAGATTTATATATATATTGTGGGATTTAATAAAACTAATGGTAGGAAGGAGGTAATTCCACAGAGTTGAACCGGAATTTTTAAAAGCTCTTGAATTTAGGGAACTTTTATTAGAGTTCCGGGAGATAATGAGAGGGCATTTTTGTAACGAAGAGAAGGTAATATTTTTTGTTTTTTAATTAGATAAGAGATATAGATAAAATAGAAATAATATATTGATTTATGGATTATAGATTGTACACATAATTTACACCTAAGGGAAAAGGGTAGCCACATGCGAGATTATTGATGGAATATTGTAGTAGATAATCCACTCATGTTATGCAGTAAGTAGTACGTATTGAGTAACGGTTAATCTGATTTAGAACATAGTAGTAGCGTTAGCAGGAATTAGATCCAGTAGGAAAGAACAGCTGTTCTACTACTAGTAGTCAAGAATGGTAGGTTTAATAGCATTTATTAGAGTTTTCGTAAGGTTTCTGGAAAGTGAGGTCCGTATTTTTGTAATTCTGAAGAGTTGAAAGTTGGATGATTTTATAATGGATGATATATGATTCTTATATGATAATTTTTCATAAACTACTAATCCTAGGTTTTTGGAGGAATGAGAAAGAGAAATAATCATGTTGTTTAGTGTAAAGTTTGGGAAGAAGTATCATAAGTAGATATGTTAAGTACAATATGCTTAAAGGAATTAATTAGTAGTTTATTGGAGTATGCAGTTAGAACACTAAATTAATTCAGAGTTAATGGTATTATGATAATTTATAGAGAAAACAGTTGAATATCATTAGAACAAATATGGTAGTGTATATTTGGAAAGTTCTTAATTAGATCAACAATAGGGTGGATATAAATATAAAAGAGGGATGGACCTAGAACGGATCCTTGGGGAATACCGTGGTTAAATGGAGAAAGAGGCGAGTAAGATTTGTCAAACATTCTGGTTTTCAGATATGAAGTATATTATTTTAATGATAAGCCATATATACCCACCATAATACTCCGAGAGATTATTATGTTATGGTTTAGTGTGTAAAAAGAATATGAAATATCAAGTAGGATTATCTGGCAATACGTATTTCTATTTAAGGTAGACAATATTATGTCAGTAATACTGAGGAGAGATGTTCGGTCGAATGACCCTTACGAAAAGCGCTTTGAAACTGGTCGAAAAGATTATTTGTTTTTAAATAGGTGATGAGTTGTTTGGAGATAATTCTTTCTAATATTTTACTTAATAAGGGTAATTGGGATATCGGTTGATAATTTCTAAGGGCGTTTGAGTCAAGGTTTTGATTTTTTTTAGAATAGAAGAGATTATGGCTGTCTTGAGACTGAGTGAAATCTGGCTAGAGTTTAGTGATTTCCTAATAATATCCAAAAAATAGGAGAAAATAAGGTTGAAAGTTTGTGATATAATAAGATATATAAGGGATCAGAGGGGGGAAGTACAACGTGATTTTCATTATAAATAATATACTATAATAGTATGTATCCAATCAGAGGTACAATACCTATTTTGAATTAGTAGCTATATCATACGATAACGTAACTCATATAGTATACCTGATGGTAGTAGGTATACACCGATATGAGGCATTGCTACAACAGCGATGGACACGATATACACGTAAACCTCAACATACACGTTTACGGGTAATACTTAATTATCTGTGTCGTTTACCGATAATTTGTACGATAAGGTGGAGTGAAAACATATGTATTTTCGAAAATTGATATTGACTGGGTTCGGTTAATAAGAGGAAGTACGTATAATTATAAATCCGAAGTTTTGTTTAAAACTGATACCTACAAGGTATTACTCAATCACCTATACGTTTAACATGGGGTAGATAGCATGTTTTAACATTGAAAACATAGGAATCAAATTCACTCAATTTTTTTGACCATATAAATTAGTGAAAATGTTATGAAAGTGAAGTATATGATTAATAAGCATGACTAAAGCAGTATTTAATAAAAAAAAATTGAAAAAAATAATATTTCTATTTTTCCTAGTAAATCTAGGAATAATATTTATAAATAATAATTTAATTAATTATAAATAGTTTATATTAATAAAACGACTTAATTATTAATTATTTAATATTTTATATATATATATATATATATATATATATATATATATATATAATGTTACTATATAGAATATATATGATATATTTATTGATATACCACAAAAACTGAACTTATTTAACAAAATAACGATTTAATATTATGAAATATCTCCAATTTTATAAATATGACTAGATTTTTTTTTTTTGCATATTTAAAAAAAAAATTGCTATCGTATGTGGAATTATATATGTTATGTGATTTTAATTTTGTACACATATCCAGACATTCATAGTAATTTTTAAATCATTTGTTAGCGTAAATATTTTCGATATAGCATTTTATAGTGTATAATATTATAAATTCTATATATTATGATATAAAATGCGTACTAGATATATAGTTCACCATAAATTATAAAACCTATACCAAAATGTTTTTCATTCAATAATCTATAAGTTGCATACCAGGTGTTATACGTTTATGAAAATCACTCTACCTTATTGTACGAGAACTACCATAAATTCTATACATTCCTCAAACTTAACTCGCATACTATTCCTGATTACTACTAACCGGCTTAGCAACAGTTTTATTATTGTAAACATTCGTGAAAATAAGTTGTATTTTTATAATATGAATAATTCGTATATTATTTTGAGAAACACATTATCATTGAAGAATAGCATAGACATATATATTATTACGTATTGATTACGTAAACTTGGAATTCCTAGGTTTCTCGATGTACACGTACTGTAATACAAATATAACACATTTTCATAATCACCTTATTTACAAAGACTATAGATATATATATATATATTGTATACAATCACATACGTTGGAAGAATAAGTTTTATATCGTATCCTCTGGTAACTTACTTACTTAACTTACTTACTTACTTAACTTACTTTAATACCGACCGGTATCGATACTGGTGAATCATAGGGCATCATAGTTATTGCACTATCACCATATCGTATCTGTCATAAATTCATCAACATTTTGTTATCCAATCATACACGTTATTTATCCGGCTTTTTCTTGGTCTTGAATCTTCGGCTAACCTTTAACTCATACCTAGTTATTCTTACATAGGCATCGGTGTCGTTATACGTATCTATGTCATCAATTCAACATTATCATTTGTATTGTATTCAAATAGATGCATACGTTCCTAGTAAGGTATTCATATTTGCTTTAAAATGCGTTAATTTTTATCTCGTAATACATAATACCAAGAAATATCTTATACGATTTATTTTGAATACTTGACATTTCCGTAATATAGTTTCTAATATAGTCCATGCTTTACATCTATATAATAATTCTATGTGATAATTGCCATAACTATTGAGCAATACTAATTGTATTTTAGTTTTTATTGAATATGTTTACTATTAAAATTATTTTAAACAGTTCTAAAATTACCGTCACTATAGTGTCTACAAACAATTTATGTTAAAAGTACATGGATTCAATGAAGATGGTACATACGGCTACAACATAATATACGTAGATACCATGTAGAATCTATGTAGTTCCATCAACATATTATGTAGATTTTATGTAGAAAAAGCTGACAATTTATCAACATAACTGTCTACATAATTTCTACATGGTTTCTACACTCATATTATGTTGCTAGTTACACGATTTAGACATAGATTCTACATAGCTTCTACATTCATATTATGTTGCTGGTTACACGATTTAGACATAGATTCTACATAGTTTCTACACTCATATTATGTTGCTAGTTACACGATTTAGACATAGATTCTACATAGCTTCTACATTCATATTATGTTGCTGGTTACACGATTTAGACATAGATTCTACATAGCTTCTACACTCATATTATGTGGCTGGTTACATGATTTCGATATAGATTCTACATAGCTTGTACTAGTAAATTCTACATTCATATTATGTTTATTATATATAAAATTTAACTAATCAAATCATGGAGAGACCACATAACAAATAATGAGTTCTAGGCAGCATTCCAAGAATAACCGATACAATACGCGAACAACGACTGAGGTACTCCGGTCACTGCTGGAGAAACATAAGTGATTGAAGTATTACATTGGAACCCACTACACAGACGACGGTCTTGAGGACAGTGAAGTAAGGACAGTGAGTCTTGAAGACAGTGAAGACATACTTATTTTTTTACGTATATATTATATGAAAATAGAAATAAAACATTACATCATTTAAACATTTATTTGGTTTAAGTCTTTTGTTAGACCTATGCCACAATAAATCTCCAATTGCCTGGCCAATATCGTTGGTCGAAACTTCGATTGGGGAAATCTTCTCATCTATTTAAGAACTTTAACCACCATTCTTAAGTACTTAGTTCAGACTGTAATAAATATATTAAAAAATAAATGTAATATTTATTAGATAATAATTAATAAATAATGTTATCTTTTAATTATTTATGAGGGGCTTTTAATTATTTATTAAAATATAATTTTTTCTATGGAAATAGTTAATTAATAATAGTAAAGAAAATAAAATATAAATAATTTTATATTATGGAGATCTTTTTAATTTGTATAATTTAAATTATTTATCATTACAGATAACTAATTGAGGTATATATTATAGTTCATTCATACTAACATTACATAATTCATCTTGTAGTATTGAGTACAGGGAAATCTTCTCATCTTTTAAAGAACTTTAACCACAATTCTCGATTATGATGAATCATACTGTAATAAAGATAATAGTTGTAATATTTAAGACTTTTAATTATTTATAAAAATATAATTTTTTATTTGGAAATATTTAATTATAATTAATAAATAATTGTATACATGAGGGCTTTACATTTGTAGATATAATTATTAACTGGAGGGATTTATTAAGAAAGACATGTTATTTATAAAAATATTTTGTTTTGGAAATTATTAATTATTAGGTTTTTTGATTTATGTATACATTTTTTTTTAATATTTAATAAATTAGTGGATATTATATTATATTATTATTATGATATTATTATATTTATGATATTATATTTCAAA
This sequence comes from Osedax fenrisi, assembly GCA_964019155.1. Lineage (NCBI taxonomy): Eukaryota > Metazoa > Annelida > Polychaeta > Sabellida > Siboglinidae > Osedax > Osedax fenrisi. The sequence goes on from OZ025243.1 coordinate 33,396,208, forward strand.
AAATATTATAAAATATTTTTATTAAAATGTATAAATTTTTTTTTTATAAAATGTCAACAAATATTTTAAATATATTTCAAAAAAATTCTCATTATTTATGAGGGGCTTTTAATTATTTATTAGTAAATAAAATAAAATATAAATAATTGTATATTATGGAGGGTAATTTATCGCTTCAGTAAGATAATATTAGAAAACATGTAATATAATTCAATAAAAAAAAAATTAACTTAATTCGTAAAATATTGAATAGTCAATATGACTTTTAATTTTAACATAGGATTGATAGGAAATCTTATAATGGAGTAGATACAAAATTAATTCAATATATTTTTTAATATATTCCTATTAATGAATTTTGTCATATGATATATATGTACTAGAATTAAATATTATTAACAGAATAGCTGACATTTTTTTTTTTAAATAATAATTTCTTTATAATTTTATCATTTCTAGGATTAAACTTTTTATGTTTATTATTTATTGAATATTTTTGGTTTTTTGTTTTTAATCAAAAATAAAATTAAGATCAAGTTTATTTTATTCTTAATAAATGTATAATATATATTTACTGTGTGATTATAAAAAAAAATGTGTTCAAATATTTTTCTAGGAATAATTTGAATTTTAATGATTTCTATAGAAAAAATAAATATTTTCAAGGAAAGATGAATAAAAAATGTCTACGACCTAGTCAATTTTATTTTTTTTTACCATAATATAATTTTAATTATCATTGAGATGAATGCAATAAAAACATTTTTATATTATATTTTTTTCTAATTTAAAAAAAATAAAAATATTTTTAACTATACAAAATTTAAAATCTGATTTTGTTAGATCCATATTTTGAATTAAATATACTTAAGTCTCTTAAATGCATATTAAATATATAAATAAAGTAAAAGACGATATCATTTAATTGGTTGTCAAGGTAAAACTAAAGATAAATAAATGTTACGCATGCGCAGTAAATTTAATTATAAAACAAATATTTTTCCTATAAAATGTTATTAAACATCATATTGACAACTCAATTGAGTATAACACAATTTGTAGTTGATACACTACTGTTTATATATATTATATGTTTATAGTTTTTACTGAAGCAACATATTTAATGACTGACGAGCCACCCTAATGGAGGGATATTTAATTTGTATAAAGATATAATTTAAATTATTTATCATTACAGATAATAACTAATTGAGATATATATTATAGTTCATACATACATACATAGTTCATTCATACTAACATTACATAATTCATCTTGTAGTATTGAGTATAGGGAAATCTTCTCATCTTTTAAAGATACTTTAACCACCATTTCGATTATGTTGAATCAGACTATAATAAAGATAATAGTTGTAATATTTAGACTTAATTATTTATAAAAATATAATTTTTTATTTGGAAATATTTAATTATAATTAATAAATAATTGTATACATGAGGGCTTTACATTTGTAGATATAATTATTAATTGATGAGGGATTTATTAAGAAAGGCATATTATTTATTTTAAAAAAATGTTTTGTAAATTATTAATTGTTATTTTTTATTTATGTAGAAAAATATATTTTTTTAATATTTAATAAATTAGTGGATATATATTTCAAAAAATAATTTAAAATATTTTTAATAATACATTTATACATTTTTTTTATAAAATATCAAAAAATATTTAAAATATATTTCAAAAAAATTCCCATTATTTATGAGGGGCTTTTAATTATTTATTAATTAGTAAATAAAATAAAATATAAATAATTTTATGGAGGGCTTTTTAATTTGTATAAAGATATAATTTAAATTATTTATCATTACAGATAATAACTAATTGAGGTATATATTATAGTTCATTCATACTAACATTACATAATTCATCTTGTAGTATTGAGTACATTGAAATCGTCTCATCTTTTAAAGATACTTTAACCACCATTCACGATTATGTTGAATCAGACTGTAATAAAGATAATAGTTGTAATATTTAAGACTTTTAATTATTTATAAAAATATAATTTGTTATTTGGAAATATTTAATTATAATTAATAAATAATTGTATACATTGGGGCTTTACATTTGTAGATATAATTATCAATTGATTTATTAAGAATGTTATTTATAAAAATATTTTTTTTTTGGAAATGTAGAAAAATATATTTTTTTTAATATTTAATAAATTAGTTGATAAATATTTAAAAATATTAAAAAATATTTTTAATAAATGTATACATTTTTTTAATAAAATATCAAATAATATTTAAAATATATTTCAAAAAATTCCGACAAAATATTTCAAAAAAAGCGTAGTGAAATCAAATTTATTTTTCGTGTTTTTATTGATCGCGAGGTACGAATTTTAAAATTCTAACAATTCAGGTGAAAATGGTTCAATACATTTTTTAAAATGTAGTTTTAAACAAAATATTAATATACATTTTTAATAAATCATTGCATTATTTTAAATCAATATATATATATACATATATAAAATGTATATTATACATATCGCGGCGAGCGCCAGCGTTCTAGCATCGTCGAGCACAAAGTGGCTCGCAAATAGAACATTTAGCGAGCCACTTTGTGCTAGCACGCTGGCGCTCGCCTAAGCTCGCCTGCGCTCGCGGTGTGTACACCCCTTTAGAAATGATATTATATATATATATATATATAAATATGTATATACACACACACATACATAAATATATACATACTCATAATGACATATGCATATATTCTATATATAGAACATATCACTATATTGATAATTAATAATTTAAAATAAAACTATAATTTAATAATATAATCCTATTATCTAAAGCTAAATTGTCCTTAATTGATTTTAAATATGCAGATTGAGATTTAGTTATAAAATAATGAAATTTAATATCACTTAGTGTTTTAATTAATAGTATACAATCCTACTATCATCTTTATAATCAAATTATCTAAATAAATAAATTAAATAATCACTTATAATATCTACACTAGGACAGTCATTACAATTCTTTAACATACAAGTTCTATTTTCTATATTACAGGCTCATTTTTCTAATAATTCCTTATAATTTATCTTATGGGGTAGAACATTTAACATTAATTTAACGTTTTGGTGAATTACACATACTCAATGAATTCCTTCACTATTTACTGATCTACAATTAATTTATTATATTTTATTTCTGTACATTTATAGTTACTTTGGGAGTCAATACAAATGGAACATTTGTCCATTTAAATATAATTTGTAGAGTAGATATGTATATATTGAATTGTTATAGATTAAAGAAGTAGCACAGATTTTCCGAAGGAAAGATATAACACTTACGCGAAATCGTGTAATTCAAATTTGTATACAAAATACCCTGGTGCCACCTATAGCGGGTTACTTTTAGGAACTATGCGTTGTTTATAATGTAAATTCGTATATAACTATACACCTTTAAAATGTTAAATAATATGCCTTAAATTAATATTTATATGATGACAACTAAGTGTTCATTACTAATATATAACAAACAAATATGATATTTATGTTTTAAATGCTATAAGTATATATTTAGTAAGTAAAAGTTAATTTATATTGCATGTAATTTAATAGAGCAATGAAAACATTGTTGTATGCAAACAGAGCCGAACCTAGATCTATTTCAGTGATTTCGATACTACTGCTAGCAGCGGTTGGGGATATTACTAAATTACGTTGCATGCATAGGGAGTGTTATATATTTGCTTCGCAAAATCTTTGGAAGTAGTGTACAATATATGAAGGCATGTCACAATGCACTTCATACTACATTTTACAGTTTATAATGTAAATATATAGGCAGCATATGGTCTATTAATAGTGTGGTGCATAGATTTCAATTCCTTGAATCAGTTTTTTATATTGTAAATACAAAAAAAACAGATTTATTCAATGTATTCAATGTATTCAATGTAGAATTCAGGCTAAGACTATTAATAGACCATATGATGCCTATATAATATTGTATTTATAATGTATGTATTTATGTGTATAATATAAACTGTATATGTATGTGTATATGAGTATATATATGTGTATGCTTACTATATTGATTATCTGATAATGACACTATTTACATATTTAAAATAATAAAATCCAGTTACATTTAGATCATTAATATATATATAGTTATAAACTAACTAAATATTTATATCTCCATTCTGTTTTTCATGAAGGGCATTTTGCTATTCATTCTTGATTCGGAGAACAGACTCCATAGAGTTAGTACTGATAGCCCTCACCATGTATAACACTGGAAGTGAAATCTTTGATACAGCTCTTATTGCAACTGAATAAATAAAATTATTATGTTACTTTGAATATTATATTTTAAATTAGACATTTTACATTTAAATAGACATTTTACAATTTAATTTATTACTTGCATTTATTTATAGTTATTAAACAGTATATACATTATTTTTTAATGTTAATATAATATATAATTTTGTGATACTAATAATATTTTATTAGTTTTACATATTTGTTCTTTATTTTTGTTTTTACAATAATAAAGTTTCACTACCTTGGTAAATGCACATAATGAAAAAAATATCATAATTATCCGGCTAATTTTTTTGCTATATGCAAAAAGTATATGAATAAATTATGATATAATATTTGTATAAATATAATTATATATATAAGTGAAGAGACAATATAGGTGGACATATTTTAATAATAAATATATAATATATACTTTGAAATAAATTATATTAAAAAAAAACTAATCATAATAATGTAGCTTTATATATATAATGTAGCTTTATCTGTATTTTACAAAAATAAATGTATCATTGAATATAAATTGTATATAAAATGATCTTTTAATGAGGCTTTGTACTTACTAGTATTCTATTAACATGTAAATGCATGTATTGTATGCACACTGATGTACCTATTTAAATAGTATATCATGTGGACATTATATCAGTTTTATATGATATCATCCTTTTGGGATAACATATAAATTTTAATTAATTTTGATATATAAATTATACATATATTTATAATTTTTTGTAAATATTAATATCAATTCATTTTTTATATAATTAAAAATGACATTAATTATGGATTTATTCTCAGGAATTATTAAATAATGATTTCTTTATAATTAAAAATGATATTAAATATATTAAAAATGTACTATGTAATAATTTTTTATACTAATTTTATATATTTAATAATTTCTAAGAATAAATAAATAATTAATGTAATTTTTAATTATATAAAAATTAATTGATTTCATTATTTTCAAAAAATATATAATATTGAAAAATACATCATATTAATGTAAACTAATTATGATTTACAATATATTTATATTATATATTTTAAGGGGTATCCCACTACTAGTATATTCGGCAAATTGCCGGAAATATAGTAACTTTAAAGGGGGTACCCATTACAACTTTATAGAAAATCATTTTAAAGTTACAATATTTCCGGTAATTTGTCGGAAATACTTGTAGAGGGATACCCACTTAAAATATACAATATAAATCATAATTAGTTTAAATTAATATGATATATTTTATCTTCAATATTATATATTTTTCTTATACATACTATTAATTTTAATATATAAATTATTAATAATATTACTATTTTTTGTATATTTGATAATTTACTTTAATTCATGTTGAACATACAAAAAAAAATTTCTGTAATTTTGTTAGTTGAATGAGTGTATTATATATTATATGAAATGCTTCGCAAAATTGTTGTGTTCTTGGAAAATATTCTACGATTAAATTGAATTTTATAATTCTTATATTATATATTCTTGGTTATACGCTATTACGATTTGTCATTTTTGAAACTTGTATCCAGTTAATCCTGTATAATTATCACTATCCTCTATATATTTATATACTATTTCATCAAGTTCGCCTTCATTAAAATATCAAAGTTTACTTTAAATTATATAGCTTACTTACCATAAATTGTGATTAAAAAACTATTTAACCATATGTCTTATGGCATTTCTCATGCACTAATTTATTGTATAGTTCACATATAACTAAAGATTAAATCTATTTTAAATAATGTCATATGGATAATTACTTTGTACAACTCTGTTATATAAGTAATGTTTGCATATATACAATATTATAGTAAAAATTCTTATATTAAATAATAAATGATTACAATATAAAGTTATATCAAAGATTTTGCGAAGCAAAGATATAACACTCCCTATGCATGCAACATAATTTAGTAATATCCCCTGCCTCTGCTAGCAGTAGTATCGAAATCACTGAAATAGATTTAGGTTCGGCTCTGTTTGCATACAACAATGTTTTCATTGCTCTATTAAATTACATTCAATATAAATTAGCTTTTACTTACTAAATATATACTTATAGCATTTAAAACATACATATAATATTTGTTTGTTATATATTAGTAATGAAAACTTAGTTTTCATCATATAAATATTAATTTATAGCATATTATTTAATATTTTAAAAGTGTATAGTTAAATATGAATTTACATTATAAACAACAAATAGTTCCTAAAAGTAACCCGCTTATAGGTGGCACTGGGGTATTTTGTATACAAATTCGAATTACACGATTTCGCGTAAGTGTTATATCTTTCCTTCGGAAAATCTTTGGTTATATTATAATATTTATATAAAATGTATAATACACATGAGTTTATAATATACACATATATTATATATATATGAAATATATAAAAAAAATTATAATTATGTAAATAGAATTATATATATAAATACAATATTATATATGATATGTCACTCCCATCTAAATATAGATCATAGTTACTAATTTTAATTGAAATATATATTGCAAGCAATATGCATATCAGGAAGTTAAATATACACCTATATATTTAGGTCATACAAATTACGATATTTTCAAGTTTTATCATACTTAGTAATTTGATTAATTAATAACATTATGTACATATATTAGGTTATTCTTATTAATATTAGTGAATATATATGTACATTATATAATATAGAAATAACATTTATATACTTGGATTCACATTACATTTATTATATTAAAATGAACAATTCACATCCTCATTTATTTTGATTATTATACGTCATTTATATTTCAAATTACTAAACCTATCTAAATATTTCGATTTTTATTGTCCTTTGTAAATCTAAATGTTTGTTTATAACTTAAATAGAATCCAAAAGTTATGAAATAATTATCAATTATTTAACTATATATAATATAAAATAAAAATTGAATAAAATATTTTTTAAATTTAAAATTCAAATATCCCAGAATTTATATTTGGGATCCTACTATGACGTCACAGTTCATTTTTCGTTTTATATTTCGTTTTTTGATTAAAACACATTATTTTGGTATAAATAAGTATTATTTCAAAATGTTATGAATATAGTTCATATTTATTTATACCATAAATATAATATTATATTAATATGGATAATCTATTTTCATGCATATTATGCTTTAAGTGAAATTAAAATATGGCAATTTTTAAGCCTAACGTCATATTTATAAATTAATAAAATAATATCAGAGATTTCAAATGGATATTAGTTCATACCTGTTTCCCATCAATATGTGGTATTGTGCAGTTTACGGATTAAAGTATAATGCCATTTCGGATACTCGAAACAATCAAACATTGCAGAGCATAGCTAGGGTCCTCCAAGCAGTTATCCTACCTATCATTGTGTATGGAGGTGTGTTTATATATATATAATTTGTATGTGTAATTGTATATGGAATAAATATGAAAGTTTATACAATGATTAAAAAAGTAAAAGTAAGTACAGTTTGTAATTTTTCAACTTATTGGTCAATATTATTATAGATCTTTAATTTAGTTATTAAAATACATTATTATTACATATTATATAATCATATATTATTTATATAAATATTTAATAGATTCTTCTGTAGCTAAAAATTCAAATTTCTAATTGAATTATAGTTTTATTTATTTAGAAATAATGTTACATTAAATAAGATACACATATATATATATATATATATATATTATGAAACATATAGTTTCATTTAAGACATCAACTCCCTTTCTTGAGAGTTAAGCCTTTCTGTTAATCTCTAACCAAACATACATACAGACTATTACAGTATTTCTCAGCCAGATACCATGGTAACCATTCATACGGCCATACCTGAGTGGGGGTGTACCTAAATGTATAGATAAAATATTAAATACATCTGTTTTTATCATTTCTACAATTAAGGGTGCGAGTTAAAATATGATTAATATTTATATTTTAACAACAACAATGTACAGTTAAAGTATCACATTTTTTCATGTTTAATATCTTATTTATAAATTTGTAAAATTTCTCAAATTATATTTATATCAATATAAAGTGTTTTATGAACGTAATCGATATAATAATTATTTGAAATTGATAGTAAAGTATGTATTATATTAACTTAAATTTTATATATTAAACTTTGAATGTAATTTTCTCAAGTTTTTACTTTTTCACTTATTAACAACATGCAAATCATACTACTTTTTGATTATTATTATTTTTATCTGAAATTGTTACTGTAAATGTATAACATATACATCTATATGAATCCTGTTGGATTTATTATATTTTATATTAATTAAATAAAGTATGATAAACATACATTTTAATGAAAAAAAATAAAAAATAAATAGTTAAATAATGGAGACTATTTTTTTTACACAATTTTAAATTAACTACAATTATATAAAGAAAGATCCTATATGATGGACGAAAGTTTCTATTGAATAAACAAAAAAGTATGTAATTATCTCAAATAGTTATGTATCCTTAGCGTTTTTAGATATAGCTATAATATCATTGTTTAGATGAACGGGAACCTCTCCCCTTAAGTATTTTATGTTTTTGATATACTATATTATTTTGATATACTATAATTAGTTATATTTAAATTGTAGGCGGTTATGGTGCATAATCCGCACAATCCATATTTTATATATTTAATATCACTAACTAACTAGTTCACTAACTAACTAATTAACTAACTAACTCACTAGCTAACTCACTAGCTAACTCACTAGTGCAACTGCTTAGTATTATATAATGGAATTAATTTTATATATATATATAATAAACGATATAATATATGTTATCAATATTTATTCGTAGCATGACTCATGTACTATATGAAATATACATAAATTATTAATACCGTAATATATGGTATGATATATTTATATAATTTATATATATCGTTATAACATGTATACTTTACATAAATTGTATATATATATATATGAACTTATAATGTAATATTATAGATAAATACACTTAATTATATCAACATATTATATTATATTATATTATATAAAGTTTGGAAAAATATAAAATTATAGTAATAGCAAATATTTTTCTAAAGAAAGATATAACTTATATTATAACACTTATGCGAAATCATGTTTATCGAATTTTTATACAAAATATCCCAGTACCACCTATATCGGGTTACTTTTAGGAACTAGGTGTTGTTTATAATGTAAATTCGTAAAAAACTATACACTTTTAAAATGTTAAATAATATGCTTTAAATTAGTATTTAATTGATGAAAACTAAGTGTTCATTACTAATATATAACAAACAAATATGATATGTATGTTTTAAATGCTATAAGATATATTTGGTGAGTAAATGCTAATTTATATTATATGTAATTTAATAGAGCAATGAAAACATTGTTATATGAAAAGTTTTCATATGAAAACAGAGCCGAACCTAAATATATTTCAATGTTTCGATACTACTGTTAGCAGCGACATCAGGTATTACAAATTATGTTACATGCATAGGGAGTGTTATATCTTTGCTTCGCAAAATATTTAGTATATTATATATGTATAAACTTATATTAACATATATAACTAATATAAATTATAAAAATGTATAATTATATTATATATAATATATTATCTTATGATATATAATATTTGTTTTAAAACCACTTAATGATAAAGTTTATCATAACATGTATTCGTAAAGATTTACATATTTAAATGTTGTAACAATTTGTAATCTTTTATAATTTATTAATAACATATTCTTAGTGAATAATATATACTATATATAATATAGGATCAGTTTGATATACTATAGACTATATTATATATTTTATATAAACAGTACTACATTTAATTAAAAAATATAAATAAGTATTAATAATAATGGATATATCAATTGATTCTGACGATAATATTATTATCTTAAATTATATATATATATATATATATATATATATATAATTATACCATATACAGTGTGTATGATAAACCATGTTATTATTTTATAATTATGATAAATTTGAAAAATATATATAATTATTATAATAATATATATATAATTATATAACTTTAAAAACCTGTCATTTAGTGAGCCGGTATTTAACAAATACTTCGTACACCAAGGTTTACATTTGATAATCCTAAATAAATGAATTTATATCAATTTGATAACTATACATAAAATGAATTATGATAAATTGAAATAATATACATTTATTAATTATAAATAATATGAAATTCATTTCATCATGATACATTTAAATAATACACCAAGGTTTACATTTGATAATCCTAAATAAATGAATTACCCTCAATTTGATAAATATTATAGTTATTATAATGTATGGTACCGCATACATAAAATGAATTATGATAAATTTAAATAATATATATTTATTAATTATAAATAATATGAAATTCATTTAAATAATACTCCAAGTTTTACATTTGATAATCCTAAATAAATGAATTACGATCAATTTGATAACTATACATTTGATAATCCTAAATAAATGAATTACGATCAATTTGATAACTATACATAAAATGAATTATGATAAATTGAAATAATATACATTTATTAATTATAAATAATATGAAATTCATTTCATCATGATACATTTAAATAAGACATCAAGGTTTACATTTTATAATACTAAATAAATGAATTACGATCAATTTTATAACTTTAAAAAAAATGAATTATGATAAATTTTAATAATACACATTTAATAATTATAAATAAAATTTATTTCATTATGAATTATGATAAATTTAAATGAGCAATATTTGATACTTATCATAATACACTATAAATAATACCTATTTTAATAATAATATATATATGATAAATATAAATATTATTTTAAAATTAAATGAAATTAATTTAATAAATATATATAAAACAATTGAAATAATGAAAAATATTCTTTTTCATTATAATAAGTTATTATAATAATTATAAAATAATGATTTAATCATTTTATAATTATAATATTATATTATAACGTTAATAAACGATATTAAATATCGATATAACGATATTAAATATCGTTATTATTTTAAAAAATTAATTTCAAAATACGATTACGAAATTACCTTAGCAAATATAAAATAAAAGTAGTACATATATATTCTTTTGAATATAAAATACACAATAATTTACCTTATAACTGAAGAATAATACAACTGTAAGTACACTGTAATTATTACTAAAAAATAAGGCAATCAATTTGACATCAGGGTTAATAATAAATAATAATAAATAATAATAACAATAATAATAGAATCTATAAAAACATGGTAGTATATTGGATATTTATATTAACAATTGTAGCAATAGAATACCAAACTGTATAATTAACTTTAGATATATGTTCCTATATATATATATAGATATATATATATATATATATATATATATATATATATATATATATATATATATATATATAAATATATATATATATATATATATACTTATCTATTATAATAATCGGAACTATAGTTTATGTGAAATAGTATCATTAGGAAATTAATATTAATCATAAATAATAATATATGATACTTAAGCTATAAGCTAGGTAGATATATATATATATATATATTGGTAAATTAATTAATTAATATGTTTCTATTACTATATAAATATTTGATTTTTATACATTATTACATAAGCATTTGTATTTGTCAAATAAACCATATGGTTTGAAGTAGTATTTGTTACCTATCTTTAATATTTTACAGTTATTATAATTTAAAAAATATTCAATATATATTACCCCCGGGATATTACTATATTAAAAAATATACACGCGAATTAAAGTAGATATAGAAACTATTGAGGCATTCGTGATTTAATAGTAATTGAATATTACTATTACTTTATAAACCCTGGTATAGTTTATATAATACACGTATTGTTATTTGTTATTTTTATTTGGTGGAATCCTTTCATCCCATCATGGAACTTAGATAAGTTTTCACTTTTAACCATATATGGCTCTAATGTCCCAAAATTAATTAATGATCCTGACGAGGCTTGAACTCGTGTCCACTGCTTGTGTGTCAGAAGCCCTAGCCACTGAGCCACACATGCAGTTTTAACGTATAACCTATAGCACTAACATGTTAACATCGCAAGTCTAATCAATTATATCTGAGGAACAGGTAAGGTTTTGGAAAGGAATGAGTACGCCGTACTCAGTATACTGAGTATACTCTCGTATACGATCGAACATATTACAAATATCAGAACCCTTATAGAAAAGCATCTTGATTCCCATACGAATCTGTTCTATAACTTCATTGATTTCATGAATGCATTTGACAGAGTATATCATATAGGACTGTGGTCAATACTTTAAAAGTGTGATATACATCACGAAATAATTACAATGATTAAAGCTTTATATAGTAACAATTCCAGTTCAGTCTGGATAGGTAGGTCCTATACCTATCATATATACCTAATCATCATTATAACAACATAGACAATTCGTTCAAATCAACGGTTAGAGTACATCAATGATGTCTACTATTACCTATACCCTTCAATATATTCCTAGATGAAATCATGTGAGAATTCTTAAGTACTTAAGTACAAGATAATCTAACGCCATCAATATCAATATGATGAATATTATAATTGAACAGCAAGAGATAAGTCTACTGAATACTAGCGAGTTACTTAATCATTTAGTCATGGCGTACGTAAGTTAATAATGAGATTTTCTAATATTATATAGAAAATAGTTTACAGTGCGTATCATGTTCTTAATTTATGTAGAGTTGTCAAGGTGAGAGGTTATATTGAAACCAAGGGTAGTTATTGATTTATAAGTAGGAATATATGTTAAAAAAGGATGAGTGATTGATAGATGATAACTGGGTCTAGATAGTATAATAGTATCAGTTTTAGTCATAATTAAGTAAATAGAGTTATGAGAGAACTATTCAGTGAGATCAGTATTACAATTAAACATATACATTTGAATCTGATCATAATCACTATAACTAGGAAAGTACACACACACATATATATATATATAGATCATCTACATAAATATGGTAGTGAATATTAGGATATTTGCGAAATAATTATTTTATAGGAAGAATATAAATAATGAACAATATAGGACAAATAACATAGCCCTAATATGGAAAACTATGTTAACATAATAAGGAGATAACGATTACGAAGATTTAATTTTCAGCGAAGAGGTTCTAAATGAAATAAAATAAATAAACCAACTGATGACTTGACCGTGTATACCAATTTTATTAATTTGTATGTTGAAAGTAAATAATATTGTGATTGAGAATATCACTAGTTATATCACTAGTGAAATCAATAGTTTACTTATCATTGAGTTATCTTATTATTAGGGGCGCTTGGAAGATTTTGTATGCTGGGGGACCAACCAATAAAAATAAATGTTTTGGTAAAAGTGGGAGGAGGGACCTATACATAGGAGGTCCCCCTAGATTTTAAAGTGGGGGGACATATCCCCCATCCCCCTTGTTGCAGCGCCCCTACTTATTATACAATTAGTATACAATAACTTAAATTATTATACGTTTAATAATTATAATAGCTTAATAATAATTGTCATATACAGGATCCTATCATCGGAAGTAATTAAGTAATTTTTGAAAAATAATTTATTAGTAGGTATACCTACTATAAACCTATATGTTTATATATGAAGATATTATGTGCCATGGGTACATACTATATAATGAAGACATTATGTACAAGAGGTACATATCATCTACATAACTCGATGTAGATTATATGCTGATATTGTGTGCCACGGGTACATAATATAATGAAGAAATTATGTACCAACTTTACATATCATCTACATAACTATATGTAGATTATATGTTGATATTATGTGCCACGGGTATATAATATATAATGAAGAAATTATGTACCAAGTTTACATATCATCTACATAACTATATGTAGATTATATGTTGATATTGTGTGCCACGGGTACATAATATATAATGAAGAAATTATGTACCAAGTGTACATATCATCTACATAACTCTATGTAGATTATATGCTGATATTGTGTGCCACGGGTACATCATTTTATTATGTACATGATATACGTAGAAACTACATATAAAATACATATATCATACACATAGTAAATATTATGTAGATAAACTATGTAGATACAGCGAAAATTGTTTGTAGGGACTATAGTCTTATTCAGATTCATATAAACTGTTATTAGATAGTGATATACCTATATACATGAATGACTGCATTTTCTCTATTATTGTCTATATATAAGTATATATATATATGTATATTCACGATTATATTCTTGTCATAAATATCGATAATGACCCTGCTATTTTGTGCACTAATTTCCATATAATATGTGTTAGCACTATGCTAATGTATTGGTAAGTTGTTAAAGTTATTGGTTTCTATGGACAATTAAAATTAATAAAATTAATTTAATATATGTGTCGTCTGCAAATCTTAAATTTGAGAGTTGAATACAGCATTATGAAGATTAGTGATTATATTGTATATATAACAATAACTGCCCGTGTGGATCTTAGTATGACGCGGGTTCAAGCTCCGTCCGGACCATTAAAATAGGTCTTAAAATATTATTTATAAGTAATATTATATAATTGTGTATACATATTTTATTGGCTATCGTTAAAATCATGAAAGCCTTAACAAAATAGCGGTTTCGAAGGGACAATAGAGCCATATGGTTATAAGAGATAACATCATCTATATTACTGGATGTGATGAAAGGACTCCACCAAATATAACAATAAAATAATTTAGCTTTATGTTTATGAGAAACGAGTTAAAATAACAGGTAGGGGAAAGTAACCTAATACGGACACTTTAACACTAAATGGTATTAAAATTGTATGACTAATTATTTTTATTCAACAATTACAATATATTAATATTATATGATTATAGATATTATTGTGATTTTAAAATTTTATTTAATCTTTTAATTCCACAGATAACGGGGGTGTCCGTATTCGGTACCCGTGTCCGAATATGGACACCCTGATTTATAATACGGACACCCTGTATACCACAAGATAAACTATATAGTATTGATTAATCAATCAGACAATATAATTACATTATTTATAATTAATTTTAGTAATAATTTATTCTAATTAAATTAGTTAATACTTTATTTATTTTATTATTTTTTTAATTAATAATATAATTTATGTATATAAATAATACAAATTTTAGATTTAGCTTTATTGGTGGTATTAATATTATAACGCACGCGATTTTTATGAAAATCAAAATAGTTCATGCGCTGCGCATTGATTGGTTATAGGGTGTCCGTATTAAGACATATAGAGTGTCCGTATTATGAACTTATATGACCTCTAGAAATATGCTTATGACTTAATGAATATTTGATAAAAATATAGAAATTATATATATAAATTTAGAATGCTTTATTTTTAATAATATAGTGTTTTATTTTATATCGATACATTTATATATTCTTGAGAATATTTTAGGTTGAAATTTTTATTCATAAATTTAAAAACGTAATAAAAAAATCAGTTTATTGGATATATAAGCAATATTTTGAATAATTCAAAATACTTTTTTTACACAATTTATGTAATTATGAATATTTTATTCATTAATATGTTTTTGTAGGATTTATGGTTTCTGAGATACCGAGTGTGTCCGTATTCTGGCACTGTTCGTATTGATAATTATAAATATAGATTATAATTTAATTAGGTTAAGTTCACCTAATAGTAAATATGCTTGGCATATACCAACTTAAGTATCACATAGTACACATTGTAAATTATTGTTAAGTGGAAAGGCATTGCAATAGTTATCATATAATAATTTTATCATCTAAATAATTTCATTGGTAATATAAAAGTTATTAGTTAATATCATAGTATTTAATGTAATACTATTAAAGTATTTTTAAAACAATTGAATTATTAAATAGTTATTAATCTGATAATCATAAATACTATATAAGTAAACAACTATTTTAAAATATTTATATACATGTTGCTATTTACTTTTCTAAGAAATATACTATAAATTTAAAATTATTGAAATGTAAACAAATATTTGTCAAAAATCAATATTTATTATTGTTGTTTAAAAATAATAAATTATATTTCTACAAATAAACAACTATACGTATTCGGCATACAAGCGACACATTACCTAACAGTAGAACATAGCCCTAACGCGAGGATATGGTTCGAGATATGGGTTTCCTGACGTACGTGATCCCGGAGAGGAAGCGAGAGTCTAAGTGTGACGTCATGAAGAACATAAAGGACAACTACAATGTAACCACCATACCTAAAGGTAATACTGGGGAGGGATCATGTTCACAATCTAGGGGCAGATATTCTGATAACGCAGTATTATATTAGCATATTATGATTATCTTAGGACAAACCTTAGCTATGTTCTTAGGGTTAAATATTGTCATAATCCTATGACATTATATTCTCTCAGAACTACTGGCCCTTGAGGATAGGATGTTGCCCCGATAATTTATTATATTTAGCTATGATCCTCGATAGACTCTTGAAATGTATTACTATATAATATATTTATTTTTGAAGTGTACCCCTTTCCTATTTACCGGATATGCCTATAGATAAGCATTCCAGTAATTAATCCAACCATATATATGTTGATAGATAAGTATCATATGTAGCATGATCGTGTAATCGAAAATATGTATAAGACTAAATATATATATATATATTATTGAAATATATGTTACTTATGCGTTTAATTTCACTTGATGGAATTCGTTAGAAATGAACGCTTATTTACAATCTAGTAACATATACAGTGTATAGTACATTAAGTAGCAGTGTACGACGTAATGTGATAAGAATACTGCGTTGTTAAATACGCAATAAATACATGCATATCAGCTAAGGTATACATATTAATTATGACATGTCTGTCAATATCAGATATATATATATAGATATTTATAATATATTGACTACAAAATTTCATTATAATGTAGTATATTTTCAAAATTTATAAGATAAAATATGTGATAATATACATATATAAATACGTATATATAATTGTAATTCCACAAAATAATTCATTAAATTTAGACAGTATAATAATTATATATAGTAAAAAAATATATAGTTAAATTAATAGTATCATAAATATATATAAATAAATATATATATACAGTAGAAGCTCGGTAACTCAACATGCCGATAACTCAACATTGCCGATAACTCAACATCCACAAAATATTTGGTTGGATTCGTATCTTTTACATGTTAACAAAAACCCTATTATTCAACAAATATAACTCAACATACATATAACTCAACATCGTTTTTATAATCTTAGCCTATACATCACATGTAAATATACATCCGATAACTCAACATTTATGAAAAATCAAAATATCACAAACATATGTTGTTGGATTCGTATCTTTTACATGTAATAAAAACTACATTGCTCAACAAATATAATTCAACATAGTTTTATTTAATAATATATGGATATAAATATATAAACGTAAAAATACAATTACAATTATTATATTATCATACGAGTACTATTTTGAATACATTTATGTGAACAAAACATTAATTAAGTCATTATTTATACATCCGATAACTCAACATACTCGCTAACTTAACATGAAAACTCCGTCCCGTCAATGTTGAGTTATCGAGCTTTTACTGTATATATATATATATATATATATATATATATATATATATATATACTAGCAGTTTTGGCCCGGTGTATATGCGGATAGTTGAGAATTATGAGTTATTATTAGAAAATTGCATGATCTAGGTGCATTTTATAAATAAGAAATATAGTATTTATTTGATTTAAATTAATTATGTTATAAAAAACAAATATTGAGAAATTAATATAATATACATAATAAATGGGAGTTAGCCCTATCGGAGTTAGCCCTATCTGAATTAGCCCTATCGGAGTTAGCCCTATCTGAATTAACCCTATCGTAGTTAACCCTATCTGAATTAGCCCTATATGAGTTAGCCCTATCCGAATTAGACCTATCTGAGTTAGCCCTATCTGAATAATTATTATCGTAGTTAGCCTTAAGGAGTTGGCCCTATATGAATTAGCCCTATCTGAGTTAGCCATATCTGAATTAGCCCTATCGAATTAGATCTATCTGAATCAGCCCTATCTGAGTCAGCCCTATCTGAATTAACCCTATATGAGTTAGCCATATCTGAATTAGACATATCGAAGTTAGCTATATATGAAGTAGCCCTATCTGAGTTAGCCCTATCTGAATTAGCCCTATCGTAGTTAGCTCTATATGAATTAACCCTATCTGAATTATCCATATCTGAATTAACCCTATCTGAATTAGTCATATCGTAGTTAGCCCTATCTGAATTAGCCCTATCTGAGTTAGCCATATCTGAATTAGACATATCGGAGTTAGCTATATCTGAAGTAGCCCTATCTGAGTTAGCCCTATCTGAATTAGCCCTATCGTAGTTAGCTCTATATGAATTAACCCTATCTGAATTATCCATATCTGAATTAACCCTATCTGAATTAGTCATATCGTAGTTAGCCCTATCTGAATTAGCCCTATCTGAGTTAGCCATATCTGAATTAGACATATCGGAGTTAGCTATATCTGAATTAGCCCTATATGAGTTAGCCCTATCTGAATTAGACCTATCTGAGTTAGCCCTATCTGAATCATTATTATCGTAGTTAGCCTTAAGGAGTTGGCCCTATATGAATTAGCCCTATCTGAGTTAGCCATATCTGAATTAGCCCTATCGAATTAGATCTATCTGAATCAGCCCTATCTGAGTCAGCCCTATCTGAATTAGCCCTATATGAGTTAGCCATATCTGAATTAGCCCTATATGAATTAACCCTATCTGAATTAGTCCTATCGTAGTTAGCCCTATCTGAATTAGCCCTATCTGAGTTAGCCATATCTGAATTAGACATATCGGAGTTAGCTATATCTGAAGTAGCCCTATCTGAGTTAGCCATATCTGAATTAGCCCTATCGGAGTTAGCTCTATTTGAATCATCCCTATCTGAGTTAGCACTATCTGAATTAGCCCTATCGGAGTTAGCCCTATCTTAATTAGCCCTATCGGAGTTAGCCCTATCTAAGTTAGCACTATCGGAGTTATCCTTATCTGTATTAGCCCTATCGGAGTAACCCATATATGAATTAGCCCTATCTGAGTTAGCTATATCTGAATTAGCCCTATCGGAGTTAGCTCATTCTGAATTAGCCCTATCCGAGTTAGCACAATCGGAGTTATCCCTATATGAATTAGCCCTATCAGAGTTAGCCCTATCTTATTTAGCCCTATCTGAGTTAGCCCTATTTGAATTAGCTCTATCGGAGTTAGCTCTATTTGAATTAACCCTATATGAGTTACCACTATCGAGTTATCCCTATCTGAATTAGCCCTATCGGAGTTAGCCCTATCTTAATTAGCCCTATCGGAGTTAGCCCTATAGGAGCATCTCGTCTCTCTATAATATAAGTTATATATATTCGTATAAGAACTATATAATTATGAAATAAATTAAATTTAATAAGTTGTACAACGTACGAGATTACTGGTAACCATGAATCTCATTGGATGAAAATAATGTTATTTAAAACGCCACCTATTGAATATTCGAGGCGAATTAATTTAAAATCTTAATTTATAAATCCACTTTAATATATGATAACACGGTACAATCTCACATTTTGATAGTGCATATTAAAGAGGAATAAAATATGTGTATAACTGGTGTCTTCCGATCTTGCATTTATTTTTTAAATTCGTAGAATCATCGCTTCGCGACGATGCCGCATTGTTATATGTTTAGAGAAATATATATATAGATATGTATAATAGTAATATATTATCAAAATCAATATCACTTTAAATACTTAATATTTAACAATTAATAATTAAAGTATATTAATCATGATAATAGGAAATAAATATCGAAAATTTAAAAACGCGATGCACTTGATCTACCCGAGCAACCCTACGAATTATCGCCTAAACAGGATGTTGTTGCGTAAGACCAGCTATGACGTCATCACTAGGAGGTCGGCTAACGATTGGCTGCAAACGTACAATAGGAAACTAGCTAATAGGAGGTTAGTAATCTTACTTTGTTTAACATTAATACATTGGCAATCGTATACGTATATGTTTATGCCTACATTCATAGTTATATTCATATATATATATATATATATATATATATATATATATATATGAATAATAATAAGTAATACTAATAATATTAATACTTGTAATATCGGATAATACTTATTTATGTGTTCATATAAATTGTAATTTATATAAATATATCAATATGACTGATACATGTAATATTTATATATATATGTATATATATATATATATTATAATATAAAATATCTCTACTATTATCCATTATTACACCATCTTAAGGAAAGGGGCGTTTACCCCGTACTACAAAGCGTACGATACAATAGGGCACGTGGTATTAGACTCCACACAACTATTTATAGAATGTATCAAAAATTCACTACCTCCACAGGTTCATTTATTTAAATTAAATAAATAATGTGCATTATAATATATAATATGTATACTGTATACACGTATATATATATATATATATATAATTTATATAATATATATATTTTAGTTAATATTTGTTATGCTTCACATTTATTAATTCGAATATTAGTTTATAATAAATAGTTACGAAACATATTAATTTAATATTAATTTAAATAATAATATTTTCTGTTAGCTAATAATTTTTATATTTTTCAAATCAAACATAATATAATTATAATTATCTATCTAATTGTTATATAAATTACTCTATACTACACACATACACGCATTATATATATGTGTGTATTATATTTTAAAATAAATATATGTATACTATAGTTTATTGAATATAACTAATACAATTATTTCATATATTATATATTATATATATGATTATTTAAAATATACACAGTACTTGAGAACATATAAAAGAAATGATCCGATTAAAGATAATAGGGGAGATTTATTATGGATGCCTGCAGGTATTCGAAAAGTTATTATACATACGTAGTAATATATATATATATATATATATATATATATGATGATGATAATAAGATGTATTAGCACTTATCATATATATGACTACCCTTCGCAGGTGCATATAACGATATAGAACGAAAACAACAAAATAAATAAATAAAATATATAAATGAGATAACAAAAAAAAAAACAAAACGATAAAATAGAAAAACTTATATAACTATTAATGTTGTATTATTGAAATAAGTGAAGATATTACATTGATGATATTTAGGCCTTGAGGTGTGTAATAAATGAGGGGTGTGAATGTATTGATCTGCTAGAGGCAGGGAAGGAGTTCCATAAGGATATTACAATATAACTGAAAGCGTGTTTATGGTATTTCAGGTATTAAACATGAGGGAAAATAGGGAAATGTCGAAATTAGAACGTAAGGATGTTAGTAGGGAAGTCAAATAAGGAGGAGAATTATAATATATTGCTCTATGAGCGAGTGATAGAAGATGTATGAGGGAACGTTTTTTTTTTGAAGGAACCAGTTGGAAAGGAAATGGTGGAAGTCATTAATTTAATTATCAAACCGATTAATGGATAAAATGGTTAGTATAGATGAACGAATTATACGATTTAAAGGGCACTCATAACTAGTATAAGTTATATAGGTTCACTTTATGTATATATATATATACATATATATGTGTATAAATATAAGAGGAAAAAGTATATTAATATTATAAACTAGAAAACGAAAAGGATTCTTCTAATAGTAGTAGGATACAATTCTTCTAATACATATTATTATTATGACTATACCGTGCCTATAACTATATGTGATGCATTACTCGATGTACTACCTTCACTACTATCTCGCGTAGTCCACCAGCAAGAACATAAAGCTTCCGGAAGTGTTCCCCATGAAGGCCATAGATAACGACGCGACCTTCATGAAGGACATCAGCGATGACATCAAAGAGGGCGCCAACAGAATCATCCTCTGTAACGTGAACTGTTGCTACAAGGAGGATGTCATCAGGCTCAAGGTTAACCAACAACCTAGATGTCTGACACTGTGTGGAATGTAATATACGTGATACGATATATTAACATAAATATATTTACTTGTGAATTAATTAAATATATGTATTAAAGTATAAAAATATATATATATACATCAATACATTAAATATATATATATATATATATATATATATATATATATATAGTAATATTGTTATATATATACCTTAGTGAGTATAAGTGTCCCTTAAATAATATAGTAAATTATACATTTTTGCAAATTCTTACTATGATCCTATTATATCAAATCTTTTCTAAATACTGATTTAGATATCTGCATATCTATGAATATAATATAGAATTCTTTGGAATAATATATATTTATATATATATATATAATAATCAGAGTTTAGACATTAGCCTGGATGAACGAAAAAGCTGAGATTATCAAGTAGTACACCCAATGTGATTGTGGGGAGAAAATCATATATAGAATTAAAATAATATTAAAAAAAATATTTTAATATAAATTGTCTATCCACGTAATAAAGTAATAAAAATAGCCATACAAATCTACCTCTATATTTATACCGATTGTAAATGGAAGTATATATATGAATATATATATATATATATATATATATATATATATATATATAGTCTACCCTAATAATATACATATATAATATTTATATATGGGAGTAATGTAAATATCCACGAGGGCTTAAATATTTTAAATAAGTTAACTTTTAAACTAAAATGTTAACATGAAGTATAATAACAAATATCTCTGTAATATAATAAAATATATCATTTATAAGTTACTGATAAATATGTTGAAATATATTTAATATTTTTTCGAACGACAGAATAAAGAATACGATACTAAAAAGATGAATCAAATCAGAACAGTCACTCAAATGGTAGACCTGATATTGGATAAAAAAGTTTCTGATAAATTTCAGATAGAGGGACCAGGTATACAACTTATACATTTTGTATTATCATATCCACTAAAATAAGTATATACCATTTTATTATATCATTAAAATTTATTATTTATATTCATTATATATATATATATTATATCTTCTAATAAAATATATCTTCTAATATCATTAAATATACTACTATTATTATGATATATGATGTTAACTACAAAAATACACGGTGAATACGGGCGTATTTGGAAAATAAAAATAAATTTGTTTTCAATTTGGTATTGTATGAATAATTGTTTTAAATAATAATATAATTTGATATGCACTTCCCACGTGTACTTAACGAGAATATATTACGTAATTAGTTAGTAACAGATATAGGCTAAAATTGTTGATTACATATTTGTAATCTTCCTATAGCAATATTCCTATATTCATTTAACTTTTATAATATTTACGTAATAATATCAATATTCAGTTAGATTACGAATAACATATAAAAACTAATCGCTTTTTAAATAATGATTTCTATATTTGTATTTCTGAAAAAATAATATATAAATAGTTATAATAATATATGTATATTCTACCGAAGATTCATGTACTATATACAATATAACATTGTTGTATATATACTCTATTAATGTAACGGATTAAATTTCACTTTAAAAAGAATTAAAATTAAATCATTTTACTATTTTTATTGTAAAGTATTCCCGAAATAAAATTACTTAATATTTATTCGGGTTATTAGTGTTTGAATAGTTATGTACCTAATTTACCAATCATTTTAATCAAGTATAGTATATTGATCTACTACTAACTATTCATATGAATAATGTATTTTTATTGATATCTATTATACTATTATAAACCAAAAAATATCTAGTAAAATATTATTAATAATATATATTATATTTTATAATATTAAATATTAAATGTAATATAATTTTATATATATACATCTATAGGTTAATTAAATAATATATTTAAAGATTTAAATATCAATTTTAAAGGATATAGTAAGTCTGAAGATAGAACGTTTTCCAGAATGTTCTTCAACACCGGTTGTAGTCCGAGCAGTATGATCATGAAGAAACCGGCTCAATTTGACCCGGTTGCAGCCTGGAAGACAATCGCTAATCTATATCGGAAATTCAGAAGGTAATGTTCATGATATATTAAATATATATTTATATAAATATCAATATAAATAAATATAGAATATACAATTTATATTAAAGTTAAAGTAAATGATATACTATAGTATATAATGTGTATGTATATATATATATATATATATATATATATATATATATACACTATAAGATATGTGTGTTTATCTAGGATATATTTCAGATATTAATATATCATATTTATTTAATATATATATATACTTTATATATATATATATATATATATATATATATATATATAAATTTAGTTAACAACTTACAAGTAATATATAACAAATATATATATATGTATTATTCAGAATGAACCAAGCCATGACCCTCTTTCAATTTAAATTACAATATATATTGAAGTTAACTTTTGCAATTATGCAATTAAAAACTAAAAATATAAGATCTCATGTTAGATTTATTATAGATAAGTATTTAAATTATATTCAATATATATATATATATATATATATATATATATATTAATAATTTCATATTTCAAATGTCATGTATATATTATATAATATTGTAAATGTATCACAGCGAGTTTTATAATTTCGTAAATATAAATATTTGTATAATAATATACTTTTTTAAATCTTATAAATTATCAAATAAATATAACTATTAAGTAAATCAATTCATAGTTACTAGCATACTCGTATGTATATATATATATATATATATATATATATATATATATATAACGCAATGTAAATATTATATACATAAATCTACACTCATATTCTATAAAGTTCATTTCTGATAAATTTTAAAATATAAACGTTGTATAATATATTATATTATAGTATATATATACTCATACACTTATATATACTACTTATACTAACTATATATATAATCAGTAATCATTTCTAGTTTCCCCTATCGAGGTTAATGATCCGTGACCTATTCGCCGAACCCAGCACTAAGAGGTTAACGTCATTAACTATGAGCGTAACTGTGATATATACGGTATAATATGTATACTGTTTTAATAACCTGGAAAATTTATAAATTACAATTATGTTTAATATATTAATATATTAATAATTATATATTATTATTAGTATTATAATCATTATTATATATTATGTTTTTATCTCTTATTTTTTCTGTTAACAGACAATTTAGTTATATTATATACAAAGATTTCGCAAAGGATTTACTTCACAAAAAAATTATATGCGTGGCACTATGACGTGAAATATATTCCATTGTTATTGTCTATAATATAGACTCTATAAAGTATATATATACGTATATATATACGCAATCATAACACTGTGCGCTCCCGCAGAATCACAAACTGGATTGACAAGTTTCTAGCCCCAAAAGTGGTGCCTCCGGCTAAACAATCGGCTCGTAAGACTATACACCTACCCCCACTGGTCCTTAAGTCTACCCACTGTAAGGTGCTAATAGATGCTTCCAAAACATGCGCCAATCAGGTGGCAGATCACAAGGTAAGCTATAACACTTCCGGGAGTAGTAATCGTGTAAGTTAAGGGGTGGAACGTTCTTTTTTATTGCGTTCTCAACTATTACTACTATATAATATTTTACTATATTTGTACTTTATAATATAAACATATAATTTATTATCTTTAAAATGATAATATATCGTTCAGAAGTAACTTAATGTAATTAGTACCTTATTAGTACGTAATCATTTATAATTTATAAATACACTTCTGTACGCAATGTAGAATGTTATTATGTAATATTTGTATATATTACACATTACTATGTAATATATATTATACAACATGTGAAGATTATATATTAACATTAGTTTTTAAACCATTTACAGTGTTTAGAAGTTTCCACCGTTTGAATTATTTTATAAATCTTAATACACAATTTAGAATTTATAAATACTATAGAGAAGATGCTATAAAAGTAGTTTTGAGCATATATATATATATATATATATATATATACATTGTTTTCATACACTAATAATAAAAACCATACATTATATGGTCAAAAATATTTCATTTTTATTATTAATGTATAAAAACAATACATTTATATTTTCAAAAGCACATATTTAACATCATCTCTATATTATGTATACATTATGAAAGAAATTCTTACATAAGGCAATCAAAGTTTCTTGTGAACACCATATTATAAATAATTGTATTGATATTTATCTATATAGATACTAAGTATAGATAATATTAATATTATCTATACTTAGTATCTATACCATAGTATATACTTTATATATAATTAAATATTTATTGTAAAATTATTGATCATAATAAATGGAGAGAAAAAAATGCTACCCCACATAAAATCGATGTTACACTTGCGGTTATTCGCGCGAATAGACGAATAATCGCGTTTATTAATAGATGAAACCAATTAGATATGTGCGAATATTCGCACATACGGGTTTTTGAAATTATGGCTCACCTTTTCGGAATAGTTTTATAAATAACTATAGCTTATTTATTCATTTCAATGTCGTATGTTATAGTTAAATATATTTAAACTTTAGAATATATATATACTATTTAAATATATATTTTTTAAATAAATACAGCCTATATATAAATATATATATATATATATATATATAAAGCCTATATATATACCGTCAGGTAACCAGTGCCACGATGAACCGCGTGGTGAACGCCATGAAAGCGATAAAACCGAACATCTCGTACAAGTTAACGCCGATAGAGTCGATGGTGGTGCCGTGGTCGGACAGTACCGACGGTGCCGACTTCGAGGTCAACAACTACGAGGAGTCGGGCAACCCGATGTGCGATTGGAGCATGCGCAAACGTAACCGTCAGGGCAAGTGCAGGCCGCAACCCGTACCGTTCACCCGCGAACAGAAGGCTACGGCCGAGAGGCTGCGGAGGAGGGTGAGGAGGTTCATCGGCTCGGACGGTGGTAGGGATGGATCGAAGAGCTACGGTACCGCTGAAACCACCTCCAGACTGAACGTTAGAGATATATATATATATATATATATATATATATATATATATATATGTATATATAATGGAATGTGTGGCTCAGTTGGCTAAGGCGTAAGACATGAAAACAGTAGGACCAGGGTTCGATCCTCGTCCGGACCATTAAATAGGTTTTAAAATATTATTTAGAAGTGATCTTATATAATTGTGTATAAATAAATAATCGACTCTCGTTAAAAACATGGATGCCTTACCATGAGAGCGAATTCGAAGGGACATTAGATCCATATATGGTTATAAGTGAAAACTTCATCCTGAATTGAATTAACGGACTTCACCAAATAAAATAACAATATAAATATAACAATGTATATATATATATGTGTGTTCATGTGTGTTTGCATGTGTATGTAATACTATTACGTTAATTTAATAATTATTAATTATGTATTCTATTAACTATAGTTTGACAGAGTGCTGTCTAAAATGAGTACATCATCGTCTGTTAAAACCGTTGAAAGTCAAAATAGAGATCTTAGGAATAAAAGGTAATATAATATGTTTTAAAAAATATTATATATATAGGCTAAGACGTCATACAAACAACCAGTAGTACGTGGTTTCATGCACCGTCCTACCAACAAAATAGGTATTATAAATAGGATGTAAAATAATATTTAGAAATAATCTTACATAATTGAGTATTTATTAATAAAAGATTGGCTATAATTATTACCACTTCACTGGAACTCTTACTAGTGTCAAACATAAAATAAATATTGTATAACTCGTGTTTTAATTATAAATTGGTTTTAATGAATCAAAAACAAATATTCAAATTTATAAATAATACAATGTATACATATACGTTATCAGATTAGTCTATACTGTATACTATATAGGTTATATGCGTGTATCTAAAGAGTTTGTGATGTTAACAAATATAATACGTTTCACAATGTAGTCAGTATAAATAACAAATAAAAACGGAAATATATATACTCTTGAATGTTAATTAATTATTAATTAAATAATAATGATAATATATATATATATATATATATATATAATTTGTTATTAAGATATAATTTATAACATACAATACAGCTCGTTTTATTGTATTGTATGTTATATATATTATATCTTAATAACAATATACGTATACGTATCTATTATATAATTTTATAATATGGTGTTATATACTATTGGATAGTTTATTTTATGTATACTATATATGAATGAATCAATGAATTCAGTTTATAGACAAAGTCTAAGGAGGATCAGTGAAAGCGATTAGCTTTATTGATTCGAAACCTCCTAACAGTATGTGCAATGTCATATCATCATTTCCATTCAAATAAAATAATAAAATAGAAATAATGATAAACATAATAATAAAATCATAATAATATAAAAAAACAATGAAATGATTAAATAGTTGATACAGATTATAAAAATAAAAGTTGTGATTCGTGAATAGGCATTCAAAGTTAAATTGTAAAGAAAGAGAAAATTAAATAATTTGTACTATAAATATGACATATAATTTAATACTGTTTAAATAAAAACTAAAATTAAAACTGTTAAAGAAATAATTGATTATTATATAATAAGCATAAAAATGTAATAGGTTAATATCGATAGTGTAATATGAAAAAAAAAAAAAATGAAAATAAAATAATATACAATAAATTAAATAATTGTTTTAGATTTTGTTTTAATACTGTAATGTAACCATGTTTATAATTTTAATACGGTTTTTTTTTTAAAGATTATAATACTTTTACAATTTTTATATTTTTTAATACTGTTTAATTTGTAATAGTTTATTTTTAATACTGTTTATAATTTAAATTTTGTAATACTGTTTATAATAAAAATGTGTAAATTTTGTAATACTGTTTATAATAAATATGTGTAATGTAAACATATATGTTTAATGTAATATATATGTTATGTAAACATATTATATGGATACATATTATATATATTTAAGTTTTAGGTGGAAATTAATTCGATTAAATTATATAAATATATATATAGTTCAAAACAAATATTATTGAAGGAGATCAATGTTCTGCAAGCTAAAGAAAGATACAGAGTTCGTAGTGGAGACTTGGGAAGATGTACTGAATGCAGGCACGACCACTGTGTCCAAGATTGTTAAGTTATTATCACAACATTAACGATTACATTTATAATTAATATTCGTATATATCTATAGATATAATTAAGTTATACATATATATATATATATATATATATATATATAATATATATATATATATATATATATATATATATATATATATATATATATATATATATATATATATTAGTCTACTATAATAATATATAATGTATCAAGCTAGGTTAGTTGATATTATTATAAATATATTTTCGTTTAAAATAATGAATCACTTTTACTGTCGATCATAACAATTATCTATGTATTACTTCATATTGAATGCTTATCATATAATTTATATATAACTATATTTATACGAAAGGACTACTCGAGTATGAAATACCAATTAAAATATTTTATTAATTAGCTTGTAATAGTTGAATATAATTATTTTAAATATAAAATAGTAGTTTACTATTATACATATACGTACAGTAATAGTGATGATAAAATAGGTGTTCATAGTGGATATTGTTGCTATATCATAAGTGGATATGGGTATGTAAATCATAATTCTTTTTATTTGGTTAATTTGATGATTATTTAAAATCTTAATTGGGTCTTACAAAATTACAAATTACATGGGAAAATATAGGGAAAATAGTATTAAATTACATAAATGTGTATTTTCCATATACTAATAAAGGTGTAGGTATTATATTATGAGAATGTATGTAATATTTGTAGTTTATATGAAATATATCATTAGATTATTTAAAACAAATTATTCAAGGATTTGTTTTCATTTCTGTGAATTTTTCAACAAAATATTAAGGTAATCTAATTTTTTTTAAATATTATTATTTTCTAAAAATTTAATAAATATGATAAAAACATGTTTAATTATAATTGTATATAGTTATATATTTTTTTTTTTTTTTAATTCTATGATATATCATAGATTTTAACAAAAAGTCATGTAAAATACGAACAAATTTGTCTAGATCATATTGCACCATTTTAAAAAAAAATGTATATCAAAATTAATCCCAATTATTATTTGTATGGTAACCTAATAAAAAAAAATTCATAAATTCATAAACTTCTATTTTTATTTTCAAAAATTATATAAATAATTATTAACAAAATCCTAGAATATTTTTTTAAAATAATCTAATGATACATTCATATAAACTGCATATATCACAGTCGTTCTAAAAATATAATTTAAGTACTTTAATTATTTCTATGGAAAATAGACTTTTATGTAATTTAATGCTAATTTCCCTATCTTTTCCCATATAAATTGTGATACCTTTTATGTTAACACCAGAATGGTGGGTTATAAACATAACAAATTAAAAATGTTTTATGATATACATAACCATAGGTACCCCCATATGGAGTTTCAATAATATCCATAATGGAAACATTATGTTTCATCACTGCGAGTCATTCGAGATTAAGTTATTTTCATAATTCATAATTTATACCCTTTTTTAAAACAGGTAGCGATTTCTTAATATTGCACAAAAACAAAAAAAATAAATTAGATACTTAATTTAATCATCTATTAAATACACCATGAAGCAACTGAATACAAAAATATCATCACCCCTAACGTACAGTGTACGTCGTACATAATATGTATAACGTGTATATATATATATATATATATATATATATATATATATATATATATATATATATATATATGTATATACATAATCTTTATAATATCTGTGGTAGATTGAACGTAAAACCTTGGCACATAAAGATATTCAACGACGGCGAAGTGGAGGATAAAGATGTGGAGTTCGCCGAGATGGTTATTATGTAATACGTGTCGCGTAACATGTCAACATATTAGTGCATATGACGTAAGTTATTTAATGTTGTGTTTTTAATTTATATAACAATTGTATACGATATATTTAGAGAAAAATGAATTCATTTCGTCCCCATTAAAATTAAAATATTAAAATACATACACATTGTAATACGTGTACGTTATAGGTGTATTACATCATCGAATGCATTGCATACACTACATTAATATCGCATGTTTACTGTTCGAAGATCTATATTTAAACGTGTATTCAAAGTTATACTGCGAACTGTGGATTGTGTTTGTAATAATAATATGAAATAATGTTAATTTTAATGATTACGAATAATAACAAAACTTCCAGATTAATATTCGCTATAGTTATAACTGTACGTATATAATTCAATATTGCGCATATATTCAATATTGAATATACATTATATTTTAATATGTGTATAGATGTGTATATTGAATTTATATGTAATGTGTGTGTGTATGTTAATATGTAAATATATAGAATAGAATATAATAGAATAGAATAATCAGTTATTGAGTGAAGTAAAGTAAAAGTTATTTTTTATTTTTTATTTTTTATTTTTGTCATCGATATATCGTTATATAACGTTACCTAAAGGCGAGCAGCAAGTTTCTTAACATAATGTGTACATAATCTTTATATATATATATATATATATATATGAGTTATATACCGTTGATGCACACCGTCAGCAAATCAGAAGAACCGCTGCCCTTCAAGCGGTGACCTTCGCTATAGAACCGCCCAGGGTTGAAAGCAGATCCAGTATGTTTATACCGGAACTGGATATCCAGGACGTCGATGCGGAACCGCTGGTGTTAGTATCGTCAATCGTTATAATCATCGCCCGTATACATATAGATTATATGTATAACATTATATATAATAATATATAAACTATAGTATATAAACTGTACCGACTTAGCTTAATTTTAAACAGTGTTGAATCTATCAATTATATATATGCAATAATTATATTGTGTTCATCGTGTTTTTGTATCACGAGTGATGATTCATGACTGTTGATTCATCAGTCGTTGTTTCTATAACATACTATTGGAGAAAATAAAATATTGTATATATATATTAAATATATGAAATGAAATGAAATGAATTTTTTTTTTAAAAAAACAGTTTGAATAATAGGGAAAAGTAACCTAATACGGACATTTTAACAATAAATGGTCTTAACATTTTATGACTCATTATTTTTATTCAAAAATAACAATATATTAATATTATATTATTATAGATATTATTGTAATTTTAAAATTTTATTTAATATTTTAATTCCATAGATAACTGGGATGTCCGTATTCGGTACCCATGTCCAAATACGTACACCCTGTGTTATAATACGGACACCCTATATACCACTAGATAAAGTAAATATTCTTTATGAATCAATCAGATAAATTACATTATTTATAATTAATTTTATGAACAATTTATTCTAATTTAATTAGTTAATTATTTTTTATATTTATTATTTTTTAATTAATAATTCAATTTAAGTATCTAAATAATAACAATTTTAGATTTAGCTTTATTTGTGGTATTAATATTATAACACACGCGATTTTTATGAAAATCAGAATAGTCAAACGCTGCGGGCTGATTGGTTATAGGGTGTCCGACGGACACTGTCCGTATTAAGACATCTATAGTGTCCATATAAGGGACTTATATGACCTCTAGATATATGATTATAACTTAATGAATATTTGATAACAAATATAGAAATTATATATATAATTTTAGAATGCTTTATTTTTTTAATGCAGTGTTATATTTTATATCGATACATTTGTATATTCTTGAGAAGGTTTTAAGTTGAAATTTTTTTTCATAAATTTAAAAACGTAATAAAAAAATCAGTTTATTGGATATATCAGAAATATTTTGAATAATTAAAAAATAAAAAATACTTTTTTAGACTATTTATATAATTATGAATATTTTATTCGTTACACATTTTTGTGTAGGATTTATAGTTTCTGAGATACCGAGACTATCCGTATTCTGGCAGTGTCCGTATTCGGTTACTTTCCCCTATATATAATAAACAATTATTTGCGAATATAATAAAAATAGCTCTTTTAAGGCATATAAAGAAATATTTTTAAAGAATTTTATGAATTATACACCATATAGAGAAAAAAACAAATATAAACAATAAATAAACAAAATATTCAATTAATTGTAGGTTGTAGGTTGTAGGCTTATGCATATCTATATATTATATATCACTAAGAGATAGACACATGTGTGTCAAATGATTTGATGACGTTTCAGTTTTAGGTAAATGGTTCAGCAAATCCTATGTATTGGGTGCCTATCTTCCGCCACAAGATAGGCTGCTGACATCCCTACTCCCGTAGACCTATAACCAAGCATCCACCACATACATGCCGCTCTCCACTTTAATATACAATGGTGGTGGTAGTAGAAGTAGTAGTAGTAGTAGTAGTAGTAGTAGTAGAAGTAGTAGAAGTAGTAGTAGTAGTAGTAGTAGTAGTAGTAGTAGTAGTAGTAGTAGTAGTAGTAGTAGTAGTAGTAGTAGTAGTAGTAGTAGTAGTAGTAGTAGTAGTAGTAGTAGTAGTAGTAGTAGTAGTAGTAGTAGTAGTAGTAGTAGTAGTAGTAGTAGTAGTAGTAGTAGTAGTAGTAGTAGTAGTAGTAGTAGTAGTAGTAGTAGTAGTAGTAGTAGTAGTAGTAGTAGTAGTAGTAGTAGTAGTAGTAGTAGTAGTAGTAGTAGTAGTAGTAGTAGTAGTAGTATTAGTAGTAGTAGTAGTGGTAGTAGTAGTAGTAGTAGTAGTAGTAGTAGTAGTAGTAGTAGTAGTAGTAGTAGTAGTAGTAGTAGTAGTAGTAGTAGTAGTAGTAGTAGTAGTAGTAGTAGTAGTAGTAGTAGTAGTAGTAGTAGTAGTAGTAGTAGTAGTAGTAGTAGTAGTAGTAGTAGTAGTAGTAGTAGTAGTAGTAGTAGTAGTAGTAGTAGTAGTAGTAGTAGTAGTAGTAGTAGTAGTAGTAGTAGTAGTAGTAGTAGTAGTAGTAGTAGTAGTAGTAGTAGTAGTAGTAGTATTAGTAGTATTAGTAGTATTAGTAGTAGTAGTAGTAGTAAATGTAAATGTAAATAGTTTATTATACACTGCATTAATGTTTTATAAACATTCTTAGAGTGTGAACGAATAAATTAAACAGAACAAATATTACTAATTGTTTTTAGCATTTAAAAACATAACATGATAAATATATACATACATATATGTGTATATAAATATATAAACGTATATAAATAAATATACACAAATATACAGATACATACAATACTTTCGTATATGTTATAAACTTTAGAATATTATTATACAATTATTACAATCAATAGTTATTTAATATATAACGATGTAAATGTTTCTTGAACGTATAATGGTTAATCATATTCTTAATGTTGGATGGAAGTTTGTTCCAAAGGTAAGGGGCATACCACCGATAAGATAGCTCGCCATATATTGAAGAATTAATTTTAGGTAGTTCAAGGTTAATTGTAGAATTAGATCTCAATTGCGAGTTATTAATAGATAACTGTAGCATATTATATATATACATAGGTTTCTTAAATACTATAGCTTTATGCGTTATAGTGAGTATTTTATATATAATAGATTGCTTAGTATTATGCCAATTGATTTTAGAACGAAGTTCAGAAATACTTGTAGAATAATCAGTATAAGGAATTTTAAATATAATTCGAATGCACCTATTTATAACGGAATCACATTTTTTTAGTAATGCAGTATTAATTTTATAAAGAAAAGAGTTGCAGTAATTTAGTTTAGAAATAATTAGTGAAGTAGATAATATTTTAGCTGTATTTAGTGAAATGAAAGGGCGAATTTTTTTTAAATTGTAAACATTATATGATGCAGACTTAAGTATATCTTTTACATTTATTTCAGTCGATAGATCTTGTGAAATAGTTATTCCAAGATACTTTGTACTAGTAATAGGAGTAATATTATCTGTACCGATATAGATATTTGGAAATGCAGTGCGAGTTCTAGAAATATTAATTAGTTTAGTTTTATTTGAATTTATTAGTAAGTTATTATTAGTAAGCCAGTTAGTAGTAGAATTAATACAGTCTTGAAAATAATTATTTTGTGTAGAGTTAGTTGCAAATGTGTGTAATACAATATCATCTGCATATATATTATATTTTAGTAAAGTATATGATTGGAGTAATTTTGATAAAGGTCGTAGATATATAGAAAATAGAATTGGAGAAAGGACAGAACCTTGTGGGACACCGAAATTTAGTGGATAGGGTTGAGAAAATGAAGAATTAATTTTAACAGAGTATGTTCTAGTAGTAATGAAAGATTTAAACCAATTGAAAGCAGTTCCAGTAATACCAATATTGGAAAGTCTAGATAGTAATATAGTAAAGTCAATGGTATCAAATGCAGCAGTCATATCAATAAATAATAATTGCAAAGATTTGTGGCTGTCAAGTGAATGGTGAAGGCTATCAGTAAGTGCAATAATGGAAGTTTCAGTACTATGATGTTTACGGTATGCACTCTGGTAATTATCAAATAAATCATTATAGTCAAGATAAGATATGAGCTGTTTATAGATAACTTTTTCTAGAATCTTTGAGAGTAATGGTAATTGAGATAGAGGTCGATATTAGATAAAATAGAATCATCTAAAGATGCATTTTTTAAAATGGGAGTTATTATAGCATGTGTTAATTCAGGTGGTATAATGCCAGTAGTTA
>OZ025243.1:33437527-33440027 GCA_964019155.1 Osedax fenrisi
TTCATTTATTAATAATCTATATGAACTATTATCATCGCTACCATCTAATAATACTATTATAATGGGTGACTTTAATTTTAAAGTTAATCAACACATCTCATCTTCCATTTCTTTAACTGATATGTTATCTTCCTCTAATTTCATACAACATATTACTACCCCAACTCACTCATCTGGCAATACATTAGACCTTGTTATATCGTCATCAAAATCAAACTTAATTATACAAATCAAACCGATTACGCAATTACTTACTGACCACTTTACTATATCACTTACAATAAATATCCCTGTTATAAAACAACTCAAACGACATATTAATTATAGAAATATTTCTAAAATTGACTTATGTAGATTCAAATTTGATCTAAAATCATCGATGAACAACCAATTTGTTAGCATTACTAATTTCAATAATGTTTTACTTTATCTATTAGATAAACATGCCCCTAGTAAAGTTAAATATATTAATGATAATAAAATACACTGGTTCAATGAAACAAATCTAAAAGCTAAAAAGGAAATGAGAAAATATGAAAGATTATATAAAATTTCTAAATCTGATAGTTCATTTGATAGTTATATTATTTCTAGAAAATATTTTAAAAAGTCAATTCTTATTGCAAAGAAAGAATATTACCATAATAAATTCATAGAAATCAAGAATAACACCCATTTAATTTATAAAACTGCAAATAATATACTTGGTAGAAAACCGAAAGCAACACTACCAGATTTGCAATCAGATAAACTTTCTAATATGTTTGCTGATTTTTTCATTCAAAAAATCAAGAAAATTCGTAATTCTATTACTAATTCTACAATTTATTATAATCATATATCAACACACACCACTAATTTAAATGATAATATAAACCCAATTTCATGCTCCTTGTCTATATTTATTTCTCCTTCTACTAGTAAGATTGCAAGATTATTACAATGTCTGAAAACCTCTTCTCCTAATGACCCTATTCCTCTCATACTTATGAAGGTATTAGCTACTACTTTGTCTAGTTATATATGTGATATTATTAGTTCATCTCTTAATAATAGTTTTGTTCACCCTGACCTAAAGCATGCTATAATTTCTCCTATTATAAAAAAACACAATATTGATTATAATATATTAAGCAACTACAGACCTATATCGCAACTTACTATTATAGCAAAATTACTAGAGAAAGTTGTTTATCAACAACTCATTAATTATATAGAAACCAATGATTTACTAGACATCTATCAAAGTGCTTATAGACCATTTCATAGTACAGAAACAGCTATAATAAATGTATTAGATAACGTAATGTTAATGCTCGATGATAACTATCCGGTACAAATGTTAATGTTAGATCTCTCTGCTGCATTTGATACATTAGATCACACTATCATGAAAAATAGGCTAATTAATATAGGAGTATGTAACTCAGCATTAGATTGGTTCATGTCATACCTTAAAGATAGAACTTTTTCAGTTAAAACAAATAACTCTATATCATCAACACGTATGTTAACAACTGGTGTACCCCAAGGTTCTGTTCTTGGGCCAATTCTATTTTTAATTTATATTAAACCTTTATCTGATATTATATGTACATTCCCAGAAATAAAATACCATCTATATGCAGATGATATACTGCTGTATGTTCCACTCTCACGTTTTTCTTCTAAAAACTCAAATGTACTTACGCGCTGTAGTAACGCAATTCATCATTGGCTTACAACTAATAATTTATTATTAAATACTTCTAAATCTGAGCTACTGAATATTCCTACTGGCTACCAATTCCCGACTGTATCTATTGATGATACCATTATTATTCCTAGTGATAAAATTACATATTTAGGTGTCATATTTGATAGGAATTTAACTTTTAAGTCACATATAGTTGAAGTATGTCGTAAGTCTAACTATGACCTCTACAATATTCGTAGAGCTAGAAAATTCATATCAAAAGATATAACGTTAATGTTGATAACATCATTAGTAATGTCTCGTTTTGATTATTGCTCATCTATTTATCACGGTTTACCCAATAATCTGATGATGAATATATCAAGAATAATCAGAATGAGCACAAGGATAATATACAGACAACGATTATCTGATTATACTAGTGTATCAAAGAGAATGGTTGATTGTAGAATATTTAATATTCAACAGAAATCTATATATAGAATACTGTGTATTATCCATAAAACATTGGTCAATAAAATGCCACGTTATTTGCATGCTACACTAAAATATAATACTCCATCTACTCGACTTAGGTCATCGAATGATAAACTTGTACTCGTCTATCATAAATCCAAGTTGATTCGAACAAGCAATCGTGCTTTCTCGTGTAGTTCACCAACGTTATGGAATTCTATTCCTCTCCATATCAGATCAATACATTCTACACATAAGTTTAAGAATGTATTGAAATCATATATATTATCAACGAATTGATACTTGATTGTTTAATATATAATTATAATATTTTTTATAACTTATATT
>OZ025243.1:33442527-33445027 GCA_964019155.1 Osedax fenrisi
AAAATCTATTAATTATTTAAATTTAAAAGTTGACATTTTTTATATATTGTATATATATATATATATTTCTGAAATAAATGTATTATTGTATTATTATTCTTATTTTTAAACTTTCGTATCTAAATTGTATGAATTAACATCCCACATTATAGGAATAATAGCTTATACTTTATAATACATATTTATTATATAACATAATTTCAATTAATGAACAAATTCGATAATTATAAATATATACACCCTCAATTAGGGTCCCCCATATATCAATATAAGATACCCCCCTCTTATAACAACATCAGATACCTACCTCTTATCGTCGTTTAATACATACCTTAATATTGGTTATACATTATTATAAACTTGTTATAAATGTGAATAATTAAGTTTTTTTTAAATATATATATTTTGTTATTTATAAGTATAAATTGTATCCAGATTTTAGATATATATATATATATCTGTGTTTGTGTATGAACATATATATATATATATATATATATATATATATATATATATATATATAGATAGATAGATCAAAAGTTAATTGAATTACTGGTTATATAAATAAAGAAGAAGAAAATAACATATATAAACAAAATATATATATATATATATATATATATATATATATATATATATATATATATATATGTATATGTATGTGTGCGTAACGTATAAGCTATATATAATATAATTTTACGAGTAATTGTATTTTCTATGAGCATATATTCTTATACTAAATATTTATATTATTCTAAATAGAATTAACATATAACCATGCTTACATGCCGCCCCCTCTCGCCATATCTCACATATAGAAACCGCCTGAATCAGTACGACAAGAAGATGGACTCGTTGAATCACGTGTGCATGTTGAGAGAGAAGCACGTGTCTAAACTGAAGCACATCAGCGAGCTGTCGAAGAAGGAAATGGTCGCAGACGAGGAACTAGCCAATTGGTTAACGACGAGCTGAGTTTCTATAGCAACGGCAGTCGATATTCTCTAGTTTTTCCTATTATATCACTGTTGTATAGAGTTAATGCATTTATAATAGACTAAATCCGCCTTAACACCACAACAATACCGATACAAGGACCGATATGTAAGGCCAGATATCGGCTGCTTTATATTAGTCTTTTTTTGAACATTTAATAAATATCGTAAAAGTAATTTGAAGAAAATAATGTGAATCTGCCACTATATGCATATAGCCATGACTATACAAACTTGACGATATATTGCTACTTTTTTTTGTGTGGTTCGAAAAAAACGTAATTTCAGTAAACAGTAATACTATATTATACTATAGTAACTATAGTGTTAGACATATATGTTCACATTAATGTTAACTTAAAGTAACTAGGGGAAAGTCTCCGAATACCGACCCCTAAATGATTAGTTGTAATAACTTATTCAATATTAAATATATTTATTTGAAATTTTGTAATTTGAGTAATATTATGGCAATGAATAATGTGGCTATTTTAAATTTTTGATATAATTATATTTATAAGAATAAACAGGGGGGTCGGTAATCGGATACGTGTGTCTAATACCGACCCCCTTCCCTTAATACCGACCCCCTAAAATAATCGTGGTATAAATAATTGTAGTATTATAATATCCAATAAAAATAGTAGATATACATAAATATAATTAATTATAACATGACGTAATTTATTTTTAAATATTTTTAATAGTAATATAAAATTTAAATTTAAACTTTATAGTAATTATATTGAAATAGTGTATATTATTATTTAATATTTATTTATTAATCAATATGTATATAAATAACTGGAATCATGAATCCTAAATCTATGGCAATGATACACAAACAAGTTATAACTAATTTAAAGTTTAATACTGATATATTTTGATTGGATATTATAAGTCATATGGGGTCGGTATTAGGGTAATTTAGGGGGTCGGTAATAGGAAAACCATATGGGTTGATATAATTAAGATATATTCGTTAATAGTTATTCAAATTAAATTATTTATATAATATTTATAAACATTTTATTGATCTACAATATTATGTACAACATTAAGTTTTCTTTTAATTAATAAAGTATTTACAATGATTTAAAAAAAGTTATTATTCAAATATTTAAAAAGTAAAAACAGAATATTACATTTTATCAAATATCAATTGTAGGATTAAATATGTTTTTAAACAAAATACTTATTCATATTTATCATTAAATTACTAACAGTTCATGTACATATAATTTTTTAATAACTCTTATATTTACTGAGATACGAGAGGGGGGTCGGTAGTAGGAGGGGGTCGGTAATCGGTGACTTTCCCCTACTTGTATATTATATTTAAACGTTAGTGTATTCTAATATTCTGTTTATTTGTTCATTTATATTTTCAATTATATATAAAATATTAATTCAAGCATATTGATCAAATAAACTATAATACTTATAATAGGACTATAATACTAATGTATAATATATATGTGGATATAATTTCTAGATATCGGCTG
>OZ025243.1:33450027-33495027 GCA_964019155.1 Osedax fenrisi
ATTACCGATACAGACTATGTTGATGATATAGCAGTAACTACTACCAGATCAATGAAGTCATTCCACAAATCCACTTAATATTAAAAGATACAGTTAAGACTAATATATATATATATATATATATATATATATATATATATATATATAATTATATACAGTCAACTCCCGATAAGTCGGACTCGCAAGGGACCGAAAAAAGTGTCCGACTTAGCGAGGTGTTCGACTTATCCGAGATTCAAAATATCATGCAAATAAGACATGAGATGCGAAGCATGAGTTAATGGATTACCGAAAAGTGGAATTATGCAACAATCAACAACATAAAATGTTTTATTAAATAATATTACTT
The DNA here is from genome assembly GCA_964019155.1 of Osedax fenrisi. Taxonomy (NCBI): domain Eukaryota; kingdom Metazoa; phylum Annelida; class Polychaeta; order Sabellida; family Siboglinidae; genus Osedax; species Osedax fenrisi. Next base: position 33,450,377 of record OZ025243.1, read on the forward strand.
ATTAAAATTATAATATACATTATTTAAAGTAAACATTTCTGACAATTTATAAAAAGTTCGACTTATCCAGTATAAAAATTGCAATAATATGTGTCCGAATTATAGAAAATCCGACTTATCCGATTAATTTAACATTGAACTAGATACACATCCAACCAAACCAACTAAATGTGTCCGACTTATCGAGAAGTCCGACTTACCGAGAGTTTACTGTATATATATATACATACATAAATATATATATATATATATATATATATATATACCAATATAACAATATAAATATGGAACATATTAATATACTACATCACTTTAAATACCCCGGTGGATATACCGCTTACATTTAACATTATATCGTATCAACTCTTGAATGTGTTGCAGAGAACTACATAATATTAACCAATCATTTAACCGATTAACCCACACCAACTACATACACAGACATTTATTTTGCTCTGATGGAATGATTCGATATCATCTAGAAATAAAAGTATACATATATATCTATATTAAGAATAGTAAGTATTATATCTAGCATCTACCTCGATACAGCGAATATTCGGCTCATAGATATAAATCACCACGTTGAACTACATCATTTCTTATAAATTATGGAGAACATCTCTCCGATTTGAAATCAATAGGACAACATACACTGGGGTGGGTAGGATCGTATTGCCGCATACGTTATATAACTTATATAACAATTATATATATAATTATTTAATAAATAGATGGAATCAATTTATTAAAAAATTCTATAATAATGCATACTATAGTATACATTGTATGGTATATAGTATATAATAATAATATGTATAGTATATATTATTACATACTATATATATTATGTACTATTATATAATGTTTTCTTGTATACTACAATATACTAAGGTGTATATATATTAGTGGTATAACATTGTTATGTTATCATATTAATTTAATAAGGTACATTATAACTATAGTTACGAATTATTCTGCGCATGCGTAATCAGATACTCGGCTATAACAACGTAGTGACGTCATTACCACTGTTAGCGATTCGGAGAGTACCCCCATTAAAACAACACGCCCACCCCTTCCCCTTCCATGAAAGCCGATAGAATCATTGGTTTCCATTACGCACGTGACAATAGCTTTACCATACGTAACGATACATAATGTATTACATAATATAGTACATTTGTCTTTAAATTAGGTCTATTTAAGTAAACGAGTAGGGAACCGTAGATAAATCTACTTTTTATTTTGGTTTATACACATTTATATATTCGCATGATTCATATAGTGTACGTTTATTAGTTTATATTTATATATATATATATAAACATATATAAATATAGTACTAGTTATGACTCATCTTCAACGAAATTGATAATCCGGTACTCTTACTAAGTTATAAATGTATTACTACGCGTGGTATGTGTGTGTGAGAGAGAACGTGTGCATATATAGTATACTCACTTCGAATCGATATTTAAAATCGATATTTATCGTGAGATCTCGAGAGATCACGCTATACCGTCTATCGTCATTGCGAGACTAATTTCAACCATATCGATACTATAGAGGGCTCTTGATTAGAAGCTGTACTTTTAATTAAAATATAGTAGTGAATTACTGATTATTGTTGATAGAATATAAATTATATCTAATACACATATATATATATATATATTGTTATTGTTGTTATTTATTGTTATTTTATACTGGTGGAGTTCTTTCATCCCATCCAGGATCTTAAATTAATTGCCACTTATAACCATATGGTTCTAATGTCCCTTCGTAGCCGCTCTCATGTTAAGGCATCCATGGCTTTAATGAGAGCCTTTATTTATACATAATTATATAAGCTCCCTTCTAAATATTATTGTAAGACGTATTTTAGTGATCCGGACGAGACTTTAACCCGATTCCTACTGCATATGTGAATTACTCTACTGAATTAAAACTCTGCATGAATACTATACATAACTGGCTAACATCTAACCACTTGCAACTTAACGATACTAAAACCGAATTACTCAACAATAACGCTAACTCCTAGGTATAACATTGTTAAATACTCTACATCTACTCCTCGCCACTCACTTCGTCTTCTACCGTTAAATATCTTGGGATTACCCTCAACCCTAAATTAGACTCCGATGAACATATCACCTCACTAATAAAGACGACTTCTCACTGTAAAATAATATTAGGAATATGTGAACTTTCATTTACTTCCCTGTTGCCAAACTCCTTACGCACATACTTGTTTTCTACAAAATTATTGTAACAGCTTTCTCATTTATACAAAATCTACCTCTATTACTAAACTAGACCGAATTATTAACAGATATAACAGACCTATATACTAACCATCTACTAACTAAATACTACTGACTATAATACGTATGTGACCAACCTGCGACTACAACTTAACTGGCTCTCTACAACTCAACAAATTAACTACAAAACACTGATTCTTCTCCATAAAATTCTGATAACCACCTAACCCACTCAAATATATTACAGCTTTACATATATTAATAATACCCGTCTACTGCGATCCTCCTCTATACCCCTCCTATAAGAACAACCTTATAAATTTACAAAATGTCATAGGAAGGCTTACTCTCTGGAACAATCTATCGAGAAATTTAATTAAGACAGATATCACCTTCACAATATTCAAAAAAAAGAATAAAGAAATGTATCATTAACAACCCTATTGTTTAAACCCCCACTTCTGTCACATCCAAATTCTTTGTTTTACCTCGTATATTTATTTTCTCTTTTTTTTTTGATTTTTTCATTCTCTTACTCTCAAGAATATAATAGTATTTGAGTGACAAAGTAAATACCTATAATCATCATCATCATCACCATCAACGAATCATTTATAATTTCTCATCTCAATTATTGCAACTCAATAACCGTTAGTAGTACTACCGATCCGGTACAGAACTAATATGTATATGTATATATATATATATATATATATGTATATACAAATAATGAATTATAATACCATAATTCATTTATCCTAAACTAACTGACTCACGACTCTACCCTGTCATTATGTAGGATCGTAATACCATTGATCAAACTACACGATTAAGTTTTGTGATATTTATTAACAGTCATTACACGATATACTACAACTCTGGTTAGGCATACCAATTGTAAAACTGGATACCAATTATTATTAAAAAATATAACTATAATAAATTTAAATCTACCATCAAATCTAATTACCGAAATTCTAATAGTCATACTTATCGCCCACTCTAGATATCGGTGTCATTGCTATTATTATAAAGTATATTATTATTAATATTATCTAATTTAAATACTAATGATAACACTTCAAATAATATGTATTGTATATATTCAATTCAGCGTTTTATAAATAATTACAAATAATCTAGAGATGATATAATATAATTTAAAAATATCAGTAAAGAATAAAATAGTATATATATATAATAATTATGAATATATATGTGGTGTATATATAGGTATAGTATGGTACAAATACTTAAGTATTAATAGAATATTATATATAGGAATAAATTAAGTATAGACATATACGAAACAATACATGAAATTTGATATATAAATATATATTTAGATTCAATAATACATGTAATATATATAGCTATATAAATAACATAACATCTGTACATATACATATATGGGCTACTTTAGAAGACAATATTCACTGATCTCGATATTATACTATACTTAGTAACATAACATAGATTATATAATAATTATCAAATATAATGACATATAATATACTCAATATTCTGATACTTTATTTTATAGTTAATTTACCATATCATTTATTATTAAATATACATATGTAAACAACAATTATATTAATTTATAAATAAATATATTTACTATCCATAGTATACTATAATGTATTATAATATACTTATAATATACTTATAATATACTTATATTATTATTATAATGTATTATAATACATTATAATAATATGTCATGAATTATTTATATTAAATATTTAAAAAAAAAATAATAATTAATACATTATTTGATTGTTGTGTTATTCAATAATATTCTTTTTTAAATATTATTCATTAATAATGTCATACCATCCAGGAACTTGGAGTAATTAGTCACTTATAAACATATGGCTTTATTTCTCTTCTAACCCGCTATTTTATGTTAAGGAATCTATATGATTTAATGAGAGCCGATCATATAATGTAAACACTTTCATAAGATCACTTCTAAATATTATTTAAAAATATTTTATTGATCCAGACACAGACGGCGGACGTGGTTTGAACCCGCCACACCTCCTAGCGGTCTGTATAGTTATAATTACTTAATTAGATTAGTTAAAGGGGATACAAATATTAGCTAAGTACGTTGTATGTGTACTGTTTGTACTGGTGCGTACACTGTACGACGTATAGTGTACGTCGCACAGTGTATGTGTTACATAATAATGACAGTGTACCTATATGCAATATCACTAGTGTATACATACTATATGTATTATCATATTATTATATATATATATATATATATATACGTTTGCAATTATCGATATTTAATGAATAATTTGAGGGTGAGTTTTTTTTAACATACCAATATACCATAGTACCAAGTTAGAAAGCATTTTTCTTAACTTACCATACTACCAACGTCTCATATGTATGCTTATACATATATAAGCAGACGGTATACCAGTATAAGCAGACGGTACTATGGTACGTTGGTACGTTACAAAAAACGCACCCAAAGTATGAGAATAAGTAATCTGTACACATATATCTATATCATAAGATGCGTGTGTATGTGCGCGCGTTCGCTGCGGTGTGTATAAATAATCGATGTATGTATGTAATAGTTTTTATTATGCCGGATCACGTGTACATTCTGCGTAGGGAAACCGCGGAATTATTAATGAGATCTATAATAGAAATATACGATTTAATAGTATCCATCTCTCGGCGGGTACCCACTCCGGGTGTAGGTATATCTTTAGCGCGCCCGAGTGAATACAACACGTTCATTATTAATTCGTAAAACGATCGGTAGGGGGAAGGGGAGGAGTTGTGTTTTATATAAAAATCACGTTTTAACGATCTCTTCTTCGGAGAGAGACGATAATGTGTGCGACGCCGAGTATAATATATACTCGGCATTAAGATATACGCCCACAAACACCCACACATACGCGCACACACATACATACATACGTATACATACACACACGTGTATATGTGGTATATAGCGGTGTTAGCCAGACATAATAAAGCCGTCGTTATTGTAATATCGGTCGGAAGATAAATAAATAGCAAAATAATTCCGAAAAGATAAATATATAAATTGTGTGTAATAAATCAATTGTGACGATTTCCATTCGAAATATATATATATAGGCACATATACAATCATAAAATAAATTATATATATATATGCAATTTTGGGTATAAAATAGAAAACGTAAGTAATTAAATATCGTAACGAATGATGGACGCACATCTCCATAGTTAATATTGAATATCGTGTAACATCATAATACATGTGTGTCTGTGTGCTGATTCGTTAGGGAATAATGTAGATCTCACATTCGACATAGCGGTTTGAAGATGAAGTGAAGTTGATCTCGTGAGAATAACGGGTAAGGATGTACACTGTACAATGTGTACATACACAGTGTACATTGTACACGTCAATGAACCTAATACAAAAATATAATCGAAACAATAATACGTATTAAACAGTTCTTCTCGAATACGTATATCGCGCATTACGTAGTAGTACATTCTATTATGTAATATATTACATAATAGAATCCATCTATCGGTACACGAATACGACTCTGGAAGGGGCGTATTACTTAGCTAGGTGCGGTCATCTAAAACTGCCGTTTCGCATGATGATCGGTCGAGTAACGATGACGTCACGACTTATCAGCCGATCCTCATCCGGCGACGGCGCCAGCACCGATATGATGATACGTTGAGGAGAATTGGCGGGCGTCCTCCTAACCACGCCCCCATCGGGCCGCTTCAGCAGGTAGTCGGAATCGGTGGAAGTCTCGACGGCGCCGTCTCGAGAATTCGACGCCGACACGAGAGGCGACGTGACGCGGCGTTGCGGGTTATACTTAGAGGTCGCCATAGAGGTCGTAGAGTTGTTGCGGGCGTTGTTACGTAAGAGGTTAGCGTGCGCGGCGGCGGAAAGGTGGGCGTACGAAGCCGACGACGAGTGGCGTTTGTTCAACGCCTGTCCGTAGACTAGCGCCACCGGAAACGGAGGTCCGTCGTCCGAGTAGCCGGTTAGGTCGGAGTGTCCGCACAGCCGATACCGCACCACCACCAGGAGGTGCGTGAACGTTCGCCGGAACTTACTGGACATCACCGAATAGAGGATGAAGTTGACGGCCGCGTTTATTATCACTAGGAAGTTCACGCAGTTGTTGACGATCAGCACCTGAGGGGCGTGATGACGTAATATTAACCCATTGTGTATGTGTTACCTCATTAATATTAAGTACCTTATTAATATAACATTATTATTATTATTATTATATATATATATATCATTGTAATATTTTTAAGTTGATGATACCAATGCGAAGTTTCCAGTGAGTTGTTCGTGGGTTAAAATCAAATATAGTTGAAGACTTACTCAATCTTATTTACTTTAAATTCTTAAAATAGAATATACATGTATAATGTATACATAAATAACTATCACCACAAAGATAAGTAATTTATTATTTGGTTTTATATAAATTAATGTAGGCTATTCATAATATTTGTATTATAATTATATAATGGTTATTGTATTATATAATGTAACATTAATATTGTTTATTTTTATATTTATTTTCATATTCATGAATACAAATATTTATTTACTATTATTTTATTTTCAAAGAGTATAAAATTATATTATTACTTACATTTGTATTAATTCTAGAGGTAAAACTCCTATCTGTAGTGCATACAAGATAATTATTTGCATATATCATTACAATTGTGATATATATATATATATATATATATATATACAAATATAATATATTATATGATAATAATATAATGAAATAATATAATATTGATAATTAATATATATTTGCTAATTTATTGTTATTATAAAAAATGTATATAGAATTGATATGGTAAATCTTGCATGTATATCATAATCGGTTTATTGTATAATTGTATTAGTGACCACCTATTTTAAATACACTCATTACCTGTATTGATATATTAAAGTTACCAAAATATCAAATGAAAGTATATATATATAATCCTATTATATAAATATAAGTGGAATAATGTTGATATAAATAGCGAATGGTTACCGATATATAATAATATTACTTTTTATAAATATGAATATATTTCTTCAACTTGCTTTTGTTAAAATTACTTATCAATAAGCTCGCGTATCGAATACCCGATAATCTCGAAGCTTCATACCTCGAATACCCTTGGGTATTATATGTATATTGATTGCAGTTAAATACATATTATATCAATAACTATTACATTTTTATAACATTCTACATTTAATTTATTCTATCTAACACTTGTTAAGTAATATATACTTATTGATGTTTTAAATTATAACTAGAGAAATAATATAAATATCATACATGAATATAAATATATATATCTATATATATATATATATATATATATATATATATATATATATATATATATATATTTATATCACATTATATATATATATATAATGTGATATTTAAATTAATTGAATTGCATCTGAACTGGGTATTTTTTAATATATTATAATTGTGATTCTAAATGTATAATATAGTATTCTTTATTATCATTAAAAAACTTTATAATAGTAAACGTTTTCAATATTACTATGGCATATTACCAGACTTTAAATGTCATAAATTGCAATTCATTTTAACGATCAGTATGATACTCAATGTAATTCTATTACCAATTATGTATATCCTTAAACATCATGAAAGTCATGGCTGTACCTCAATATTCATTAATAAATCGTTTAAATATATACATATGTATAAACTCTGTATGACATTATCAGTTTGATATTACTATTAAATTAATAATTTAAATGAATCAGATTAATTAAATGAACCATTGAATCTCTGTAGTAATATGCACCTATTATATATAGTATACATAAGTTAACCTCAAGCACACCGTCATACGATGTAAGATTGCAATAAATGAATATTAGTTGGCATATAATATATAAAAATTGGCTACTCTTCTATTACATGGTATCTAAATAGAAATATATGTTATATTAAATATAGAATATTTCGTAATGTACTATTATAATCTACAGTTAGTAATTGTAAATAATATTTAGAAAAATAATTACGAGGGTCCACTTATTCATTACGTACATTAATATTATAAGTATATTCGTGCATTACGTAAAGTAAATGCATTAAGAACATTAATTGTATTAAGCATACTATATATATTAGTGTATTAAGTATGGAATATTTTAAACAAAATTTACATTTTTACCACATTAAGAGTAGATATTTAGAATTAAAAAATAGATTTTATTATATTATCGAAGTAAATCTGGTAATGATCATAAAGTAAATATATACAATATAGTAAGTGTTATAGTATTTTATAGAGTACTATATATAGTAGTAATTATAAAAGATTTACATAGAATTGATGGTGTAAGTGCAAGGGTAAACAAAATAAATATTATTATAATTTTCTATATAATAAATATCGAATTATATTGTATAGACTTTTAAATTATTGAATAACAATATCATATATAACGTATTTACATAACTCATAATAAAACTAGATTGTGTTATATAACGCAAGTACGCTATGTATAGGCACGCGTTACATGTGTTGCCGTATGTCACATATGTGTATATGTGAGAAATTGTAGGTACGAATGTAAATACATAAACTTAGTAGGAGAGCAGACGAGATATCCGATCGATAGCGGAAGTCATATAAAAATAAGTAGACATGCGCATGTCTACATCCCTAGCGAATGTTTCAAGATATATGCATTTCGTATTTTACTACAACAACTCTCTTACACTTATACTTATGTAGATTATAGTTTTGTAGACTATAGTTTTTAATTGTATACTATTATTTTAGACTATTATTGTACGATAATAGTTTCCTTCGTATCAGCTGCTTTCCGGGTGGTATACTATATATAAGGATAAACGTAGTTGGGTTTATATATATATATATAATAAACAAAGAAAATAAGAACATCCGATTAAGAAACTTGCATATACATAATGTACATATTAAGTTTGTACTTATAAGTATATTAATATTTATATATATATATATATATATAACAACATATCTCTAACGTTCCTTTAAATCCGCTCTCAATTTAAAGAATACATGGTTTTAATGAGATCCGATCATTTCATATACATAATTATATAGTATATATATACTAATATACTAGATATGCTTATAATACCGGGTGATTGTACCAAGGCCCACATCCAGTGTTTCTGACTACCTAACCTACGGAGATACCATGTACCCTTAATTAGTATATATTATATTATTTATATTTAGTTACCTCCTCTTTATTAATGTGTAATTGATCGTTTTGTTTATAATTACACGCTAAGTTTACAATGTGCAAGTAAGCACAACAGGAACGCTTACATTGTGTTGCATATGTTTACGTCAACGTAAATGTGTTTCGCATACGTATATGTTATATGCATACGTATTTTCACCGTATTTTTTAAACGTACATAATCGAATTGCAACACAAACTATAGTTTTATAGTTAATTACTATAGTAATGCATAGATAGAATACATATTTTTAATAATTAGTACAATAATGATATAATATATATCATAAGTTTAATATTAAAAGATAGTTAATTAGGTATATATATATATAAATATATTTAACGGAATTCTTAATTCTGACAACTAGCATTATATTATATCATCATATTATATCGTTTCATTAATAAAAATGATTATTTATCCAATAACCTACGTTATCAAGACGACGCACGCACACTAACGCCCCCTTACACGCTCGCCCCGCCCCCTTCGCGTACGTCGCGCACGTGACTAACCGTATTATTGTGCGGGTTAAGTCGAAGCGAGTTAACTATAGCCTGCGGAAGCTGACATACCAGGAACACGAGTACCACCGTGATCAGCATAGTGGTCACGCGGTGTTGCTCGGCGGCCTACAAAGATAGTAGTAACATCGTCAGAGTGATGAGCATAGGTCACGCGATACATTATGCAGTGTGATTAGTATGTGTATGTACTGGTGTACTACTATTTACAATTATCTATATATATATATATATATATATATATATATATATATATATATAATAATATATAGATTATTAGGTAAACAAAAATATAGAAGAAAAAACAGATGTGAATTGATACACACATCGACATGGTACAACCATTAACATCGGGATTACATTTAATAACAAAACGCCTTGGTTTATGCATGCCCAACAACATATATATGTGTGTGTATTTAATAAACAATGTTTATGCATATGTATTTATGTATATATTTGCAAACATGTGTGTTAATTTATGTATGTATATATGTATGTGTATATATTATACTTATAAATTATTTTTTTAATAATTACTAATTAATAAATATAATCATTATATACATATTTAATTAATAATATTTTATATATGTGTACAATAATATATACTATAGTATATATATTGTTATTGTTATTGTTATATTATATACATTATATTATGAAAATGTCAGTATATGTATACATATATGTATATATACAATGTACACAATTTAATAAGAAATGTTCAATAGTAAAGTTAACAATATGTATGTACATATTGTTATATAGTTATTTATATTTGGTGGAGTACTTTCATCCCATCCATGAACTTAGATGACGTTTTCATTTTTTTAAATATATGGCTCACCTTCGAAACCACTCTCATTTTAAGGCATCCATGGTTTTAACGAGAGCCAATCATTTATTTATATACAATTATATAAGATAACTTCTAAATATTATTGTAAGACCTATATAGGTAAAAGATATGCTAATGGTCCGGACGAGGCTCGAACCCGCGTCCTACTGATTGTGTGTCTTACGCCTTAAGGTTAATTAGCCAACTGAACCACACAGGCAGTTCAAATATATATATATATATATATATATATATATATATATATATATATATATATATATAACTGCCTGCGTGGCTCAGTGGCTAATGCGTTAGACACACAAGCAGTAGGACACGGGTTCGACCCTCGTCCGGACCATTAATTAATTTTATAAAATGGGTCTTAAAATATTATTTAGAAGTGATCTTATATAATTGTGTATAAATAAATGATCGGCTCTTGTTAAAACCATGGATGACTTAACATGAGAGCTGCTTCGTAGGGACATTAGAGCCATATATGGTTATAAGTGAAAACTTCATCTAAGTTCCTGGATGGGAAGAAAGGACTCCACCAAATAAAAAAAATAAAAAATAAAAGAATATATATATAATACATTAGTCGAAGAGCATGTATAGTATACATTGTATAAGTAACAATAAATATAGTGATTTCACTAATGCTATAGCTATATCTATGTGTACATCGGCCTATATTTACGCGCATGCGCCTACACATACCTGTCGACTAGTTCTAGATTTGTTGATATCGTAGCACATTTTCGTTCTCTCCATGGAAGCGCGAACCACGCTACGAACCAGGAAGTAGTTGAACACTATCAGCAAGGTCAAAGGCACGAACGTGAATAACGTCTGCAGTAAGGTCATGTAGCCCGTATCGTAGGAGGTTCTCCCTGTATAACGATCAATGGACGTCGGTAATAAGTGGACTTTTATAAATACGATTTCGCAGACTATATATTTTATTTACAATAGTAAATATTTTTATTTTATCGTTTTTATATCGTCTGCTAATTTTATGAATTATTTTTTAATTATCAAAAATAAATAAATTTCACAGAGTATCGATTTTTATTTTCAATAGTAGATATATGTATTTTACTATTTGTATATCGTCTGGTAGTTTTACTTATTAGTTTGTAATTCTTAAAAATAAATAATGGTTAATATAGCATATTATTATTTATATAAACATAGGAATAATAGCTATTATTAAATATTACCATAAATACAATAACGTTAGTATATTAACATATAATTAGTATACATGCTTAAATATTATATATCTATATAATAGTAATGCAGATAAAATACTGCACACAATATCACTTATATAAAAATAATTATTATTATATGATTTAATTTAGCGTGCATAAGTATACTTATCATAACTAGATATTGCATAAGCGGCGTTCAAGTGCAATACTAGTACATGCTTGCGTGACCTATCCACGTTATATAATTATAATTATATAACGTGGATAGGTCACGCAAGCATGTGCTAGTATTGCACTTGAACGCCGCTTATGCAATATCTAGTTATGCAATATAACGTTATACATTGCTACATCGTGATATAATAATATATCTATTGCGTGCACGATATATCTATATATAAGTGAATGTTGCAAAGGTAACTGTGACCTTATAATCACATACACTACTCTTCAATAACCATAATACTAATTAATAATATAGTAATTATAACTTCGTATTTTATATTTTTAATAACTATCTTATACTAAAGAAAGTATAACACACATATACGTATATATATATATATATATATATATATATAATGCATTATTTAAACATTTTTACGAGATTGTGTATTAATTTAAAATAATAAAATATAAACATTATATACATATTTTATGATATATAAAATGTACAAAATATAAATATATTATTCATTAATATTTACAAAATATTAATAGATAAATATTACGTTATCAGATAATTAAATATATTTATCATTGATATATAATACATTGTTATTATGGCATAACTAATAACATGTATTTTATAATACTAAAAATACAAAAAATACAAATTAATCATTTACTAGAATCACCTATATACGGTATACTGGTAATAGTAATGTATCATATTACTGAATGTTTCTTTATCGATTTATATATAATAATGATTTTTAAATTATAAAATAATATTACGTTACATACAACTTTTAATTAATCATAGTATACTATTAATTAGAATTTATGAAAATTACTTACTTTTTTTAATTTAATATAATATTAATCGGTTATCTAATATGTTAACTTATTTTAAGTTGAGAAATTGTATCATTATATTATCAAATATCTATAAAAAAAATGGGTTATATAAAAAAAGTAATCATAGTTATTACATGTCTTCAATAAATTAAGAATTTACAATGATAATTATTATTAAAATAAATTTGATAATTATAATTCTATGCAATATTTATAAATGTTTATAACTAGTAATATATTATATATATATATATATATATATATATATATATATTAATACTTGATATAATATATGCTATATATGTATGATACTTAAATAGTACATAGTATTGGATTACATTAATGTATCGAGTTTTATTATAAATAATTGGTATCACTATCACTATTACTGTTCTTAAAAAAGTTAATTACTCTTCCTAAGGATCTATTTCATTCGTATAGAATATGTCACGAGCGAAATATTATTTATAGATTATATGTACACGTGACCGATATAGTACATTTTAATGTTAGATTGGTTTAGATTTTAGGTTTGGTTTTTATTATAAATTAATAAACTAAAGTATTTATTAAATAATAATATAAATCCAAAATCTATCCAAACTCAAACCCAAAATCAAAAATTAATTGAATAGAATTTGCACTTGTATATGTTCACTATATATTACACAATCCTCGTCATATGGGCTTTAAGGATTTATAAATTATATTACGTATTTAGAATAACGTGAATTCACACCAAATATGTACGCAAATGTTGACAACAAATTCTGATTACCGATACTTTAAGCTGTGTACACACCGCTAGCATCGAATACAGCATCAAGTGCAGTAACAAGTCGCCGTCTAAAATCTATGAAAAGTTATATTTTCTAGTTACAAGTCGCCGTACTTGATGCTAGCTATGTGAACAGCCAATTGTCTCGGTAACAAGCGCGGTAACAAGTCGCCGGCTTCTATTAACAAGTCGTGGCTCTCGCAGTACTTGATGCTCGCTATGTGAACACCAATAATAATTTATATTGAGCATCAAGTGTAGTAACAGTGCCATACAAAATTGCCGTGTTTGATGCTAGAGGTATGTACACAACTTTAGAATATCTTATCGACATTTAGGAACATATTTCATCGCTTATTTCATCGCGCAAATTCCGCACGTATAACTGCGTCCGATGCGGTGCTGGATGAGTAGGGCGCGGTGCGGTTCGGGAGGAGTGGTGCGCGGTGCGGTGTACCTACCCGTTAACGAAGAGTGGAAGAACTCGGGTGCGGTGAGAATCGCACCACCGGCGCACACCGCCATCACTACGTAGATAGCTCGTTGCGGAGTGCACAGCGATCTTCCGCGCATCGGATGACACACTCCTATGTACCTGTTGGATGGTAAGGTCACGGTTATTACGTAATAGTGTGAGTGTGTGTGTTGTGTGTGTGTATGTGTGTGTTGGTATGTGTGTGTTGGTACTATTAGTATATGTGTATATAGCGTTATAGGATATTGTAATAATCGGGATTAGGGTGGATAACGTTAGAAAACTTAAGTTATATTTATAATTTTCTAAACTAATAAAGATAATACAATTATATATATATATATATAATTGTATGTATACATATATATTCATATTTAATTTCGAGAAGTTATTAAATAATCATTATATACATTTATATGAGATTGAATTGTTTTGTTTTTCGCTATTCGGCTAAAGCTATATGCATATACGCCAAAGATTTTCCGAAGGATATTTTCCAAAGATATATATTTATATATATATATATATATATATATATATAAAAAAATGTGTGTATATGTGTGTATATCGCGAACACTATACTTCATACAGTATACGAGATACGCTGTACGTGAGTATGTTTGTATGTATTACGTGTATATATATTACATAACGCAATACTAGGTTACATCATCTTACAATACGTATGACTTAAGCCATACGTAAAGCCACGCGTAATCTCGTATGCTGTATGGCGTCATTAATTCGGCGTTATTTATGTACGAGAGCTCTTCTTCAGAGAATCATCAGATAATCAATGGATTAAAAGATTAAACGACGTGTATTATTCTTATCTTATATATATATATATATGATACTTCTATTATAATGATAATATTACCATTGTACAAGTGACATAACATCAAGTAAGACCTTTTACACCTATGTATATAAACGCCTATAGACGAATATATATATATATATTCGTGTAGTGAACTGCACATGCATGTGCACCTATTATGTGTACTACGTAGTTATATACGGAATTATATTAATTATAGTTCTGTATAGCTATATATAGACATAATATATATATATATAGTAAGTATAGTACATAAGGATATATAATTAATGCCATTGCTAAGGACTAATCATTATTCTCTCATACGGTAAAGTGGTGTATTTAAGTATATGCGCATGTGCCGACATAATATATATATATATATATATATATATATATATATATCACGTGTCACTCGTGATAGATACGCACGCACGAGATGATAGCGGATGTTGATGAGTTATAGACCGGAGTATGTGTCATGCATATTCAGAAATTATAATTAGGATTATTTTAATTAATAATAATGTATGTATGTATATATGTATGTATGTATGTATGTATGTGTGCACGTATGTGTATATGTATGTATATATATATATATAAGTATATATATATATATATATATATATATATATATATATATATATACAGTACGTGATTTATTGAATGTAATTTTACTTTGATCCTCTGTATTGCCTAACGAAGAGTGCATGACACGTGATCAATATATACACGTATGTATACGTAACACAATCCCAATACTATTAAGACTAAAATATTAAATATATTATAAGATCCCTTCAAATATATTAATACACACACATATATATATATATATATATATATATATATATAATAATAATAATAGTTACGTAATTAATAGGTCAAATGATAATTGAATGCAGCTAATTGTATATATATATATATATATATATATATTTATAGAATTTATTTCACATTTATACAAAAATAAATACTTATATAAAGTGTTTAGTATTATAGATTAATTATAGAACATTTATTCTATGCGTCGATATTGTATATATATATATAAAATATTATGTATAATGATTCATTAAATGAATTTGTAATTTATTAATAGAAATGTATTCAATAATCAACTTATTCAAGAATGTATGTACTTATAAATAAACCATTTAGTAATACATCTATCAGTTGTATTAACATTATATATACACATATTATGAAAACATTATTAATAAATTAATACTATAATAAGATGTAATACACAGAAACAAATAAATCAATATTAATATTAATGAAAATTAAAATAAATTTATTTATTTATCCATGTATCCATGGTAGAGTTGCAAATATTACATAATAATGATATTATATAAACAATGATATTACATAAACAATGATATTATATAACTTTGCGTTTGTTAACATATTATGTTATATATATATATATACATGTATATATATATATGTAATATACTACAGTATGTGTATAGTATATATATATACTGTATGTATGTATATACATAGTATGTATATACATATATAAAGGTAACCAAGTATACTATACACATAGGCTATAGGGTATTATAATAGATAAAACTACATATACTTTTTCTTTAAATAATGACTATAAGTATGATTTAATTTATTTTGACTATAATAATAACTATATATAGTTATATATCAATGAGTAATATAATTCCAAATGACTATAATATTTATTGAAATGACTATTCAACTAGTAAAATTGACTAGCCTTATGAACAAAGTTCATATTACTTAACAATGGGTACAATATAGTATTCAAATAATGTACCTATAGTTTCTAAGTAACCAATTACATTAGTGTTACTATTAACAGTGCAATTATGTATAAGTTATGTAAACTGTATATTTATAAATGAGGAATATTGAATGTAATGGTTTATATAGATACACATCATGCATTTTTATACATACAATGAATGCTATAACGTATATACATATATATATATATATATATATATATATATATATATTATATACAATCTTCGAGTTTATAAAAATAGAATGTCAGAAATGGTTTCAATAACTTTCAAACTGAATATATATATATATATATATATATATATATATATATGATATGAATTATTATATTTAAGATTATTTATAAAATAATCATTTGTTACGTGATAGCTATCAGTATAACACAAGTTCGCGCGAGAGTGATAGTTACACTAGCGCCGGTAGGGGAAACAGGGGTATATATTATTCATAATCAATCTGCCCACCCGCTCGGGTTAACCGTGACCCCGTATTAATATGCTCGTTTATATTGATGATTTAGTGGTCACGTGGTCTCAGTAGCGGTGGTCAGTAGCGGTGGTCAGTAGCGGCTGCTAATTGGCTTCATTTCATTACGGCTTCATCATCTCGATTAGATAAACACGTCGTCACGTCGTATGCGCGGGTGGGTGGGGGTGTGTGGGGGTGTGTGTTATAACCCTATAGGGTTTAGCGTAGGTCACACGCACCGGTGTTAGACGCGGTGCCACGCATGACAGTGTACGCCGTACAGTGTGCGGTGTACGCATGCATATGAAGGTACGTGTGCGGGTGTGTGAAGTCGAATATGAAGGTTAGCATGAACGTTAATATTAACGCACGCATGATTGTGCGCATAGTGGTAGGCATTGACGGTAACT
Source organism: Osedax fenrisi (assembly GCA_964019155.1). Classification (NCBI taxonomy): domain Eukaryota; kingdom Metazoa; phylum Annelida; class Polychaeta; order Sabellida; family Siboglinidae; genus Osedax; species Osedax fenrisi. The sequence continues at coordinate 33,468,310 of OZ025243.1, forward strand.
ATAGTATGATCACTATGTATATGGTATATATTTTTACTAATTATTAGTATACTATATATTGACTACAAAATCACATGGTGGTTATGGGCGTATACGCCTTATAATGAGAAGGAAACAAAAATAAAATAAATAAAGTACAATTCAAATAAAGGAAAAGGGAGGTTAGGTTACAATGCTAATATGCGAGTGGAGAGTTTACATTTAAATAGTGATAGGGATTTCAAACACCTAATGTCATATGATAGAGCATTCCAGTATTGTGGAGCTACTACAGAGAAACAGATTAAGAGTGAGCAGAGATAGTCGAGCGTTGCACACTTTTCATCGAGTGACATTTTCCTGCTAGCTCGACTAATGATCTGAATACTGATAGGTACTCGGGAGATCTAAGATGTATAATATATATATATATAATAATAATAGCAGATATACTCGACCTTAAAGCCTTATGCACGAAACAACACATCGTGTGGGGTATTTTAACCGCCCAGAGCAATTTAAGACTTTTTAGATAATATGTACATGTACATTTTACAGTATACATGACTATAATATATCTGAAATCAACAATATACTATATATTAACTGTGTTTAACATATGGTATATGCCATACACTGTACGCCACACACATATATATATATATATATATATATATATATATATATATATATATATTGTTGAATACAAAATTCTAGGCACATTACAAAGAATACACGTTAGATAGGATGTAGGAGGGTTTTCAACGAATTGAGGAGATCGTAGAGTGTGACTATAGGGCGTGTACTACTTGGCCTATAGGCGTGTGTATACACGGTACCGTAACACGGTGAATAATGGTTCAGTGTCAGAAGTGATAGTTTGATTGATGGGTGGACTTATTGGACATGGCACCTGACACCGGCCGTATGTTGTAGCGTTAACATCACTAGGGTACATATATATATAGTACCCCATGGGGTATAGTGGGGTATAGTGGGGTTCGATAGAGAATCTACAAGTATTATCATTATTTCAATGAACATAAACTATACGTAAATAAAACATAGTATATATATATGTAGGCTGTTTGTAATACTGCTTTTGTATTATTAAAATCATCGAATAGTATTCTTATTCATTTAAATGATAACTTATTTATACAAATCACTACGAAACAGATTTTAGAATTAGAATTCCCGCGTTTTTAATATTGAAATTATACGCATTATGTAAAATGATTGACTATAGTCATTAATTTGATGCAATAATCTAATAATACTAACAGAAACTCTAACTGAAACTATAATAATTACTATTGTAATAGATTATAATTATTTTATTATATACATATTATATATATAAATATATATATATATATATATAGACATATTATAATGATACGTTATATTGAAATATTTACTATACTATTGTATGCTTTATTAATATACACAGTATATGTCACATACACACACACACACACACACACACACACACACACACACACACATACACACATAAATACACATAAGAAAACATGCACACGTATGTGTTATTTTTTCTCGTATCATAGTATGATATAATCTATAAATTATACGACTTCGTATTTCTATAATCATTATATTTAAAAAAATGTATCATTATCTATATTTCATCAGAAACTGTTTTCCGTTAATATAGTGTTATTTAATTATTATTATCTCCCCGAACGAGCGAAGTGTTGATATAGTCATAATGTAAATTATGTATATGCCATAATAATCATATATATATATATATATATATATATATATATATATATATGTATATATATATATATATAATATATATAAGTGTATATACATTTGTATATATTTATTTGTGAAAGTATAATTATATGTATGCATATATGTATTTGAATTATGAGTAAACAAATTATGATTGTATGTATATATATATATATACGCTCGACTATCTCTGCTCACTCTGATTCTGCTTTCTCTGTGGTAGCTCCAAAATACTTGAATTCTCTACCATATGACATTAGGTGTTTGAAATCCTTGTCACTATTTAAATGTAAACTCTCCACGCACCTATTAACATTGTAACCTACCCTCCTTTTCCCTTTATTTTTATTGTACTTTATTTATTTTATTTTTGTTTCCTTCTCATGACGCCCATAACCACCACGTGATTTTGTAGTCAATACAATATTTTAAAATAAAAAAAAAAATATATATATATATATATATATATATCATTAAACTAATTATAATAATATGATAGTGACATATACGCAATACAACATTAATCTCTATTGTGCGCCTGTACTGATGAAGTAGATCAGTAATAATATAGGACATAGACTATAGGACATAGACTATAGGACATATACTATAGGACTTATACTATAGGACTTAGACTATAGGACATATACTATAGGACATAGACTATAGGACATAGACTAGCTAGATATTTCAGTCATTCACTGCATGCATTGTTCCCTACTATTTATCGATATAAGCATATGTGCACACATACGTATTCACACACACACACACACACACACACACACACACACACACACACACACACACACACACACACACACACACACACACACACACACACACACACACACACACACACACACGTATATATATATATATATATATATATGTGTCATTACCATATGTACACAAATCTAGATAAATTATGCAAATAATTCAACACGCGCAAATAGATAATCATATATAAGTATTGCGTAATAGTAATGGTATTTTGTTATGATTAATGAAATATAGAACTATGTATATATATATATATATATATATATATATATATATATATTTATATATATATTAACTCTATTTATATATTATTATTCAATTTAATAAAAAAAATAAGTAAATAATTATAATATATTATTTAATTAATAAAATGTGTTTACTCTACTGCGATATATATATATATATATATATATATATGAATTAATTAATTTATGAATGATGTACATTATTAAATCTATGTAATAATAGAGATATTAATACGACTGTGATAATCTACTGAGTATTACGACCCGTTAGCTAAACGGTAAATAACAACAAAGTATTGATTATTTAAGCGGTCTTAATCGTTATAATTAACCTTATAACAATGACCGTGTATTACCGGTGAGAATTCGTTATAGTGTACCTATTATAGTACACTTTCTATGCACGGATCATTGTTAATTCTCATTATGTATATATGTGTAATATAATATGCATTACATAATTATATCGATAGCATAAGGGCATAACGATTGTTACTCGATTACAATAAGAAGTGCGCACCGTCTTGTGTGCATTACGTATTAAAGTATAATGCATAATACAAATATAATGCATAATGAATGTAAATCCTATACGATTATTGACGTCAACAAAGCGATACTGAATCGTTAACTTTCTCTCGGATTTGATACGTGGAAACGCTATAGAGACGCGTATTTTACTAATGCTTATTTTACTAATGCTTATTTTACTATGTATAGTGAAAGAAGACTTAGTAATACTGTTGCATTAGTGTTACTATGTAATGAAATATAATGAGTATACATATATATATATATATATATATACGTATACTAATCCATATACCTATAGGGAATACGTACATTGTACGTCATACATACTATGATAGTAATAGGCTGGCTGCATTATAATAGAATATATTTTAACATTACATTACGTTTTCCTGGTGTTAGCAATAATATAAGTAGAACTTGACACGCCCAGCTAATACTTATATACGGTAACCGTATATTATATCTGTATACTATATCGGTATACTATATAACCAAATATCGTTATAGGAAAATATATAATATGTACGCGAAATCTAGTAATTCTATTTATTCACAAAACATGAACACCGCCTTCTAAAGTGAATTTTCGGATAAATTTGTTGTTTGTTGTTTATTGTTTGTTGTTTGTTGTTTGTTGTTTTTCATATTACACTATTTTTAAATGTGTAAAATAAAATGTTTTAAATTATTATTTATATAATGAAAATTAGGTGTTCATTACTAATATATAACAAATCAATAGAATTTGGTTTTAAATGATAAACATATCTATGCAGCGAGTTCCATTTAATTTATATTACAGGCTGCAATTCAAACATGGTCGTATAGAAATCGCCTCAAACCTAAATCTATTTATGTGGTTGAGTTACTACTACTAGCAGCAGTGGGAGGGTGTAGTATTAATTACGTGTGATATATATGGAGTGTAATATCTTTGCTTCGCGTAATATTTGGTATCATGTACGAATTATCCGAGTTATCTGTAGGTACGTTATCGATTACGGTATACCAAATATATAGAGTGAAATATGATAACATATCCCTCACAGGAACGTCACGTACAAAGACATTTATATGAAAGAATACGTTTAGAATGCAACGTATTTCATAATTAGATTTGTCACGATCTAAGTTGTGTTATGTATATTAACAATATTGTACCATTTCAATATAATTTACATTATATGTCTGGATATTACTATTCATAAGATAGCTGAAGTATATACATTATATATAGTCAACTCCCGATAAGTCGGACTCGCAAGGGATCGGAAAAGTATCCGACTTATCCGAGATTCTTATTCGCGCCTATTTAGTAATTGAATACAATTCTTAAAATAATGGCCGCAATTAAATTCAAGATTACATTATTTGTTGCTATATACATTTATCATAATAGCTATTATCCTAGGACACAATCCGCAGTATGTTATCGGTATATTCATATTTTATAATGTCTATTTTTATGAAAGTTACCTGATAATGGAATATTGTTTCCCCGATTATGCTTGAACTATATATATATTTCTGTAGATCATATATTTCTGTACGATATCAATATTTACTGCCTTTCTTATATTCTTTCGTTTATTATCGTGAATATTAATTTACCTATATATCTCATTTTAGTTTGTATCTATCCATATATCGTCTAATCCAAGTCAAATATTATATTAATTCATAATAATGTGTTTCTTTCTCCATTTTCAATTCTTTTATAGCTAAATATTGTTGATCAATAGAAATAAAATTATTTTATCTTTTATACATTGTCTTATTCTCGTGTTTATCATATTATAAAAGTAATAATTATAAACTTAATATCGATTGTAGATATGTAAAATAACTCGTATTTCATTGGTTTACAATTTCGTTTAAAACTTGATTACAATCAACTCAATGGCGCCATATCTTAATTAAACACATTTCAGAACACTGCACAATGTGAAGCCTACTATATTCATTAGTTGTATAAATAGATATTTTAATTATATATACATTACATTACATGGCATATATGCATTACAATTTGATACTACCTTTTGTAGTAATACTGTTATGCTATTCATAACTATATTATACAATCAACTCCCGATAAGTCGGACTCGCAAGGGACCGGGAAAAGTGTCCGACTTAGCGAGATGTCCGATTTATCCGAGTAATACCATGCAAATATGTATAGCATGAAATGCGCAGCGCGAGTTAAATGGGTACTGAAATATGGAATTATGCAACAATCAACAACATAAAATGTTGCATTCAATAATATTATTTACTAAAATTATAATATTCATTATTCAAAGTAAACATTTCTGACAATTTATAAAAATTCCGACTAATCCAGTATAAAAATCAAAAAATGACTATAAGTCCGACTTATACAATCCAACTTATCCGACTTATCCGATTAATTTAACATGGAACTAGATACAAATCCAACCAAACCAACTAAATGTGTCCGACTTATCGAGAAGTCCGACTTATCCGTAGTCCGACTTACCGAGAGTTGACTGCACATTATTCAAAGTAAACATTTCTGACAATTTATAAAAAGTCCCACTTATTCAATATAAAAATCAAAAAATTGACTATAATATATGTTCGACTTATAGAAAAGTCGGACTTATCCAATCCAACTTATCCGATTAATTTAATTTGGAACTAGATACAAATCCAACTAAACCAACTAAATATATCCGACTAATGGAAAAGTTCGATTTATCCGTTGTCCGATATACCGAGAATAGACTGTATATATATACAGCAATTTAATATTATCAATAATTATTGATTATAATTATCAAAAGATATCTCAATATTTCCAAAAAAATATAATGATATAAGTGTACTATCAACATCATTGGGTTTTAAATTCAATAATCTATGACGTATGCGCATGCGCGTCGATCACGTGGTATTGTAATCACGTGTGATCCTCGACAAGCGTCCACTACTTCCGGGAATATATCACGTGACGCTTAATAACGCTCGATCGTAGGGATCCTTACGTAATATGGTTGTGACGTAATCGGGTGACGTAATCGAGTGTTACGTAATATGCCTATTAATAGGTTTGTTCATTGATAGTATTGATTACTAGTGAAATAAAGAAAATAGGAAACGAAACTTTGACTGTAATGTAATCATTACATGTATTTGATCTTGTGTGTCCTTGATATTAGTTATATATTACATATGTATATATAACTAATATATATATATATATATATATATATATATATTCGATGATATAACCTCTCCTATATCTATATCTAGAATATTTGGTACCCCAGCTATGCTAATATATACATTAGTATACACATACTTCATCAAGTTCTAGAGAAATATCAATACTTAGTTTTAGAAAATACGTGACACACGACAATAAATGTATATATATACATGTGTGTTAGCATCATTTAGCATATCTAATAATATAACTATATATATATATATATATATAAATACTACAGTATAATAATATATCCACGGTGAAATTATTTAATTTTGTCATTTCTCGATATATATATCTAAGACTTCCACTCACCGTTTTCCTTCTAAATGATGTATTAATTTATATATATATATATATATATATATATATATATATATTAAAATACCTTCCACAATGTTCACTACACACTCTACGCCGACGACATTGAATTACATTCCGAAACCACAAACTCTACAGAATTATAATTATGCATGGATACTATACATAACTGGCTAACATATAACCACTTACAACTTAACTCTACTAAAAGCGAACTACACAACATTAACGCTAATTAGCGAGTTAACTCCAACTTAGACACATTTCCAATACTCTACATCGACTCCTCACCACTCACTCCGTCTTCTACCGTTAAATATCTTGGAATTACCCTCAACCCTACATTATACTTTGATGATCATATCACCTCACTAATATAGACGACATCGCAGTTTCAATATAATATTAGGAAAATGTGACCTTTCATTGAATACCCTACCGCCAAACTCATCACGCACTCACTTGTTATCTCTAGACTCAATTATTGTAATACCTTTATCATTAGTAAAAAAATTGCCTCTATTACTAAACTAGACCGGTTTGTTAACGTATCTATGCGAACTATCTACCAACTAAAAAATACTGACTAATGTGACCTCTGTGACCTCTGTGACCAACCTGCGACTACAAATTAACTGGCTTACTACAACTAAACAAATTAACTACAAAACACTGACTCTTCTCCATAAAATACTGATAACCAACGAACCCATTCCAATATTTGACGACTTTACCTATATTAATAACACCTGTCTACTGCGATCCTCTTCTACACCCATCCTAGAAGAACCACCTTACATATTTACCAATTTTGAAAAAAAAACTTTTCACAGGAAGACTTCGACTCTCTGGAACAATCTACCGAGATATTTAATGAAGACAGATATCACCTTCACATTGTTCAAAAAAAGAATAAAGAAATTTATTATTGATAATTTATATTATTGATTTTTTAAACCCCCACTTTTGTCAGATGAAAATTATTTGTTTTACTTCGTATTTTTATTTTCTCGTTTTTCGGTTTTTTCTATATATATATATATATATATATATATATATTTATGTGTGTATATATATATCTAAAATTGTAGCCCAATTGTATATATACAGACTATAATACAATATACTATATAGATAATTTGTAATATTATCTTCCCTTAAATTACTTTCCGCATTGGGTTATTGCAGCTGCAATATATCTAGATCTCACTTGTTTATAAAGATAACACTTAGTGTGTGGTTCTAGTTGAGAACGGAACTTCAAGTATTGTAGTTATATTGTTGAATTATTAAATTGTTAAATGTTCATATTTTATAATTATATTTTATTTATAACTTATAACTTATATATTTTTTTTATTTATAACTTAATTTACTTAAGTTATATGTTCATTATTGTTAAATTGTTCATAATATTATTAATACAATTATTAATATAATGGAGTTACATAGCTCATATATATATATAGAAAAAAATAGAGATATATATAGATACATTAAATATATATATATATTATATATATTCCAAACCTTTCTATAGTGAATGTGACGGTCAACCAGACCCCGGTGTTACTGCAGGTATCGGCAAGCGGTCTGAGCAGCCAGACCACCTCGGTCACCTTGCCCAGCCGCGTGATCAGTAGTACGCACAGTAGATAGGCGATATCGTAGCATGCCAGTGCGGTCAGGTAGTGGTTAGTGGAGGAGCGCATCCAACTGCGCGTCAACACTATGATGTTGAGGCCGTTTCCTGTGTGTGCGTGTGTGCGGTGTGCGGTGTGCGGTGTGTAGTGTGCGGATTGAATAAGTGTTCGGTGCGGGAGTGACCGAGAGTTCAGTGCGAATTGACTAATTGTAATGCAGAGGTTGGATGTAAACTGTACATAGTGTACAATGTACAATGTACATTGTACAATGTATCAAAATATATAAATATATATATGAGTATATTTAATATAAATATGTGTGTATATATATATATGTGCGCATGTATATATGTAATTATGTTATTGTACATTGTACAATGTACAATATGTATATATATATATATATAATATATATTATATATATATATATATATTTGTATAAATGTATGTATATGTGTATGTATGTCGTATATATGTACGTATGAATGTTATGTAAGTTTTATTATCTACACATGAATGATGGCAATTTCTATATGTCTTATACACACACGCACATATATGGCATGTGTATTTGCGTTTCCTATTAGCGTTTGGTATACGAGACATGCGCGATGTACATCGTAAAGTGTACGCTTTACACTAATAAACAGCGCTGTTCACATCTACTAATTAATCGTTGTTTTCTTACGTAATATTAACATATATGTGTGTAGACAATGTCACGGGGACGCGTGTCGAAAGACTATTTCTACCGGCATTCATTCTAATATATACGAAGTATTATAATATAATACAATTTATAGCAATATACAAATATTTATGATTATTTATGTAATTAAAATGAAATTTCAAAAATAGTGTCAGAGACTATGATTTATACAACTATTTGCATATAATATACATTATATTATATTATTATTATATATAATATTATATATATATATATATTAAATACTTTTAAGTATATATATATATATATATATATATATATATATTAATAATATGTATACACAAAAAAGATCTATTATATTCTTTTCATCCATTGATATTATATAAATATGTATTAGTTAATTGCTCTCTATATAATCATTATCATAATCTTATAATGATTCATATAAAATTGTATATGTTAACTGAAGATAATTATAGAATCAATTTATGATGTAAATAGAATAATAGTATGTCTATATTGAAAATACTATACTAAATTATAATGATACAACTTAATTTTTAAATATCTAAATAAGAAAGATCACAAAGATCACGGTAACAAAGATCACTATTGACGTCGATATTAACATCACATATAATAAATTCTAGCCTGTATGTAATAATTTATAAATAGCATAATACAATTATTTTCAATTTATATCTGTTTCAAATATAGCCAATAATCTGTGTTACCATAACTGACGTATATGTACATTTGATTCATTTAATTCATATATTCAATAATGTATTTTATTCTAATGAAACTTTTTGATAATTAGCATATATAGTATTAATTAAATTATATATATATATATAATATTAACCTAGCATTCCCGCTATTGATACTGTGGGAATGAATACATTATACATTAGGAATCGGATTTGATTCAAGATGATAGCGGATATTTCTGTTGAACCGGATGTCGAATTTGTGATCGTTGTAGTTTCCATGTTCTAAACAAATATATACATATGGTTATTTTCATAAAAATAACATTTGTATTATAATTACATTTATTGTTAATATTACCATATGACCTATACCTATAGTAGTAGTCAGAGTTAGTTACACAATTGGCGGTAGTAGTAGTAGTAGTAGTAGTAGTAGTACTAGTAGTAGTAGTATTAGTAGTAGTAGTAGTAGTAGTAGTAGTATTAGTTGTAGTAGTAGTAGTAGTAGTAGTAGTAGTAGTAGTAGTAGTAGTAGTAGTAGTAGTAGTAGTAGTAGTAGTAGTAGTAGTAGTAGTAGTAGTAGTAGTAGTAGTAGTAGTAGTAGTAGTAGTAGTAGTAGTAGTAGTAGTAGTAGTAGTAGTAGTAGTAGTAGTAGTAGTAGTAGTAGTAGTAGTAGTAGTAGTAGTAGTAGTAGTAGTAGTAGTAGTAGTAGTAGTAGTAGTAGTAGTAGTAGTAGTAGTAGTAGTAGTAGTAGTAGTAGTAGTAGTAGTAGTAGTAATAATAGTAACTATCCTATAGGTTAATTGATATATTACAGTTGGTCTTTATATTAATGTTAACAGTTGCTAACACTAAATAAATATATACACACACATATATACATATCTATTTAGTAATGACTCACTAGTAATGAGTGAATGTTTGTGAATGATGGTGAGATGTCTATAACGAAAACAAATAAACATATTATCTATAGATAATCTATCATATTCGTGCGCGAGTGAGGGGTGTTACCTTTATGGTACTGGTGCTGCTGCTGCTGTTGTTGCGGTCAGTGGCGTTACTAGAGCGTATACTGACCGCTGGTCAATGTCTACCGTGTCCGTAGTATCACGTGTAATTTCTATTGTACACTTTATTCGATTCTTACGCTAGATAATATCATTCGTCAGCTAGTTCGAGATCTTTATTTGCAACTGTGGAATTATTATATTGTAGACATATATTTATAGATACAGAATTATACGCCTATTATGGGCGTATTAAAGAATCTATTTATATGCGTTATAAGAGTAGTAGGATAATTGCTTTTATTACCGCAAAGGTGAAAAAGTTTTATGATAAAAAAGTGTCTATATATAGTTTAATTGATACAATAATATAGGTATGTTATGATATACTACTGATATATGACGTATACGTATACGTATTTATGCTCGTATATGCGTTATGCGTCATAGAATTATGATAACATCTATATTAGGGATTGGTATCGAATATGAAAGTTAATATATCTATTTTAAGTATACCATATTTATACTATACATAATATATTAAATAATATACGTATTACATACTATACTATAGATATTTATATATTTATTTATATTTATATTCAAATATATATATATATCTATAAATAAAATGTATATTATTATAAATTATATATTTAGATATAATATGATATAAATTATATTTATATATATATATATATAAATTTATATATAAAATATATACAAATATATATATATATATATATATATATATAAAACCAATATATTAATTGATATATATAGGTATACCCAAATTCTTAAAGAATATCTACTTCATATAACTGCACTTAACTATAACACTAATGTTATGTATGACTTTCTTGCTACTACCACTCGTGTGCTTCAATAGCTACATCAGCAGTCTGTTATCAGGTCTCTATAGATCAATTGACTGTATACAGTATAATGCATTATAAGCATTCAATTTGTATAGATAGTATTACATAATTTGTAATTAAAGATTCTCCTTCTAAATGGTTACTATATTTTTACTGAGCGGAATACTTCTGTGAAAGTTAATGATTTTATTTCGCCTTCTACTCGACTAAATAATGGGTACATTGGAGTTTATTCATTGGACCTTGACCTTTCGCGGTATTTCTACGTCCTTTGTCAAATATTATTAATGAATTAAATGATAATATATATCATATGTATTCTGTATTACCTTACCTTATTATACCATAGCTAGATAACTTTTAGATCCCCAATTTGTATGTAAGTTATACGGAGTGATATTTTCCATTTGCTTTATAATAAGTTAATATATTATTTAAACTCTAATTAAAATGTTGTTATTTTTATTATTATTATTATGTATTATTCTATATTATTTGTTATTGTTTTTGTAATACCCCAGTGATAGTATTTTATTATGGTATATATGATATGTGCATTGACATTAAATATAAATAGAATATGCGCTTATATGTCACTAATTTTTAAATATAAAGTCATAATAATGTTTTCATGGTTCATAATAATAGTAATAGAATTATATTTAATATATTTTTAAAATTATCAAAGAAATATAAAAATAATAATACTTTGAAATTGGTATGCATTATAAAGTTTACTAACCGATTAATTATATTAATAATTAACGATATCACAACTGGTTAATCGATGCATTAGTATATGTATAATTCGCTAATTTGATACGTATATTTACTGTGAAGTATACTACGATCACAATAACCTATACGGTGTAGAGCCTACACATGTACGCGAAAGTAATACACGTGATTGATTGATTGATTGACTAACTTACGATTGATTTATTTAATTGCCAATCTATAGATTGTAACAGACTAACCAACACATATATAATATATACAGGAACATAGCTGGCATCATATGTAGATTATGATATTATTATATTAAATATATATGTGTGTGTATGTGTGTATGTGATTTAATATAATATAATTAGGATGTTAATATATCGAAATATAATTATAAAAAAATATATAATTAACATATAATCTTTATTTATAATATAGAATATTGAAATCGATATCGTGTGTGAAATGTGCTGTTTTGTCAGTAAAACGTTGTGTCCACCATTTACATGAGCGGCTTCTTCAAATACGTATTAAAGTGAAAGCCGCTTATAGTAAATATCTAGATAAATCGATATGTCATTAAATTGTATAAATCATTATACTTATTGAACACGTGATAATAATATGATGTATTATATCATACTAGTTATAATATAGTTGCTATACCTAACTATAAACGATGAAACTATATTTGGATAGATTGAAAAGCAATAAATCATATTAAAAATGTTTAATATAACAGGTATTTACTATGTACTGAGCATTTTATAAATCTCAAATGTGAACTTCTTTCACTATATAAATATATGTGTAATACATATATATAATCCTATAATACATAGTAATTAACTTATTTGTATACAAAGGTAATAGATAGTAATATATTACTATACGATAGCGTAATGTAATTAGAAGAACTGAATTAATCCTAAGAGGTAAACATATTTTAGACAACCTATTCATGTACCATATTATTTTTATGTTATTAAAATGATTGATTAGTAATACTATAAAATTATACAAATCAAGATTAAACTATATAAGTATTATATACTTCACACTAATACATATAATTTAAAATGAACTCGGGAAATTCATTGTACTCTTATTTCTGTATAATGCAAAACCTAGCTGTAGTAGGGGGTACTAATAATCACAATTTAAACCATCGATATAAAGTAAGATTTATTTATATCGATAGTTTAAATACGATCTGCATGTGTAATGTATTGTGCACGCTTTATTTGTGACATTATATATGGTATATTTACACACACATAAACACACACACATAACTTGCACACTTACATACACAATACATACACAATACATATACACACTTTATCATATATATATATATAAATATATATATATATATTTAAATTTAAATGTATTATTATATGATAAAGTTGAAGTTCTGCTAACACCGCTTAGTACTTACTAACGCTCGATACAGTGCACTATCACCCTATATTCTAATAATAGGTCGGCGTCTCAGATCACTATTACGTAAGCGTTCTCCGCCTTAACAATAGATGACGTAATCGTTAACTCTATCGTGGTAGTCGAGTATTATTTATAATCTCTAGACTCTATAAAAAACGCCGCCGTTTCCGTTTGAATACGGTGCGCTATCGCAGTCTCGGTACGGTGTCGACGTTTCGTGTTTAACGCGTACCACGCGTGACGAGTTGAACACAATAGGCTCGCCAGTTCATTCCTGTTCGTACATCAATTATAGACTATAATTTATAGTTGAATTTCAAAATTATGTTATATTATAATTATTCTCCGCAATTAGTACCATCTTAATAATATTAAATTATACTATATATATATATATATATATATATATATAATTATATAGAGTATACTATATATAGCATACTCTATATAATTATATATGTATATATATATATATATATATATATATTAATTTGTTAATGTTATTTATTTTGGTAGAGTACTTTCTTGCCATCCAGGAACCTATATAACGTATTTTAGTATAGTCAAATATCTCTAATATCCCTTCGAAATTATTCTCATATTAATACATCACTTGCTTAATATTTAAACGAGAATAATAATGATTGTATAATCTTATTTGTTGACCTATTCTATAGGTCCGGACAAGGATTGAACCCGTGCCCTACTAAATGTGTATCTTATTCCTAGGCCAAACTGACCTTCACAGATATATTATATATATAATCAAGTAAGTGCAGTATACATTCATATTATATGTATTAAATACACACACACTTATATTTAGATATATATGTTATACTAATTTAGCACCCATATAGCAGCTGTTAATAATAATAATAATATAAAAGTTAAATATGAATTAATAAGCAATACAACAGGCAAAAAAAAGAACAATGAGAATGTACAACGTATATGGGATGTATCTTATAAAATACTATAGTATCTTCAATATAAATGCGTACTCATCAAATATATATGTATATATATAATATATATACTATTATTATAAACATATTATATAACAATTGCTATCGTATTAGATAATACGTAATATATTTATAGTTATAGTTACACAACAGTGCAACACGGTGTTACACAAATAGATATTAATACTAATGACGAATACATGAATAGCTTGCAAACTTGCGTTTAACCAGTGAGGTTTAACTCCCTGGTTTAACTCCTGTTGTGGATACTCGCTAAGTATCATGTAGTACTGTTATACGTACATTATATGTCGTACGCATATATATATATATATATATATATATAATATTGTTCCTTATATACACATGTTTGCGAGTGTGCGTGTATATATGTAATTGTGGATGTGTGTGTGTGTATTTATAAGTATATTCATTGACGAATAAGCATGTAATTAGTATACATTTAGGATAAAGTCTTGCATTTCAAGTATTGCAATCTAGTACATGGAACATACTATATTGTACAAATACATGGGCGTAATACTGACCTCATTATATATATATTTATTATTTATTATGTATTAAATATATTATTAGGGGGGTATGCATCTCTATAGGGGGTATGCATCTATATAGGGGGTATGCATCGTATATAGGAATATATTATATTGTGAGAGGCGCGGGGTATTCGGCGAGTTATGGTAGGGTATATAATGTCGACCAGTTGGTCACTTACGGCGGCCATAAAGGATGCGAGGTTTACGCAGCCGAAGTAAAGGGATACATCTACACCATCGGCGAACAACAAGGGAGTATCGATATTTAATTATGTAGACACGCCCTAAAATATCGTGGGCGTGTCGAGCTAATCTTGGTGTTTACAGTTTGGTCGTCTTGCGTCGCACGTCAATGATATTGCTAATTGAATAAAGGAATTAAACACTGTCTTGTTTAATATAGTAATTTAACAATAGATAGAGTAGTTTATTACGTAAGGAGACACAACACAATGTATATATATATATTATATATTTATATTATATATATATATATATATATATATATATAACTATAATAATAAATTCAATAATAGTTGTATATCAATAGATTCAATCGTAAAACAATAACGCTATGCAATAATAACTTAATTAACCATCGACTGCAGCACTACACTGTACTAATGTCGTTCTTTATAGATTTAGACCCGTAAATCATACAATAAAAGTGTCGGGTCATTGTGGCCGTATTATATAACAATACGTGATAGCAGGGTATAGCATTGTATTCAAGGGCGCAATGGTCGCGAGCATTGAGTATAAATAACTTAATTGTAGCGATGAATTGCTTGTAGCAATGCCTATAGGTATATCTATATGTTCACAGTGTTATAGGGTGTTCACACGATGCGGATTATGCTTGTCGTACGAACAAATCCTGGAACGAATTCTTCAAAATCATAGATGCGGTCCAGAATTTACTCGTATTCCTATTTTTCTCGTCGTACAGCAAAAATGGAAAATATCATAATTTTTGCCAATAATTTCGGTCCAGCATTTGTTCGTACGACAAGTAAAACCCGCATCGTGTGTACACCATATTAGATTCCTTTTAACATATATATTAACATATCTACTAGATAGCTAGTTATAATATTCACTCTCTATAAGATAACATAATTGATGGTCAATTGATAGGAAATGATCTGCTTACGTCGTTTACCACGAAATAAACCCTTTCTACAAAACCTCGCTATAACGATGATGCAAATGTTTCTTTTTAAATAAGTATTTTATAGATAGGTCGTATAAATATTTATATATATATATATATAATTTAAATAATATAACCTAATTATTGTGTGTATAATAATTACAAAATAAAAAATGTATATAATATATTAAAATATTATATAATTTTTGTATTTTATAAGATCTGATATCTAAAATAATATTATATAAATATTATTTTTGAACGAATACTTAATTAAATAGTGAATAACAATGCTTATTATGACTGTTAACACATGATCCTATAGAATATATTGTCCTGTAGCGATGCGAGTTCAGGTCACATACCCTACGGTTGACCCGTTCTTCACAAGGCCGTTATTATAAAGTTACCAATTCAAGGATTCATCAGTTGAATATACATGAATACCGTGATAATTGAAATAGTTGTTAAATTATATGTATGCATACACCCACACACCTACGCACAATCATATGGTTTATCTTACGATATCTATATAATGAGATATTTAATTTTATATAAGCATGTAATAATAAGTATATACATTATATATATACACGTGTAGGCATAGTTATACTCTTAACTATTATTAAATAATTATGTTATTAAAAAAAACCCGTAATTATGGTCAAAGCTTACCAAAGTCGCTCTTAGTCTTATAGTTGACCTATATGTTAATATTATAATTAACACTATCGTGCTACATCGATATACTGTGTGAACCCACTATCGTATAATAATAGTGTCACCAGTATACCCTATATATACGTGTGTGTGTATGCCCTATAGGGTGATTAAGTAAGCCTAATTAGGGTTCATATAGACAGTGTAGTGCCATGACAGACTGTCACACGATACGACTATATCTAATATAGTACTGTTATACATTCTAACTCCTATTTTACTAGTAGATAAGTTACATTTACTTATGAGAGAAATAACATATAGGTTTGTAAGTTTGTGAATACTTGTCAATAAATGTAATACGAATTTCACAGTTCCCACTCTATGTGTATCTAGAATATGTATACCTAGAAATATAATACATTATGATTTATGGAATAGCATATATACTGATGATAATATATGGTCAATATAATCATTCAGTATGTGTTATATAGTATATTTTATTTTAGAGCGATGACATAATATATAATAATGTTGTCAACATTAAGCTGTACTTTATTAACTATTAACCATTTCAGTATCATTTTAAGTATATGATTTATGTTTTTTCTTAATAAAGTTATACATCAATCTCTATATATCATACTCTTTCTATAGAAGTATATCTCATAAACCCCCATAACTCAAACATTTTAGCATTGCAAGTTTGGTTAGTATCAAATAATATGTATATATCAACATTTCAATATTTCAGACACATTTCTAATTAGAATCATCCGCGAATAAGGTTAAAGTCGGTTGGTATCAAATTATCAAATATGTATGTCCATTAAAATAAATAATATGACTTATTAAAATTAATGATTGGCCAATTATACATTAACCTTATTCGTTGATGATACTAATTTCATATTTCCCGATAAAGGTATAACTTTATTAATACATAAATGGTACAATTTGTACAATATATTTCTGTTAAATTATATAACGGACCAGGTTATGTCCAATGTTTTATGGTGTAATAAGTTAAATGCTTTACATAGTTCTACGATACGGTAGAGTCATTATTATTATTATTTAACATATTAATTAAATAAACCAGTGCATCGGCATTTGAATATTTGATTTCCTAAAATAAAATATTATTGGAATTTAGAAAACTAGAAAGTCGAAGTTTCATAATTTGTTCAACAACAAATATTACTTTTTTAATTTATTTGTATAAGTAGATTATTTTTCATAAAACATATGCATTACTTTCTCATAAAGAGGTAATTTTAAATATTAAATGATATATTTTATTCTTATATTGATGTTTTTATTTTACCATTTTTATATGGTGTTATTTTATAGTACAAGTCAACATTCTAACTAATTGAAATATGTGTATCTTATATAGTATTATAATTAGGTTTATTATAGATGGGTTTTACTATATATATATATATATATATATATATATGTATATTAAACTGCCTGTGTGGCTAGGTGGCTAAGGCGTCAGACACGCAAGCAGTAGGACGCGGGTTCGACCCTTGTCCGGACCATTAATTAAGTTTATAAAATGGGTCTTAAAATATTATTTAGAAGTGATCTTATATAATTGTGTATAAATAAATGATCGGCTCTCGTTAAAACCATGGATGCCTTAACATGAGAGCGGCTTCGAAGGGACATTAGAGCCATATATGGTTATAAGTGAAAACTTCATCTAAGTTCCTGGATGGGATGAAAGGACTCCACCAAATAAAAATAACAATAACAATAACAATATATGTATACAGTCAACTCCCGATAAGTCGGACTAGTAAGGGACAGGGAAAAGTGTCCGACTTAGCGAGATATTCGACTTATCAGAGATTAAGAACATCATGCAAATAAGACATGAAATGCGCATCGCGAGTTAAAGGGTTACCGAAATATAGAATTATGCAACAATCAGCAACATAAAATGTTGTATTCAATTATATTACATACTAAAATTATAATATTCATTATTTAAAGTAAACATTTCTGACAATTTAGAAAAAGTCCGACTTATCCAGTATACAAATTATAAAAATGACTATAATATGTGTCCGACTGATAGAAAAGTCCGACTTATTCAATCCAACTTATCCGACTTATCCGATTAATTGAACATGGAACTAGATACAAATCCAAATAAACCAAATAAATGTGTCCGACTTATCCGTAGTCCGACTTACCGAGAGTTGACTGTATATATATATATATATATATATATATATATATATATATATATATATATATGTATATATATAATATATATATATATGCATATATACATTTTCATTATCACTTATATTATAATGAAAATGTGCGCATGCATGCGTGTGAAACCTATTTCATATTGATCGTTTACGTATTGGTTTATAACGAACTCATAGTAAATCGTAATTAGTATATTTGGTATAAAATGTTTATATATATAAATATATATAAATTTAAACATTATTTTTATTAATTCATTTTATTAGAACATCTGATAAACCGATGATGACAGCACAATTGTTATGTTCAATCACTTTATTTTTTTATTTTTTAAATAATCGTAATTCACATTAAAAGTATTTATATCTTCCTTATTCAATGGTTATTGGATTATATAATATATGTATGGATGTATAATACGCTTAATTCGATATACATATGTATTACGTAATTATTTGGTAAATATTCAGAACGTATATCTATGTCAACATATGTTACTAGAACTAATACTGCAAAGATGAAAGAGAGTATGTATGATTCATCAGATTTAATAAGACATATATATATATATATATATTATAAATAAGCAATTATGGGCAACTATAAAATATAATATACACTCGCATTTTATATAATACACTATCTCTCTATATAGAGAGCTTTTATATATATATATATATATATATATATATGTGTGTGTATAATAAATACGTATAGATTGTTAATAATACGGCTCAGTTGAACAGCAAAAATCTAGTAAACGATTTCTACCGAATTGAACGCTATCTAGATATGTCCAGGATTCAATCATATGCAGTTCTTATTTGTTACCTTGTATTTATCAAGAACTTAATAAACATGTATTTAAAACACAAGATTTTTAAAGACATATTTTTTTTACATATTTTTTTTGTAATATTTTTTTTAATATCATGGGCCCCTCTCCATTATTTATAACCTGTAAATTGTATAATATATAATTTATATATAATAATAACGGATACAAATGCACCTCTCAAAAATTCGTAGATTTGTACGATGTATATATGTAAATTTTATACAATTTACATTATTTTAATTACAACATGTAAATTACATGTTATAAATAATGGAGCCTTAAATAAGGGGCCCATGATATTAAAAAAAAATATTACAAAAAAAATATGTAAAAAAAAGATGTCTTTAAAAATCTTGTGTTTTAAATACATGTTTATTAAGTTCTTGATAAATACAAGGTAACAAATAAGAACTGCATATGATTGAATCCTGGACATATCTAGATAGCGTTCAATTCGGTAGAAATCGTTTACTAGATTTTTGCTGTTCAACTGAGCCGTATTATTAACAATCTATACGTATTTATTATACACACACACATATATATATATATATAAAAGCTCTCTATATAGAGAGATAGTGTATTATATAAAATGCGAGTGTATATTATATTTTATAGTTGCCCATAATTGCTTATTTATAATATATATATATATATATATATATATATATATATATATATATATATATATATATATATATATGTGTCTTATTAAATCTGATGAATCATACATACTCTCTTTCATCTTTGCAGTATTAGTTCTAGTAACATATGTTGACATGAGGGGCCCATGATAATACATAAAAATATATAATACCGTATACGGTATATAATAAATACATATTATTAGTGTATGATTCATCAATGATGACTATATATTGATTTTATTATAAAAAATCTATTTATCTATTTATGAAACAATTATAAATTAATTATATAACTGATAATAGAATACTTGTATACTAATATAATTACTATATATATATATACCTAATAATATACTGTGTACACTAGTGTACCATGTGGTATATTCATTTGAGTTATATTATTAATAGCATTACCCCACGCTAAACACTACCGATCAAATTAATTCGGCTACGTATAGATCATTAAGATGTATGATATCGTCTCCTAGTGGTCAATATTCTCACTAAACAACTTATAAAGTTCGCTTCGTGATGTCGATGAAACAGTCGTACGGGACGTATTATGATCACGCTTGTGAGGTAGATATGTACGAAGACTATTGCATTAGCACTCTATATTACGTTTATACTATAAACAGCACTATTGATCTAGAATAAGCGTAATGTATATTGATTACGTGTAAATATAGCAAATAAATTAGCACTATTTGTATGGAATATAATACTGTATTTTCTTATATTCCATAAAAATCGTTACTAATTTCTTAGCTATATTTAAATGTAATCATTAATGTGATAAACTCATAGCATATATCATGTTATATCAATATTGATGTTTGTAACATATACATAATGTATAGGGATAATGAAATCGTCTTCAACCTGATCTCGCCCCCAAGCTTGATTATAGGACTAGATACTTAGGTGAGATTCTTACATCATGTGAGATTTATAAGTTATGTAGTGAGAATATTCACCAATAGGAGGCGATACCGTATATCGTATGATATAGTACGTAATCAATATCATTAGATCGGTAGTGTTTAACGGGAATGATCGTAATAAGAATATCGTTCTTATGAATATACTACATTGTTGCGTATATATATTATATATAATATATATATATATATATATATATATATATATATATATATATATATTAACTAGAGTAGTTTTAAGATAAATAATATTCGTTATTTTAGTGTATACACTAGAATTAAAAATTTTATTTGTTTTATATAACCTAGCATAGAAAACATTTGACCGTAACAAAGGGGGAAATTAGTAAGTTTTAAACACTACAATTGTATTGAACCTACTCTTTAGTTATAAACTCTTTTTATACAAAGAGTATACCAATCATAACTTCAATATATCACGTGTTTAGTCAAAGAGCCGCCAACTAGTTCAACAGTCGATATAAGCAATACGATGGGTGCTGGATTACATCGTGGGGGGGGGAATATATGTCAATCAAGAAATATTTAGAGAGAAAGAGGTAGTGATATAATTATCTAATCTTAAATATATTTGTATATTCTTCGTGAACTTAACTTCAGCGAACTACTTTAATTAAGAAGAATTTAGCTGACGTTAACTTACGAGGAGAGGTTCATGTTAGGAGATGTACGTTCGTTAACAACTCGATCAATGTAACAATAACACTAGTTAATAAATTAGTACATAATAATTAAGATTAATAAGCTTAATATAATATATAATAAATATATATATATATATATATATATATATTATTTTCTAATTTATTCAGTGTATTGTATCTATGTAAACAGGAAGTCAATTATTATTTTATTATCTTTTATTTATATAATTTGTTTGTACTTATTTTAAAATTAAGGTATTTGTCTCGATAAGCTTTAGTTTATACAAAAACCCGGGTGTAAACCGGGTGATAATAATAATAATAATATATAAATTGTTATTGTTATTGTTATTGTTATTTTTATTTGGTGGAGTCATTTCATCCCATCCAGGAACTTAGATGAAGTTTTCACTTATAACCATATATGGCTCTAATGTCCCTTCGAAGCCGCTCTCATGTTAAGGCATCCATGGCTTTAACAATTGACGATCATTTATTTATACACAATTGTATAAGATCACTTCTAAATAATATTTTAAGACCCATTTTATAAAATTAATTAATGGTCCGGACGAGGGTCGAACCAGTGTCCTACTGCTTGTGTATATGACGCCTTAGCCACTGAGCCACACAAGCAGTTACTATGTATATATATATATATATATATACGTTTATATATACGTATATAGTTATGTTATTGTGTGTATATATATAGATAAATTACTTGTACTACTATTAACGTAAGTAATTATTAATATATTAAATAGTAACTAATACTTAGGTAATTGTTAATTAAATGGAATAGACTGTACTTGATAACTAGACTTCACGAGACTTCACGAGACTTCACGAGACTAATAATAAGGTCAAAGCGAATAATCGAAACATTAACGAATTTCTGTAATTAGTTGTCGGCTGCTAACAACAATACACTGAAGCATAACAAAAGGTTGATCACCGTAATTTAATGAGGTCGGACACCGAGGTGAAAGTCGTTATAGTGTCGGTATACTATAGTCATTCGAATAGTTAGAGTTAGTGGTTGCAACCCCGTAGCGGTCAACATTGACGGGTGGCTTAAGGATGGGAAGTAGTAGTAGTAGTAGTAGTAGTAGTAGTAGTAGTAGTAGTAGTAGTAGTATTAGTAGTAGTAGTAGTAGTAGTAGTAGTAGTAGTAGACGTAGTAGTAGACGTAGTAGTAGTAGTAGTAGTATTAGTAGTAGTAGTAGTAGTAGTAGTAGTAGTAGTAGTAGACGTAGTAGTAGTAGTAGTAGTAGTACACGTAGTAGTAGACGTAGTAGTAGTAGTAGTAGTAGTAGTAGTAGTAGTAGTAGTAGTAGTAGTAGTAGTAGTAGTAGTAGTAGTAGTAGTAGTAGTAGTAGTATTAGTAGTAGTAGTAGTAGTAGTAGTAGTAGTAGTAGTAATAGTAGTAGTAGTAGTAGTAGTAGTAGTAGTAGTAGTAGTAGTAGTAGTAGTAGTAGTAGTAGTAGTAGTAGTAGTATGCCTATGCACTACATGTAAATCTGATCGTATACGCCTACATATACGTCTGAATATAACAAGATATAAGGTGCACCATGATCTGGATCACCTGACTGGAGGATCTCCCTCTGGTTTTCTCGCTTTGGTAGACTTACAACCTACCACCCATTTGGGAAGTTTAGTACAATATATTACAATGCCTTCATGCTATCAATGTAGCGTATCTAATGATGACAATGTACTCACCTGTGTAATATGCTCACTTTCTATACACCATAAGTGTCTATATGTTGCATCATGTATACCTGAAAAATGGCACAATAATAATACTCCTTCTAAAGCTGTTCTACAACTATTAAATTGTCCAAATTTCTCATTCACATGTACATCATGTATCACCACATGCAATTCTAATTCTAGTTCTAATGACACCCCATCTCCATCACCACCTGTATCTACACCTACCGTAACATCTCCCTCAATACCTAGCACTCTACCTACGTCTCTTAAATATATTGCTGATGGCATAGATGAGATCAAAAATATGTTATCTAAAAATTCCTTCACATCATACGCTGACAAACTTAAAATATCTACTGACAAAATAATTACATCCAATACTTCCATTAACAAAAAACTAAATAATTTACAATCATTTACTGACTCAAAATCACTAGCAGTAGTAATTGAACAGCTATCATCATCAGAATGCAACACTAACTTTATAAACACTCTCTGTACTTTTCTTGAATGTGATAGCCAATCAATCTCGAAAGTTATTTTTAATTATAATAGAGCTACTATATTTTTTTCAAATAAATTTGCTAAATCTCTTTTTTTGTCAAATAAGACTATGATAAAAGACTCTTGTTATAATTCTATTTTTATTCGAAACTACGTTAATTTAGAGACAGTTAGACGTGGAAAAATTTTGTACCATGCCACAAAGGCTAATTTGATTAGTAATTGCAAATCGGTTTTTAATCATAAAAGTTCTGATTATGAATTACGCCAATTATTACCAAACTCTAACAGTGTTAACTGGAAAGGTGATTCGTTAAAAATATCTACTTCGGATTTTGAAAGCTGGTCGTCCAGTTTTAAATCATATGTAAACAATATTAATGCATCTACTAGTAAAACTACTAATATATCTAATACCCAAACTAAATGACTAAATTCCAATCTTACTATGTCACTTATCAACATTAGATCTCTAAATGCTAACAATCTCATTCTTTCTGATAATATTTCTGACCTTGATACTGATATTATAGCTCTAACTGAAACTTGGTTAACAGTTGACACCCCTACACTTTCTATTATACCAAAAAACTATCAACTTATTCATACACCTCGTATTAATCGTATAGGAGGCGGTGTCGGGATTTTATTTAAAAATACGATTAAACTTATATCTTCCAACCCTGTACATATTATTGACTGTGATACAATACTAGTCTCATTACTTATTTCTGGAGGCTTAACTATTAAATTATTTCTTGTTTATCGACCACCATCATCTACCTATCAGACATTTCTAGATAATCTTAATGAGTTTATCTCATCACTCCCTTCCTTAACTAATACAATATTTCTTGGTGATTTTAACATCCCTATAAACAAACAAAATAAACTCTCTATAGACTTTATATCACTTATGCAATCTCATTCACTTCAACAACATGTAAATTCTTTCACGCATATTTCAGGAAATACACTTGATCTCGTTTTCTCTTGTATTAACTCGTCATTAATAATTTCTATTTTAGATACTAAACATCTATTATCTGATCACTATGCGGTGTATTTTACAGTAAACTACCCAATGCCTACTAAACCCATTAAGAAAACAATTTATTATCGTAATATATCTAACATCTCGATTACTAACTTTCTTAGTGACCTTCATGTACTTATTCTCAATGATCGAAATGACATCACTATGCTAAATCTAAATAACTGCCTCTCCCACCTGTTAAGTACACATTCGCCACAAAAAACTAAACATATTATTGACACTAATAATAACCATTGGTTTAATTCCGAAAACATAAGAGCCAAAAAACACTTGTGTAAAGCCGAGAGATGTTTTTCCAAAAACCAAACGGAAAACAATAAAATTGCACTAATTGAAGCCTCAACTACCTTCAAAGAATCTATTAAAATGGCCAAAATATCATATTACCACAATAAAATAGTAAACTGTGGAAATATAGCTAAGTTACTGTATAATGTGAGCGACAGCCTTATGGGAAAAACTAAAGAGAAAATTCTTCCTGATATTATTTCTTCTGATCTATGCAATCAATTTTCTTCTTTTTTCACAAATAAGATTGAAATAATCAGACAGACTATTTACAATCTTATTTGTATTGCACTACCCACTTTACCATATACACCACCATCTATTTCCTTTTTATTATCTTCCTTTACTCCACCATCTACTGACTATATTGAATTACTCATTCTATCATCTAAATCTTCCTCTCCCCTTGACTCCATTCCACTATCTCTTATGAAAAAAATTGCACCCGCACTTTCTATATATCTTACTACTATATTTAAAAATTCTTTAAGTTATGGCACTGTCCCAATTGACTTTAAACATGCACTAAT
>OZ025243.1:33500027-33505029 GCA_964019155.1 Osedax fenrisi
AGTAGTAGTAGTAGTAGTAGTAGTAGTAGTAGTAGTAGTAGTAGTAGTAGTAGTAGTAGTAGTAGTAGTAGTAGTAGTAGTAGTAGTAGTAGTAGTAGTAGTAGTAGTAGTAGTAGTAGTAGTAGTAGTATTAGTAGTAGTAGTAGTAGTAGTAGTAGTAGTAGTAGTAGTAGTAGTAGTAGTAGTAGTAGTAGTAGTAGTAGTAGTAGTAGTAGTAGTAGTAGTAGTAGTAGTAGTAGTAGTAGTAGTAGTAGTAGTAGTAGTAGTAGTAGTAGTAGTAGTAGTAGTAGTAGTAGTAGTAGTAGTAGTAGTAGTAGTAGTAGTAGTAGTAGTAGTAGTAGTAGTAGTAGTAGTAGTAGTAGTAGTAGTAGTAGTAGTAGTAGTAGTAGTAGTAGTAGTAGTAGTAGTAGTAGTAGTAGTAGTAGTAGTAGTAGTAGTAGTAGTAGTAGTAGTAGTAGTAGTAGTAGTAGTAGTAGTAGTAGTAGTAGTAGTAGTAGTAGTAGTAGTAGTAGTAGTAGTAGTAGTAGTAGTAGTAGTAGTAGTAGTAGTAGTAGTAGTAGTAGTAGTAGTAGTAGTAGTAGTAGTAGTAGTAGTAGTAGTAGTAGTAGTAGTAGTAGTAGTAGTAGTAGTAGTAGTAGTAGTAGTAGTAGTAGTAGTAGTAGTAGTAGTAGTAGTAGTAGTAGTAGTAGTAGTAGTAGTAGTAGTAGTAGTAGTAGTAGTAGTAGTAGTAGTAGTAGTAGTAGTAGTAGTAGTAGTAGTAGTAGTAGTAGTAGTAGTAGTAGTAGTAGTAGTAGTAGTAGTAGTAGTAGTAGTAGTAGTAGTAGTAGTAGTAGTAGTAGTAGTAGTAGTAGTAGTAGTAGTAGTAGTAGTAGTAGTAGTAGTAGTAGTAGTAGTAGTAGTAGTAGTAGTAGTAGTAGTAGTAGTAGTAGTAGTAGTAGTAGTAGTAGTAGTAGTAGTAGTAGTAGTAGTAGTAGTAGTAGTAGTAGTAGTAGTAGTAGTAGTAGTAGTAGTAGTAGTAGTAGTAGTAGTAGTAGTAGTAGTAGTAGTAGTAGTAGTAGTAGTAGTAGTAGTAGTAGTAGTAGTAGTAGTAGTAGTAGTAGTAGTAGTAGTAGTAGTAGTAGTAGTAGTAGTAGTAGTAGTAGTAGTAGTAGTAGTAGTAGTAGTAGTAGTAGTAGTAGTAGTAGTAGTAGTAGTAGTAGTAGTAGTAGTAGTAGTAGTAGTAGTAGTAGTAGTAGTAGTAGTAGTAGTAGTAGTAGTAGTAGTAGTAGTAGTAGTAGTAGTAGTAGTAGTAGTAGTAGTAGTAGTAGTAGTAGTAGTAGTAGTAGTAGTAGTAGTAGTAGTAGTAGTAGTAGTAGTAGTAGTAGTAGTAGTAGTAGTAGTAGTAGTAGTAGTAGTAGTAGTAGTAGTAGTAGTAGTAGTAGTAGTAGTAGTAGTAGTAGTAGTAGTAGTAGTAGTAGTAGTAGTAGTAGTAGTAGTAGTAGTAGTAGTAGTAGTAGTAGTAGTAGTAGTAGTAGTAGTAGTAGTAGTAGTAGTAGTAGTAGTAGTAGTAGTAGTAGTAGTAGTAGTAGTAGTAGTAGTAGTAGTAGTAGTAGTAGTAGTAGTAGTAGTAGTAGTAGTAGTAGTAGTAGTAGTAGTAGTAGTAGTAGTAGTAGTAGTAGTAGTAGTAGTAGTAGTAGTAGTAGTAGTAGTAGTAGTAGTAGTAGTAGTAGTAGTAGTAGTAGTAGTAGTAGTAGTAGTAGTAGTAGTAGTAGTAGTAGTAGTAGTAGTAGTAGTAGTAGTAGTAGTAGTAGTAGTAGTAGTAGTAGTAGTAGTAGTAGTAGTAGTAGTAGTAGTAGTAGTAGTAGTAGTAGTAGTAGTAGTAGTAGTAGTAGTAGTAGTAGTAGTAGTAGTAGTAGTAGTAGTAGTAGTAGTAGTAGTAGTAGTAGTAGTAGTAGTAGTAGTAGTAGTAGTAGTAGTAGTAGTAGTAGTAGTAGTAGTAGTAGTAGTAGTAGTAGTAGTAGTAGTAGTAGTAGTAGTAGTAGTAGTAGTAGTAGTAGTAGTAGTAGTAGTAGTAGTAGTAGTAGTAGTAGTAGTAGTAGTAGTAGTAGTAGTAGTAGTAGTAGTAGTAGTAGTAGTAGTAGTAGTAGTAGTAGTAGTAGTAGTAGTAGTAGTAGTAGTAGTAGTAGTAGTAGTAGTAGTAGTAGTAGTAGTAGTAGTAGTAGTAGTAGTAGTAGTAGTAGTAGTAGTAGTAGTAGTAGTAGTAGTAGTAGTAGTAGTAGTAGTAGTAGTAGTAGTAGTAGTAGTAGTAGTAGTAGTAGTAGTAGTAGTAGTAGTAGTAGTAGTAGTAGTAGTAGTAGTAGTAGTAGTAGTAGTAGTAGTAGTAGTAGTAGTAGTAGTAGTAGTAGTAGTAGTAGTAGTAGTAGTAGTAGTAGTAGTAGTAGTAGTAGTAGTAGTAGTAGTAGTAGTAGTAGTAGTAGTAGTAGTAGTAGTAGTAGTAGTAGTAGTAGTAGTAGTAGTAGTAGTAGTAGTAGTAGTAGTAGTAACCTGTAACCTGTAACCTAATGTTTTAGGCACTGCCATCAACTTCATCAGAAATTTTCGGCCGTGCATTAAATGTTGACTAGTTGTTATTAGGATAAGCCAAAGAGAAAAGATATGTCTTAAGCTTATTTTTGAATAACATGGTTGATTGAATAGAACGAATGTTATAAGGAAGTCTATTCCAGGCTATAGGTGCAGATATTGAGAAGGCTCTCTTTTGTTTTATGGATACATTACGCAAATCTGGTATGACTAGAGTATACTTGAGGCAAAGTCGTATTGGGCGTGATGATGTATAGGGAGTAAGTAGAGTATGTAAGTAGTCAGGTTGGCTGTGATGAGTGGCATGATGGGTTAGCATACATATTTTATATATTATTCTGTATTTAATTGGGAGCCAGTGTAATATTTTCATGTAAGGTGATATGTGTGTTCTAGAGAATTTATTTATATTGTATATGAGTCTGACTGCTGAATTTTGCAAAAGTTGTAGTTTATGTAGTAAATAATCCGGTATACCATTAATAATCGAATTACAGTAATCTAATTTAGGTAGAATAAGAGATGTTATAAGTAGTTTAGCAATTTCAGTGGATATTGAAGGTCTAATAATTTTTATAGTGTATAATATAAAATTTACTGATTTAATTATATTGGAGATCTGATGTGTAAATGATAATGTGGTGTCTAATATAATTCCTAGATTACGGGCTGATCTGGAGTAAGGTATACAATCATTACCAATATATATATTTGGAATAGTGGACTTATTTGATAAAGAAATATGGAGTGCAATGGTTTTTGAGCTATTCAGTGAGAGAGAGTTTGAGTTTAGCCATGTTCGTATATCCTCAAGGCAGTTGTTGAGTATAGGTATATCTTTAGTAGGGTCTTTTAAAATCATATATACTTGTAGGTCATCTGCATAGGAATGGTAGCCAATATTTGGATATTTATTAAAAATATCAAATATTGGGATCATGTATATATTGAAGAGTATTGGTCCGAGAACAGATCCCTGCGGTACACCATGATGGATTGACCGAGGTGTGGATGTCAGAGAATCAATCTGAATAGAAAAATATCTATTTTGAAGATATGATTTGAACCATTCAAGAGCGGTTCCATTTATACCTATAGACTGAAGTCTTAACATTAAAGTGCTATGATCTAAGGTATCGAATGCTGCTGAAAGATCTAATAGTATGATCACAGAGCTATGTTTATTAAAGGATGCACGCTGAAGGGAATTAATAATATAGACAAGAGCTGTTTCGGTATTTTTCTTTTTAGTATAAGCACTCTGAAATTTATTGAGGATTTTGTTACTGAGTATATAGTCATTAAGTTGAATAGCTACAACTCTTTCAAGTACTTTAGAAATATACGAGAGATGTGATATCGGCCGGTAGCTCGCGAGCAGTGATTTATCCAAGTCAGGTTTTTTAATAGTAGGAGTAACATTAGCTAACTTCATACACGAAGGTACTGAGCCAGATATAATTGATTCTTCGATTATTTCCTTATAGTACATAACAATATAAGGTATCAGCTTATGTAAGAGGGTGACAGGAATGGGGTCAAGGGAACATTTTGATTTCACAGACAGGAGAAGCTTCTCAACCAGCGAAGTAGATGGAAGGTTCAGTAATGAAAGAGAATATGGAGGGATGGTTGGTACATATGATAAAGGGGAGGGAAGAGATGTAATAATGTCATTTACTTTAGCGGTAAAGAATATATCAAAGTTATTAATATTATCTAATATAGAAGTATCTGGAAGAATACGTCGATTAAGGCGCCCTAGTAGTGTATTGGATATTTTAAATATTTTCTTATAGTCTTTTCCTGCGTTAGTAAGTAGATCAGTATAATAATTTTCTTTCGTTGTTTTGAGTAAACTACGATATTGCTGTCTGCATAGTAAAAATATGTCAAAGTCGGTAGTAGATTTAGATCTACGCCAGCATTTTTCGGCTTTTCGTAGTTTTCGTTTTTCGGTGACAAGATTATTATTAAACCATGTTGAGTTATCACGTACTATAATCGACTTTTGTTTAATAGGTGCATGAACATCAAGAGTAGAGGAAAGAATATAGTCAAAATGGGATAAAGTTTTGTTGTTACCACAAATGTAAATATTATTAATAAAGTCTTCCATAAATTTTGAAATATCAATTTTAGCAATATTTCTAATTTTAATAGTTTTTGATAGGCTTAGGGACATGGATATTAAAAAGGACAATGTAGTGGTCAGTTATAAGGTTATGAGTTACAGTGTTGGAAATTATATCAGATGATTTATTTGATATAACAAGATCAAGAATATTGTTTGCTGTATGTGTAGGGGTAGTGACTTTTTGGGACAAATTGTGTGATTCAAGTATATCGTAGAGATGTCGAGAATTATGTGAAGTAGAGGTGATAGGAATATTAAAATCACCGGTTAGAATTGTTTTAGGAGTTAATGCGTAAAGTAGAG
>OZ025243.1:33505229-33507729 GCA_964019155.1 Osedax fenrisi
AGTACACATTCGCCACAAAAAACTAAACATATTATTGACACTAATAATAACCATTGGTTTAATTCCGAAAACATAAGAGCCAAAAAACACTTGTGTAAAGCCGAGAGATGTTTTTCCAAAAACCAAACGGAAAACAATAAAATTGCACTAATTGAAGCCTCAACTACCTTCAAAGAATCTATTAAAATGGCCAAAATATCATATTACCACAATAAAATAGTAAACTGTGGAAATATAGCTAAGTTACTGTATAATGTGAGCGACAGCCTTATGGGAAAAACTAAAGAGAAAATTCTTCCTGATATTATTTCTTCTGATCTATGCAATCAATTTTCTTCTTTTTTCACAAATAAGATTGAAATAATCAGACAGACTATTTACAATCTTATTTGTATTGCACTACCCACTTTACCATATACACCACCATCTATTTCCTTTTTATTATCTTCCTTTACTCCACCATCTACTGACTATATTGAATTACTCATTCTATCATCTAAATCTTCCTCTCCCCTTGACTCCATTCCACTATCTCTTATGAAAAAAATTGCACCCGCACTTTCTATATATCTTACTACTATATTTAAAAATTCTTTAAGTTATGGCACTGTCCCAATTGACTTTAAACATGCACTAATATCACCTATTCTCAAGAAAAATAATCTTGATAAAAACTCTCTATGTAACTACCGTCCAATTTCTCAACTCTCTACTATATCTAAAATTCTAGAAAAGGTAGTTTTTAAGCAATTAATATACTATCTTGAAATTAATAATATCATTGACCCTTTTCAAAGTGCCTATAGACCTAACCATAGCACTGAAACGTGTTTAAATCATGTCATCAGCAATATACTTAACTCACTTGACACTGAATCTCCTATTCAACTTTTGTTATTAGATCTATCAGCAGCGTTTGATACCCTTGACCATGACATTCTAACTAATAGATTACGTGACATAGGTGTTGATGGAATAGCACTTTCTTGGCTAATATCATTCTTTAAATATCGTACCTTTGCTGTGAAAACCGGCTCTTCCATCTCTATAACTAAACTTATAACTACGGGTGTTCCCCAAGGCTCAGTTCTAGGCCCACTTCTATTCTTAATTTATATTGCGCCTCTCACTAATATAATTAAATCCTACCCATCAATTCATTATCATCTTTACGCCGATGATATACTTTTATACACATCTCTGTCTCGTCATTCTACTTCCAACAGAAATGATCTCTCAATATGTGCTACCGAAATACGTGCATGGCTATTGAATAATATGCTGCTGCTTAACGCTTCTAAATCTGAGCTAATCAACATTCCGGAAACATACTACGATTTCCCGGTGATATCTGTGAATGGTATTATAGTAGAACCAAGTAGTTCTATACGATATCTTGGTTTTACAATAGATGATGACTTAACCTTTAAGAAGCAAATCAACAACATATGTCAACGTTCGAATTACCAGCTACATATGATACGTAATATTCGTAAATATATCAACAATGACCTCTGCCGAATACTTGTTAATTCATTAGCAATGTCACCCATTGACTACTGCTGCTCTATCCTTCAAGGTTTACCCGAGTGCCGAATTCGTCCTCTCACACGAATCATTCGATCATCTGTACGTTTGATTTTTAAACAACCACGTACCGATCACTCTAGCATAACGTTGAAGATGAAGTCCATCAAAATGCTATCTATGAAACAAAGAACATTATACAGACTACTTTGTATAGTACATAAGTCGTTACTAACCGCTAAACCACAATACATCAATGAGATGTTAAAACCTAAATTATCGACTCGAACCCTCCGTTCTACCGATGATAGATATTTGCTATCCTCTGACAGATGTCGACTATCGCGTACTCTAAATGGAGCTTTTGTTTATTCTGCTCCGTTAAACTGGAATCAACTTCCTCTAAGTATCCGTATGATTTCTAATCATGATGCTTTTAAACGTAATGTTAAAAAATATATTCTAGCCATGCGCTGATTAATTTAAATTGTTTTTGTTTATAATGTTTATATTTTTTCGTTTCTCTCGTTTAACACTTGCCAGAGCATTTTCATGCTAACTTTGAGTGTATAAATAAATCGTATTGATTGATTGATTGATTGATAGTAGTAGTAGTAGTAGTAGTAGTAGTAGTAGTAGTAGTAGTAGTAGTAGTAGTAGTAGTAGTAGTAGTAGTAGTAGTAGTAGTAGTAGTAGTAGTAGTAGTAGTAGTAGTAGTAGTAGTAGTAGTAGTAGTAGTAGTAGTAGTAGTAGTAGTAGTAGTAGTAGTAGTAGTAGTAGTAGTAGTAGTAGTAGTAGTAGTAGTAGTAGTAGTAGTAGTAGTAGTAGTAGTAGTAGTAGTAGTAGTAGTAGTAGTAGTAGTAGTAGTAGTAGTAGTAGTAGTAGTAGTAGTAGTAGTAGTAGTAGTAGTAGTAGTAGTAGTAGTAGTAGTAGTAGTAGTAGTAGTAGTAGTAGTAGTAGTAGTAGTAGTAGT